>JAWRYS010000656.1:0-54146 GCA_034769895.1 Magicicada septendecula | reverse complement strand
TTCCCATCAATACTATTTTTCTCTATCATTAAGACTGCTCCCTTGAAGTCTGCAAAGGCAAAAGGGATAATATATATATATATATATATATATATATATATATATATATATTCAATGAATTAATTCTTCATTCACCAATCAATGAATTCATTCTTCATTTACCAATGTACAGATTATAAGTTAAATGTAGTCGCATTCATAAGCGAAGTTTTGTATGTGTACTACGTTATTGACAACAAAGAAGTAGTTTCTATGGAAACTCACCGGTTCCCATTTTCGATCACGCACCAGCGATCGGGCGCAAATGTGCGACACGTCCTTATTATTTTCAATGTTAAAATCAAGAATTGCTGGCCTGGGCCAACCCCTCGGACACAATGCTGACAGTGTGGTTTTAATAGCATTTTAAAAAAGCAATAAACAAAAGCATTATACTTGTAGGGTCTATGATTTATTGTTTTCAACTACAACAGTCAATGTTGGGTGGTGGTCAGTGGAAGAAAGTGGATGTTGTAAGTACATATTAATACAAGAAATAAAGAACCGAATCCAATAATGTAGTAACACAAGTACGCGCGCGCGTAGACACACATATACAACAGTTTTAAACATTTTCACTTCACTTTTCTTTCACCGTTCTCATATCACTTTAAAACCACGGTTTCAAAGAGCTTAATTCTTCCGAGCGCTTTAATATTCAGTTTTGAAGACCTATGTAATATAAAATATGTAATATGAAATTTGGGACATTTTTAAGTATATAGGCGTAGACAGTTACAGACATGTAATGTTATTATTAACTGTTTATTTGGAACTTGTATGTATTACCCATGATGACCATGGTAACTGATTTATTCGTTTTTACCAGTCTATAAAGATAAGTACATGAGACTCTATGCTTGTCACACTATCAATAATGTTATTACGCATAAAAGCGCAAGAAGCAATTATTATTAAATAATTAATTGTTGTGGGAAGTGGGGGCCACACGTTCCCCTAATGTATTCTCAGCGTCTCGACGTCGTCGTCGTCGTTGTTGTCTACCATTGTTCTTGTGCCAGCACGCGCGCGCTCACGTTTGGAATCGCAATTGATTAGAATGCCCACTCTCTTGCATAATAAAGTGGCACATTGGCTGCATTTATATGCAAGCCGGCTCCTAACCGAAATACGATATCGACAACAAATCGCTGGTGGACTGTGCTCTGCCACCACTTGTTTACACATTGCGTATAGTAGTTTGAAATATTACATGGTCACCGTATGTGTTTCGAAACGTAATGGTTTCATCTTTCCCTCCCACCTCGTACTATTATGTGTTGTTGAAATCAACATAAATTCCTCCATCAGAGTTTTTAGACTACGCTGACAGCTGATATGTGTCTGTGAGATTCATCATCATTTAGAAAGTATCAAACTCTGCAGCTGATTCCATCCTTAACAATTGAAAGCGATTGTTATCGTCGTTTGCCTTTACAACTCTACGTAATCAGAGATATCACCATCATAGCGTCCATCGACCCACATTCCTCTTTCCATGCAGGCTTTCAGGCAATAGCTCTACTTAACACTATTTACAATAGAACGTTATGTTTAGCATACTTCCCCCTCATATGGAAGTTCACACAAATTTTGGTGATCCCCAAACCAAGAAAATCACGTAATCTTATGTCAAATTGTATGCCACTAATCAAGAGCCTTGAACAAACAACTCTGCACAGACATTGAACAGGAATTCGACAATGTGTGGCACACAGCGCTACTATATAAATTGAAGTATCGTCTCCCACCTGCCTATTACCTTCTTAGTAATCCTACCTGAACGACCGTATCTTCCAAGTAAAGTTTAACCTTGCCCTATCTCCCTACCACCAAATCTACTCAGGAATATCACAAAGCAGCTCTCTTGCTTTATTCTTATACAGGTCGCATCTCTCAAACAGACAATAATATTACCGTAACTTTTGCTAACTTCTGTCCACAAACCTCGATACCCGAGTGGTCGCGGAATGTCTTCAACACCATTTAAACCTACTAGAAAAATAGTGTGACACATGACGGATAAACATCAACCAAACAAGGTAGACTTCACGACTAGACATACCGATTGCTCAGCAGTAGAAACAAAAAACGTACAGCTACTAATAAATCATAAGATCTTGTATATGGACCTAATACGAGTTAAAAAAAAACTCACCTGGAGGCCGTACATTACAACCAAAATGTCTTAGATCAAACTTAAAATCCATCATCTTCAGTAGCTTCTTGAAAGAAAATCAAAACTGTATATTGAGAACAAATACAAGACCGAACACTTTTATACAAGACAGTCACCGAATCTATTTGGTCATACTGAGTCCAGCTGAGGAGTTGTGCTCGTCCATCCAACACCAAGATTATTCAGCAACATCAATCGAATATCCCGTGGTATGTCAGCAACAAGACCATATATGGACGACACGCAGATATCAACATTTGATGACTCACATGCAGCTACTTCGGCAAGCTTCGTTTACAGCGGAAAGACGTAGTCAGCAGTCTCCAAAAAGATTGAACAAGCAGTGGCCTACTATATCGACCACTATTAAAATCCTTTGTAGGTTATAGACTTCAGAATCACGATTCAGGATCTAATATGTAGTTACGTCCTCGTAAAGCCAACTTTTGAAAAACATTTCTCGTGTCTATCTGCAGCACAATTGGTATGGGGAATGTGTGGAAATTGCTATTGTGTGTGTGAGACCAAGTTAGCCAACGACTGTGCAATCAGAACGAATCCATTGAGGCTTATCGGTGTTGCGTGAAGATTGCCAACACTTTACCGTTGTGTTTTGTTTGTTTTATTCTTTCTGATTTTTAATTAGTACGTGCACATGGTTGTTCTAATTTTCGTATAAAAATGGTTTTCTCTTGGTGCTCTGGATTTTAGCGCAAGCGCTCACCCATACAAAGTATACATTTGCAGCCGTACGTAAGACTGTGATTCTCATTTAGTGTGTAACAAAAGAATGGTGGAAGAGAGGAATCAAAATCTACAGGATGGTAAATATGTAAAATTGAGCCTATTATTGCATGACGCAAAGAACGATGTTGTTTCGGTTTGAAAGTTGAAGTTTGTTATAAAAAAAAGTGTTAGGCAAGAGACAAAGCGGAGGGTAATTTTAAATGTCATCCTGTCATCCTGAAGGCGACTTTAATGTAAACTCATAAATTACTTCTTGCTCCCGGCTTATTGTGTTCTTCAAAGTTAAACAGTAAACTGTTGATATTCAGGACATATTTTCCTTGGAAACTGTAACAAGGTATTTTTTATATGAGACAGCTGTTGCAGCGCCATCATCATTTGTGTTTCAAACCTATGATAACACATTACTTCAAAGTTAGTAAGTAAAGTCACATTGTTTCTTAGTTTTGTCTAAATATTATGAAAAGGCGTTGGAGACTATGTTGCGGTGTAAGGGGAGTCAGTGTGAGCAAGAGAGAGAGAGAGAGAGAGAGAGAGAGAGCAGAAGACAGACAGACAGATAGATAGACAGATAGACAGACAGAGACAACAGACAGTTTGCCATTAAAAACTGATTTTTCCATCACAGAACAAGTTGCGAACTGATGTTATAACCTCTTCTCTTGAGTTATAACAGAGGGAACCCAAAGTAATTGGTTCGGCCAATTACTTCAGGCTGCCTTATTCGGGACGAGCTGAAATTTAAACAGAACAACACACAGTAAAATATAAAAGGAATCATGGAAGGGAAAACTGTTGATTTATGTACTCAGTATATGTGTGCAACAAGAAGATTTCCCTTTATTAAACATTTAAAATAAAACAAATGACATTTACTCAAAAACAGATCCCATTACATTATTAATTAAATTATTAACTTGTTTAAATTGCTTTATATAGACTGTGGGATCACAACAAATTATATTTAGCTTTTCCCCGGATCCGGGTAACCATTTGGTATTTAGTCTTTAAACTTTAAAAATTAATTATATTCAATTCAAGATATTAGCTTGCAAGACTGTTACTTTTACTTTTACTTTTACTTTTAAGTTTCATTATTATTCCATTTGAAGAATGGTATTAATTATACTACGATACGTTAAAATCTAAACTGTTACAATTGCAAGAAGCCTGAATAGTTACAATTAAATTCTTAGATTTAAATTTTTATATTCTTATAAAGTCAATCGTCTCTGAAAGTCTCTTTAAGAGAGTATTGTGTTACAATTACTATTATTATTATTCCTCGATAGACGTGCTATCGAGTCACCTTTAATTTGGGATGTAGAAGTCTCCTCCATATGGTTACATCTTGGGAATCCTAAGAGCGTCGTCCTCGTCTAGGTCTGGTCTCAGTTGTTCACGGCTTAAACGTCTGCAGGATAGAGTGGGCCTTCTACACAGGTACTCGTTGATTCTCAGATGTCTCGAACTGCATTATCGGTCGGGTCTACTAGAGTTGTAATTCTGATGATTCATGTCTCCAGGCAGGATGTTGTGAAGAGTCGTCAATCGGAGAAGATAGCTGTTATAGTTATTAACACTCGTACTATTGGTTGTCACATATTTCTTCTTGTTACAACGTTTTTTTAATTTTTCTTTCTCTTAACGTTACATATTATACTCTTTTGTAGCAGTTAGTAAAATACATAAGAATTAATCCAAACTAATAACCAATTACATAACATTTCAACAGAGCATTTCGCTCGTGCGTGTGCACTGCTTGGAGTCGTCATAGCGAGAGAGAGATTTTTCGTCCGCTACCACTGGTACAGGACAATAGATAGTGGGGTGTTTATTCCGCGAGAATATAGTCCCGGTCTCTCTCTAAATAAAACTTTTTATTTATACAAACTATCGCTAGATAAAAATACATCATTTAAATTAGTTGTTTTCGTGACTATCTGTGTCTTCAGATTCTTTAATTATTAACATTATTTTTCTATATTATTTTAATTACAGAAGACTCGGTAAACATGTCGAGTCCGGTAACAACAGGTAGGCGCCTGATAACAAGCAAAGGGTTAAATGCGACTATAATCATTATTTACAATATGTCTTTTCTTTACCGTTTCTTTGCCCTTATTAATTACTACTTCCATTTACACTTAGTACCTACATGTTTTTTATTATCATTGTGAGATTTAAATGGTTAATTGTTCGCAACTTAAAATTTTTTTTATTTCTTTATTTTTTTATAATTGTCGCAATTTAAATCGTCACATACTCCGCCTCTTAACCAACACCGACTCCGGAAAATTTGGTTAGATACGTACCGAGAGTATGCTTGGGGAGTACAGTGTGAAATTTCTTATTATTATCATTATTTATTATTATTCTCTTTTATTATTATTATTGCACAGTTTGTTGTTTTAAATTCTCTTTAAATGATCTAGTTCTCATTTAAATGTTCCTTCTCCTTGAAATTCCCTTTTTCTCACTTCTTACAGTACTAACTTATAATACTAATTTCCCTAATTTCAGCAACTCACAATATCGTGGCCCGACTGACATCAGCTTACTCTAACACTACAGGTTAGCTTTCAGCATTCATAAATGATCTCTTGGCTCTCTTGGCTCATCATTATCCTTTTCAGCCGGCGCCGTTGTGACTCGTTACTTAACATGTATATAATTCTATCTTGATTATACACCGGTATATAATTCTATCTCGATTATATACCATAGACTTACTTTTAAATAATCCAAAGAGGGTCTCATACTACACTCTTGATTATAGGTATTTGGAGAGAAGCGGAATTTCACGAGGATACTTCTCTTTTAACTCTTTAACAATAACTAGACAAACTATGGGGAAGGGGGACACTTTACACGCTGCATTTTATTTCACACGCGGTGGCATTCATTGTTTAGGGAGTGCTACCGTTTATACAATAGAGAGGGTGGCTGCTTAGTACAATCCTGAACACGCATTATTTCTTCTAACTGGCCACCACAACTGGGGTGCTTACTAATCTACGTTACTTGTATTATTATTATTCTTTTCTCTTACTTCTACGCTACACTTCACACAATTAGTTTAAATCAAGAATTATTTAGCCTTATTATTTAAACAATTATTATTCTCTTTATTCTGATTTACTTTCTTTATAATTAATTAATTACTTTGGAGCATTTACGAAACGCACCTAGAATTATTTACTATCTACTACCATATTATTTAGAATACTCTTTATTTACTTTGTTTTGGGACTTGGGGTATAATACTTTATCTAACAAGGGAGGGTTAACTAACTCATTTATTCATTTGAAATTTAAGTCACAATATTATTCGCTTTACTATACTACACAATTATTTCCTACACACTTTAGTACATGGTAAACGTTTATTAATAGAGGTAATTAAACATAGCATTAGTTTTTTATTTAAGCGATCAGCTGTTTCGCTGGAAAGTAGGTTAGACTAGTTTTAAACAATGGCACATTTTAATAATAAAATTATTTACTTGTTTTTTTTTTTGTTTTAATTTTCAACATAGGTCTGAAATCTTTTGTTACTGGGCAAGGGGTCACACACTTTTTTATACAATAGAGGGAGGTGATGTATTGTCTAACGCAACTTTGCGCTAGGGTGACAAGGACACTCTCACACATGTTTACAGATGCGTACGGCAAAAGGGGGAATCCGCGGCAACGACACACAGGAAAGGACACGCTACTTATAACAATAGAGCTAACACAGAGGGTGAAGTGATAGTTTAATTCCGCGATGGGGGAGTCTCACAATGACAATATACACACTTACAGGAGCGGACAAGAAATCAACCGGTCTGATATTGTTTACAAACAGACGTGTTGTTGAATGAGCTTTTGACAAGCACATACCTGATGTTATATCGAATACACGGGGCGTCTTTAGTTAATATTATGATCATTGCTATATCTAAATAATAATTAAAATTACCTATTTACAAAACTATTATAATAACTATTATCGTTTAATTTTATTTAAGATTTTAGACACATTTAAAGTACATGAGTAAATAAATCAACAGATTATGGTCTGGGTTAATAGGCACAATTACTGCTTAATAACACAAGTCACAAAATTTCTTTTTTTTGTGATTTTTTAATTAGCAGCAAAATTTTAACTAATTAGCAGAGTCGCGCAATTTATAACCTCTTCTCTTGAGTTATAACAGAGGGAACCCAAAGTAATTGGTTCGGCCAATTACTTCAGGCTGCCTTATTCGGGACGAGCTGAAATTTAAACAGAACAACACACAGTAAAATATAAAAGGAATCATGGAAGGGAAAACTGTTGATTTATGTACTCAGTATATGTGTGCAACAAGAAGATTTCCCTTTATTAAACATTTAAAATAAAACAAATGACATTTACTCAAAAACAGATCCCATTACATTATTAATTAAATTATTAACTTGTTTAAATTGCTTTATATAGACTGTGGGATCACAACAAATTATATTTAGCTTTTCCCCGGATCCGGGTAACCATTTGGTATTTAGTCTTTAAACTTTAAAAATTAATTATATTCAATTCAAGATATTAGCTTGCAAGACTGTTACTTTTACTTTTACTTTTACTTTTAAGTTTCATTATTATTCCATTTGAAGAATGGTATTAATTATACTACGATACGTTAAAATCTAAACTGTTACAATTGCAAGAAGCCTGAATAGTTACAATTAAATTCTTAGATTTAAATTTTTATATTCTTATAAAGTCAATCGTCTCTGAAAGTCTCTTTAAGAGAGTATTGTGTTACAATTACTATTATTATTATTCCTCGATAGACGTGCTATCGAGTCACCTTTAATTTGGGATGTAGAAGTCTCCTCCATATGGTTACATCTTGGGAATCCTAAGAGCGTCGTCCTCGTCTAGGTCTGGTCTCAGTTGTTCACGGCTTAAACGTCTGCAGGATAGAGTGGGCCTTCTACACAGGTACTCGTTGATTCTCAGATGTCTCGAACTGCATTATCGGTCGGGTCTACTAGAGTTGTAATTCTGATGATTCATGTCTCCAGGCAGGATGTTGTGAAGAGTCGTCAATCGGAGAAGATAGCTGTTATAGTTATTAACACTCGTACTATTGGTTGTCACATATTTCTTCTTGTTACAACGTTTTTTTAATTTTTCTTTCTCTTAACGTTACATATTATACTCTTTTGTAGCAGTTAGTAAAATACATAAGAATTAATCCAAACTAATAACCAATTACATAACATTTCAACAGAGCATTTCGCTCGTGCGTGTGCACTGCTTGGAGTCGTCATAGCGAGAGAGAGATTTTTCGTCCGCTACCACTGGTACAGGACAATAGATAGTGGGGTGTTTATTCCGCGAGAATATAGTCCCGGTCTCTCTCTAAATAAAACTTTTTATTTATACAAACTATCGCTAGATAAAAATACATCATTTAAATTAGTTGTTTTCGTGACTATCTGTGTCTTCAGATTCTTTAATTATTAACATTATTTTTCTATATTATTTTAATTACAGAAGACTCGGTAAACATGTCGAGTCCGGTAACAACAGGTAGGCGCCTGATAACAAGCAAAGGGTTAAATGCGACTATAATCATTATTTACAATATGTCTTTTCTTTACCGTTTCTTTGCCCTTATTAATTACTACTTCCATTTACACTTAGTACCTACATGTTTTTTATTATCATTGTGAGATTTAAATGGTTAATTGTTCGCAACTTAAAATTTTTTTTATTTCTTTATTTTTTTATAATTGTCGCAATTTAAATCGTCACATACTCCGCCTCTTAACCAACACCGACTCCGGAAAATTTGGTTAGATACGTACCGAGAGTATGCTTGGGGAGTACAGTGTGAAATTTCTTATTATTATCATTATTTATTATTATTCTCTTTTATTATTATTATTGCACAGTTTGTTGTTTTAAATTCTCTTTAAATGATCTAGTTCTCATTTAAATGTTCCTTCTCCTTGAAATTCCCTTTTTCTCACTTCTTACAGTACTAACTTATAATACTAATTTCCCTAATTTCAGCAACTCACAATATCGTGGCCCGACTGACATCAGCTTACTCTAACACTACAGGTTAGCTTTCAGCATTCATAAATGATCTCTTGGCTCTCTTGGCTCATCATTATCCTTTTCAGCCGGCGCCGTTGTGACTCGTTACTTAACATGTATATAATTCTATCTTGATTATACACCGGTATATAATTCTATCTCGATTATATACCATAGACTTACTTTTAAATAATCCAAAGAGGGTCTCATACTACACTCTTGATTATAGGTATTTGGAGAGAAGCGGAATTTCACGAGGATACTTCTCTTTTAACTCTTTAACAATAACTAGACAAACTATGGGGAAGGGGGACACTTTACACGCTGCATTTTATTTCACACGCGGTGGCATTCATTGTTTAGGGAGTGCTACCGTTTATACAATAGAGAGGGTGGCTGCTTAGTACAATCCTGAACACGCATTATTTCTTCTAACTGGCCACCACAACTGGGGTGCTTACTAATCTACGTTACTTGTATTATTATTATTCTTTTCTCTTACTTCTACGCTACACTTCACACAATTAGTTTAAATCAAGAATTATTTAGCCTTATTATTTAAACAATTATTATTCTCTTTATTCTGATTTACTTTCTTTATAATTAATTAATTACTTTGGAGCATTTACGAAACGCACCTAGAATTATTTACTATCTACTACCATATTATTTAGAATACTCTTTATTTACTTTGTTTTGGGACTTGGGGTATAATACTTTATCTAACAAGGGAGGGTTAACTAACTCATTTATTCATTTGAAATTTAAGTCACAATATTATTCGCTTTACTATACTACACAATTATTTCCTACACACTTTAGTACATGGTAAACGTTTATTAATAGAGGTAATTAAACATAGCATTAGTTTTTTATTTAAGCGATCAGCTGTTTCGCTGGAAAGTAGGTTAGACTAGTTTTAAACAATGGCACATTTTAATAATAAAATTATTTACTTGTTTTTTTTTTTGTTTTAATTTTCAACATAGGTCTGAAATCTTTTGTTACTGGGCAAGGGGTCACACACTTTTTTATACAATAGAGGGAGGTGATGTATTGTCTAACGCAACTTTGCGCTAGGGTGACAAGGACACTCTCACACATGTTTACAGATGCGTACGGCAAAAGGGGGAATCCGCGGCAACGACACACAGGAAAGGACACGCTACTTATAACAATAGAGCTAACACAGAGGGTGAAGTGATAGTTTAATTCCGCGATGGGGGAGTCTCACAATGACAATATACACACTTACAGGAGCGGACAAGAAATCAACCGGTCTGATATTGTTTACAAACAGACGTGTTGTTGAATGAGCTTTTGACAAGCACATACCTGATGTTATATCGAATACACGGGGCGTCTTTAGTTAATATTATGATCATTGCTATATCTAAATAATAATTAAAATTACCTATTTACAAAACTATTATAATAACTATTATCGTTTAATTTTATTTAAGATTTTAGACACATTTAAAGTACATGAGTAAATAAATCAACAGATTATGGTCTGGGTTAATAGGCACAATTACTGCTTAATAACACAAGTCACAAAATTTCTTTTTTTTTGTGATTTTTTAATTAGCAGCAAAATTTTAACTAATTAGCAGAGTCGCGCAATTTATAACCTCTTCTCTTGAGTTATAACAGAGGGAACCCAAAGTAATTGGTTCGGCCAATTACTTCAGGCTGCCTTATTCGGGACGAGCTGAAATTTAAACAGAACAACACACAGTAAAATATAAAAGGAATCATGGAAGGGAAAACTGTTGATTTATGTACTCAGTATATGTGTGCAACAAGAAGATTTCCCTTTATTAAACATTTAAAATAAAACAAATGACATTTACTCAAAAACAGATCCCATTACATTATTAATTAAATTATTAACTTGTTTAAATTGCTTTATATAGACTGTGGGATCACAACAAATTATATTTAGCTTTTCCCCGGATCCGGGTAACCATTTGGTATTTAGTCTTTAAACTTTAAAAATTAATTATATTCAATTCAAGATATTAGCTTGCAAGACTGTTACTTTTACTTTTACTTTTACTTTTAAGTTTCATTATTATTCCATTTGAAGAATGGTATTAATTATACTACGATACGTTAAAATCTAAACTGTTACAATTGCAAGAAGCCTGAATAGTTACAATTAAATTCTTAGATTTAAATTTTTATATTCTTATAAAGTCAATCGTCTCTGAAAGTCTCTTTAAGAGAGTATTGTGTTACAATTACTATTATTATTATTCCTCGATAGACGTGCTATCGAGTCACCTTTAATTTGGGATGTAGAAGTCTCCTCCATATGGTTACATCTTGGGAATCCTAAGAGCGTCGTCCTCGTCTAGGTCTGGTCTCAGTTGTTCACGGCTTAAACGTCTGCAGGATAGAGTGGGCCTTCTACACAGGTACTCGTTGATTCTCAGATGTCTCGAACTGCATTATCGGTCGGGTCTACTAGAGTTGTAATTCTGATGATTCATGTCTCCAGGCAGGATGTTGTGAAGAGTCGTCAATCGGAGAAGATAGCTGTTATAGTTATTAACACTCGTACTATTGGTTGTCACATATTTCTTCTTGTTACAACGTTTTTTTAATTTTTCTTTCTCTTAACGTTACATATTATACTCTTTTGTAGCAGTTAGTAAAATACATAAGAATTAATCCAAACTAATAACCAATTACATAACATTTCAACAGAGCATTTCGCTCGTGCGTGTGCACTGCTTGGAGTCGTCATAGCGAGAGAGAGATTTTTCGTCCGCTACCACTGGTACAGGACAATAGATAGTGGGGTGTTTATTCCGCGAGAATATAGTCCCGGTCTCTCTCTAAATAAAACTTTTTATTTATACAAACTATCGCTAGATAAAAATACATCATTTAAATTAGTTGTTTTCGTGACTATCTGTGTCTTCAGATTCTTTAATTATTAACATTATTTTTCTATATTATTTTAATTACAGAAGACTCGGTAAACATGTCGAGTCCGGTAACAACAGGTAGGCGCCTGATAACAAGCAAAGGGTTAAATGCGACTATAATCATTATTTACAATATGTCTTTTCTTTACCGTTTCTTTGCCCTTATTAATTACTACTTCCATTTACACTTAGTACCTACATGTTTTTTATTATCATTGTGAGATTTAAATGGTTAATTGTTCGCAACTTAAAATTTTTTTTATTTCTTTATTTTTTTATAATTGTCGCAATTTAAATCGTCACATACTCCGCCTCTTAACCAACACCGACTCCGGAAAATTTGGTTAGATACGTACCGAGAGTATGCTTGGGGAGTACAGTGTGAAATTTCTTATTATTATCATTATTTATTATTATTCTCTTTTATTATTATTATTGCACAGTTTGTTGTTTTAAATTCTCTTTAAATGATCTAGTTCTCATTTAAATGTTCCTTCTCCTTGAAATTCCCTTTTTCTCACTTCTTACAGTACTAACTTATAATACTAATTTCCCTAATTTCAGCAACTCACAATATCGTGGCCCGACTGACATCAGCTTACTCTAACACTACAGGTTAGCTTTCAGCATTCATAAATGATCTCTTGGCTCTCTTGGCTCATCATTATCCTTTTCAGCCGGCGCCGTTGTGACTCGTTACTTAACATGTATATAATTCTATCTTGATTATACACCGGTATATAATTCTATCTCGATTATATACCATAGACTTACTTTTAAATAATCCAAAGAGGGTCTCATACTACACTCTTGATTATAGGTATTTGGAGAGAAGCGGAATTTCACGAGGATACTTCTCTTTTAACTCTTTAACAATAACTAGACAAACTATGGGGAAGGGGGACACTTTACACGCTGCATTTTATTTCACACGCGGTGGCATTCATTGTTTAGGGAGTGCTACCGTTTATACAATAGAGAGGGTGGCTGCTTAGTACAATCCTGAACACGCATTATTTCTTCTAACTGGCCACCACAACTGGGGTGCTTACTAATCTACGTTACTTGTATTATTATTATTCTTTTCTCTTACTTCTACGCTACACTTCACACAATTAGTTTAAATCAAGAATTATTTAGCCTTATTATTTAAACAATTATTATTCTCTTTATTCTGATTTACTTTCTTTATAATTAATTAATTACTTTGGAGCATTTACGAAACGCACCTAGAATTATTTACTATCTACTACCATATTATTTAGAATACTCTTTATTTACTTTGTTTTGGGACTTGGGGTATAATACTTTATCTAACAAGGGAGGGTTAACTAACTCATTTATTCATTTGAAATTTAAGTCACAATATTATTCGCTTTACTATACTACACAATTATTTCCTACACACTTTAGTACATGGTAAACGTTTATTAACAGAGGTAATTAAACATAGCATTAGTTTTTTATTTAAGCGATCAGCTGTTTCGCTGGAAAGTAGGTTAGACTAGTTTTAAACAATGGCACATTTTAATAATAAAATTATTTACTTGTTTTTTGTTTTGTTTTAATTTTCAACATAGGTCTGAAATCTTTTGTTACTGGGCAAGGGGTCACACACTTTTTTATACAATAGAGGGAGGTGATGTATTGTCTAACGCAACTTTGCGCTAGGGTGACAAGGACACTCTCACACATGTTTACAGATGCGTACGGCAAAAGGGGGAATCCGCGGCAACGACACACAGGAAAGGACACGCTACTTATAACAATAGAGCTAACACAGAGGGTGAAGTGATAGTTTAATTCCGCGATGGGGGAGTCTCACAATGACAATATACACACTTACAGGAGCGGACAAGAAATCAACCGGTCTGATATTGTTTACAAACAGACGTGTTGTTGAATGAGCTTTTGACAAGCACATACCTGATGTTATATCGAATACACGGGGCGTCTTTAGTTAATATTATGATCATTGCTATATCTAAATAATAATTAAAATTACCTATTTACAAAACTATTATAATAACTATTATCGTTTAATTTTATTTAAGATTTTAGACACATTTAAAGTACATGAGTAAATAAATCAACAGATTATGGTCTGGGTTAATAGGCACAATTACTGCTTAATAACACAAGTCACAAAATTTCTTTTTTTTGTGATTTTTTAATTAGCAGCAAAATTTTAACTAATTAGCAGAGTCGCGCAATTTATAACCTCTTCTCTTGAGTTATAACAGAGGGAACCCAAAGTAATTGGTTCGGCCAATTACTTCAGGCTGCCTTATTCGGGACGAGCTGAAATTTAAACAGAACAACACACAGTAAAATATAAAAGGAATCATGGAAGGGAAAACTGTTGATTTATGTACTCAGTATATGTGTGCAACAAGAAGATTTCCCTTTATTAAACATTTAAAATAAAACAAATGACATTTACTCAAAAACAGATCCCATTACATTATTAATTAAATTATTAACTTGTTTAAATTGCTTTATATAGACTGTGGGATCACAACAAATTATATTTAGCTTTTCCCCGGATCCGGGTAACCATTTGGTATTTAGTCTTTAAACTTTAAAAATTAATTATATTCAATTCAAGATATTAGCTTGCAAGACTGTTACTTTTACTTTTACTTTTACTTTTAAGTTTCATTATTATTCCATTTGAAGAATGGTATTAATTATACTACGATACGTTAAAATCTAAACTGTTACAATTGCAAGAAGCCTGAATAGTTACAATTAAATTCTTAGATTTAAATTTTTATATTCTTATAAAGTCAATCGTCTCTGAAAGTCTCTTTAAGAGAGTATTGTGTTACAATTACTATTATTATTATTCCTCGATAGACGTGCTATCGAGTCACCTTTAATTTGGGATGTAGAAGTCTCCTCCATATGGTTACATCTTGGGAATCCTAAGAGCGTCGTCCTCGTCTAGGTCTGGTCTCAGTTGTTCACGGCTTAAACGTCTGCAGGATAGAGTGGGCCTTCTACACAGGTACTCGTTGATTCTCAGATGTCTCGAACTGCATTATCGGTCGGGTCTACTAGAGTTGTAATTCTGATGATTCATGTCTCCAGGCAGGATGTTGTGAAGAGTCGTCAATCGGAGAAGATAGCTGTTATAGTTATTAACACTCGTACTATTGGTTGTCACATATTTCTTCTTGTTACAACGTTTTTTTAATTTTTCTTTCTCTTAACGTTACATATTATACTCTTTTGTAGCAGTTAGTAAAATACATAAGAATTAATCCAAACTAATAACCAATTACATAACATTTCAACAGAGCATTTCGCTCGTGCGTGTGCACTGCTTGGAGTCGTCATAGCGAGAGAGAGATTTTTCGTCCGCTACCACTGGTACAGGACAATAGATAGTGGGGTGTTTATTCCGCGAGAATATAGTCCCGGTCTCTCTCTAAATAAAACTTTTTATTTATACAAACTATCGCTAGATAAAAATACATCATTTAAATTAGTTGTTTTCGTGACTATCTGTGTCTTCAGATTCTTTAATTATTAACATTATTTTTCTATATTATTTTAATTACAGAAGACTCGGTAAACATGTCGAGTCCGGTAACAACAGGTAGGCGCCTGATAACAAGCAAAGGGTTAAATGCGACTATAATCATTATTTACAATATGTCTTTTCTTTACCGTTTCTTTGCCCTTATTAATTACTACTTCCATTTACACTTAGTACCTACATGTTTTTTATTATCATTGTGAGATTTAAATGGTTAATTGTTCGCAACTTAAAATTTTTTTTATTTCTTTATTTTTTTATAATTGTCGCAATTTAAATCGTCACATACTCCGCCTCTTAACCAACACCGACTCCGGAAAATTTGGTTAGATACGTACCGAGAGTATGCTTGGGGAGTACAGTGTGAAATTTCTTATTATTATCATTATTTATTATTATTCTCTTTTATTATTATTATTGCACAGTTTGTTGTTTTAAATTCTCTTTAAATGATCTAGTTCTCATTTAAATGTTCCTTCTCCTTGAAATTCCCTTTTTCTCACTTCTTACAGTACTAACTTATAATACTAATTTCCCTAATTTCAGCAACTCACAATATCGTGGCCCGACTGACATCAGCTTACTCTAACACTACAGGTTAGCTTTCAGCATTCATAAATGATCTCTTGGCTCTCTTGGCTCATCATTATCCTTTTCAGCCGGCGCCGTTGTGACTCGTTACTTAACATGTATATAATTCTATCTTGATTATACACCGGTATATAATTCTATCTCGATTATATACCATAGACTTACTTTTAAATAATCCAAAGAGGGTCTCATACTACACTCTTGATTATAGGTATTTGGAGAGAAGCGGAATTTCACGAGGATACTTCTCTTTTAACTCTTTAACAATAACTAGACAAACTATGGGGAAGGGGGACACTTTACACGCTGCATTTTATTTCACACGCGGTGGCATTCATTGTTTAGGGAGTGCTACCGTTTATACAATAGAGAGGGTGGCTGCTTAGTACAATCCTGAACACGCATTATTTCTTCTAACTGGCCACCACAACTGGGGTGCTTACTAATCTACGTTACTTGTATTATTATTATTCTTTTCTCTTACTTCTACGCTACACTTCACACAATTAGTTTAAATCAAGAATTATTTAGCCTTATTATTTAAACAATTATTATTCTCTTTATTCTGATTTACTTTCTTTATAATTAATTAATTACTTTGGAGCATTTACGAAACGCACCTAGAATTATTTACTATCTACTACCATATTATTTAGAATACTCTTTATTTACTTTGTTTTGGGACTTGGGGTATAATACTTTATCTAACAAGGGAGGGTTAACTAACTCATTTATTCATTTGAAATTTAAGTCACAATATTATTCGCTTTACTATACTACACAATTATTTCCTACACACTTTAGTACATGGTAAACGTTTATTAATAGAGGTAATTAAACATAGCATTAGTTTTTTATTTAAGCGATCAGCTGTTTCGCTGGAAAGTAGGTTAGACTAGTTTTAAACAATGGCACATTTTAATAATAAAATTATTTACTTGTTTTTTGTTTTGTTTTAATTTTCAACATAGGTCTGAAATCTTTTGTTACTGGGCAAGGGGTCACACACTTTTTTATACAATAGAGGGAGGTGATGTATTGTCTAACGCAACTTTGCGCTAGGGTGACAAGGACACTCTCACACATGTTTACAGATGCGTACGGCAAAAGGGGGAATCCGCGGCAACGACACACAGGAAAGGACACGCTACTTATAACAATAGAGCTAACACAGAGGGTGAAGTGATAGTTTAATTCCGCGATGGGGGAGTCTCACAATGACAATATACACACTTACAGGAGCGGACAAGAAATCAACCGGTCTGATATTGTTTACAAACAGACGTGTTGTTGAATGAGCTTTTGACAAGCACATACCTGATGTTATATCGAATACACGGGGCGTCTTTAGTTAATATTATGATCATTGCTATATCTAAATAATAATTAAAATTACCTATTTACAAAACTATTATAATAACTATTATCGTTTAATTTTATTTAAGATTTTAGACACATTTAAAGTACATGAGTAAATAAATCAACAGATTATGGTCTGGGTTAATAGGCACAATTACTGCTTAATAACACAAGTCACAAAATTTCTTTTTTTTGTGATTTTTTAATTAGCAGCAAAATTTTAACTAATTAGCAGAGTCGCGCAATTTATAACCTCTTCTCTTGAGTTATAACAGAGGGAACCCAAAGTAATTGGTTCGGCCAATTACTTCAGGCTGCCTTATTCGGGACGAGCTGAAATTTAAACAGAACAACACACAGTAAAATATAAAAGGAATCATGGAAGGGAAAACTGTTGATTTATGTACTCAGTATATGTGTGCAACAAGAAGATTTCCCTTTATTAAACATTTAAAATAAAACAAATGACATTTACTCAAAAACAGATCCCATTACATTATTAATTAAATTATTAACTTGTTTAAATTGCTTTATATAGACTGTGGGATCACAACAAATTATATTTAGCTTTTCCCCGGATCCGGGTAACCATTTGGTATTTAGTCTTTAAACTTTAAAAATTAATTATATTCAATTCAAGATATTAGCTTGCAAGACTGTTACTTTTACTTTTACTTTTACTTTTAAGTTTCATTATTATTCCATTTGAAGAATGGTATTAATTATACTACGATACGTTAAAATCTAAACTGTTACAATTGCAAGAAGCCTGAATAGTTACAATTAAATTCTTAGATTTAAATTTTTATATTCTTATAAAGTCAATCGTCTCTGAAAGTCTCTTTAAGAGAGTATTGTGTTACAATTACTATTATTATTATTCCTCGATAGACGTGCTATCGAGTCACCTTTAATTTGGGATGTAGAAGTCTCCTCCATATGGTTACATCTTGGGAATCCTAAGAGCGTCGTCCTCGTCTAGGTCTGGTCTCAGTTGTTCACGGCTTAAACGTCTGCAGGATAGAGTGGGCCTTCTACACAGGTACTCGTTGATTCTCAGATGTCTCGAACTGCATTATCGGTCGGGTCTACTAGAGTTGTAATTCTGATGATTCATGTCTCCAGGCAGGATGTTGTGAAGAGTCGTCAATCGGAGAAGATAGCTGTTATAGTTATTAACACTCGTACTATTGGTTGTCACATATTTCTTCTTGTTACAACGTTTTTTTAATTTTTCTTTCTCTTAACGTTACATATTATACTCTTTTGTAGCAGTTAGTAAAATACATAAGAATTAATCCAAACTAATAACCAATTACATAACATTTCAACAGAGCATTTCGCTCGTGCGTGTGCACTGCTTGGAGTCGTCATAGCGAGAGAGAGATTTTTCGTCCGCTACCACTGGTACAGGACAATAGATAGTGGGGTGTTTATTCCGCGAGAATATAGTCCCGGTCTCTCTCTAAATAAAACTTTTTATTTATACAAACTATCGCTAGATAAAAATACATCATTTAAATTAGTTGTTTTCGTGACTATCTGTGTCTTCAGATTCTTTAATTATTAACATTATTTTTCTATATTATTTTAATTACAGAAGACTCGGTAAACATGTCGAGTCCGGTAACAACAGGTAGGCGCCTGATAACAAGCAAAGGGTTAAATGCGACTATAATCATTATTTACAATATGTCTTTTCTTTACCGTTTCTTTGCCCTTATTAATTACTACTTCCATTTACACTTAGTACCTACATGTTTTTTATTATCATTGAGAGATTTAAATGGTTAATTGTTCGCAACTTAAAATTTTTTTTATTTCTTTATTTTTTTATAATTGTCGCAATTTAAATCGTCACATACTCCGCCTCTTAACCAACACCGACTCCGGAAAATTTGGTTAGATACGTACCGAGAGTATGCTTGGGGAGTACAGTGTGAAATTTCTTATTATTATCATTATTTATTATTATTCTCTTTTATTATTATTATTGCACAGTTTGTTGTTTTAAATTCTCTTTAAATGATCTAGTTCTCATTTAAATGTTCCTTCTCCTTGAAATTCCCTTTTTCTCACTTCTTACAGTACTAACTTATAATACTAATTTCCCTAATTTCAGCAACTCACAATATCGTGGCCCGACTGACATCAGCTTACTCTAACACTACAGGTTAGCTTTCAGCATTCATAAATGATCTCTTGGCTCTCTTGGCTCATCATTATCCTTTTCAGCCGGCGCCGTTGTGACTCGTTACTTAACATGTATATAATTCTATCTTGATTATACACCGGTATATAATTCTATCTCGATTATATACCATAGACTTACTTTTAAATAATCCAAAGAGGGTCTCATACTACACTCTTGATTATAGGTATTTGGAGAGAAGCGGAATTTCACGAGGATACTTCTCTTTTAACTCTTTAACAATAACTAGACAAACTATGGGGAAGGGGGACACTTTACACGCTGCATTTTATTTCACACGCGGTGGCATTCATTGTTTAGGGAGTGCTACCGTTTATACAATAGAGAGGGTGGCTGCTTAGTACAATCCTGAACACGCATTATTTCTTCTAACTGGCCACCACAACTGGGGTGCTTACTAATCTACGTTACTTGTATTATTATTATTCTTTTCTCTTACTTCTACGCTACACTTCACACAATTAGTTTAAATCAAGAATTATTTAGCCTTATTATTTAAACAATTATTATTCTCTTTATTCTGATTTACTTTCTTTATAATTAATTAATTACTTTGGAGCATTTACGAAACGCACCTAGAATTATTTACTATCTACTACCATATTATTTAGAATACTCTTTATTTACTTTGTTTTGGGACTTGGGGTATAATACTTTATCTAACAAGGGAGGGTTAACTAACTCATTTATTCATTTGAAATTTAAGTCACAATATTATTCGCTTTACTATACTACACAATTATTTCCTACACACTTTAGTACATGGTAAACGTTTATTAATAGAGGTAATTAAACATAGCATTAGTTTTTTATTTAAGCGATCAGCTGTTTCGCTGGAAAGTAGGTTAGACTAGTTTTAAACAATGGCACATTTTAATAATAAAATTATTTACTTGTTTTTTTTTTTGTTTTAATTTTCAACATAGGTCTGAAATCTTTTGTTACTGGGCAAGGGGTCACACACTTTTTTATACAATAGAGGGAGGTGATGTATTGTCTAACGCAACTTTGCGCTAGGGTGACAAGGACACTCTCACACATGTTTACAGATGCGTACGGCAAAAGGGGGAATCCGCGGCAACGACACACAGGAAAGGACACGCTACTTATAACAATAGAGCTAACACAGAGGGTGAAGTGATAGTTTAATTCCGCGATGGGGGAGTCTCACAATGACAATATACACACTTACAGGAGCGGACAAGAAATCAACCGGTCTGATATTGTTTACAAACAGACGTGTTGTTGAATGAGCTTTTGACAAGCACATACCTGATGTTATATCGAATACACGGGGCGTCTTTAGTTAATATTATGATCATTGCTATATCTAAATAATAATTAAAATTACCTATTTACAAAACTATTATAATAACTATTATCGTTTAATTTTATTTAAGATTTTAGACACATTTAAAGTACATGAGTAAATAAATCAACAGATTATGGTCTGGGTTAATAGGCACAATTACTGCTTAATAACACAAGTCACAAAATTTCTTTTTTTTGTGATTTTTTAATTAGCAGCAAAATTTTAACTAATTAGCAGAGTCGCGCAATTTATAACCTCTTCTCTTGAGTTATAACAGAGGGAACCCAAAGTAATTGGTTCGGCCAATTACTTCAGGCTGCCTTATTCGGGACGAGCTGAAATTTAAACAGAACAACACACAGTAAAATATAAAAGGAATCATGGAAGGGAAAACTGTTGATTTATGTACTCAGTATATGTGTGCAACAAGAAGATTTCCCTTTATTAAACATTTAAAATAAAACAAATGACATTTACTCAAAAACAGATCCCATTACATTATTAATTAAATTATTAACTTGTTTAAATTGCTTTATATAGACTGTGGGATCACAACAAATTATATTTAGCTTTTCCCCGGATCCGGGTAACCATTTGGTATTTAGTCTTTAAACTTTAAAAATTAATTATATTCAATTCAAGATATTAGCTTGCAAGACTGTTACTTTTACTTTTACTTTTACTTTTAAGTTTCATTATTATTCCATTTGAAGAATGGTATTAATTATACTACGATACGTTAAAATCTAAACTGTTACAATTGCAAGAAGCCTGAATAGTTACAATTAAATTCTTAGATTTAAATTTTTATATTCTTATAAAGTCAATCGTCTCTGAAAGTCTCTTTAAGAGAGTATTGTGTTACAATTACTATTATTATTATTCCTCGATAGACGTGCTATCGAGTCACCTTTAATTTGGGATGTAGAAGTCTCCTCCATATGGTTACATCTTGGGAATCCTAAGAGCGTCGTCCTCGTCTAGGTCTGGTCTCAGTTGTTCACGGCTTAAACGTCTGCAGGATAGAGTGGGCCTTCTACACAGGTACTCGTTGATTCTCAGATGTCTCGAACTGCATTATCGGTCGGGTCTACTAGAGTTGTAATTCTGATGATTCATGTCTCCAGGCAGGATGTTGTGAAGAGTCGTCAATCGGAGAAGATAGCTGTTATAGTTATTAACACTCGTACTATTGGTTGTCACATATTTCTTCTTGTTACAACGTTTTTTTAATTTTTCTTTCTCTTAACGTTACATATTATACTCTTTTGTAGCAGTTAGTAAAATACATAAGAATTAATCCAAACTAATAACCAATTACATAACATTTCAACAGAGCATTTCGCTCGTGCGTGTGCACTGCTTGGAGTCGTCATAGCGAGAGAGAGATTTTTCGTCCGCTACCACTGGTACAGGACAATAGATAGTGGGGTGTTTATTCCGCGAGAATATAGTCCCGGTCTCTCTCTAAATAAAACTTTTTATTTATACAAACTATCGCTAGATAAAAATACATCATTTAAATTAGTTGTTTTCGTGACTATCTGTGTCTTCAGATTCTTTAATTATTAACATTATTTTTCTATATTATTTTAATTACAGAAGACTCGGTAAACATGTCGAGTCCGGTAACAACAGGTAGGCGCCTGATAACAAGCAAAGGGTTAAAAAGCAAAGGTTAAATGCGACTATAATCATTATTTACAATATGTCTTTTCTCTACCGTTTCTTTGCCCTTAATAATTACTACTTCCATTTACACTTATACCTACATGTTTTTTATTATCATTGTGAGATTTAAATGGTTAATTGTTCGCAACTTAAAATTTTTTTTATTTCTTTATTTTTTTATATTGTCGCAATTTAATCGTCACATACTCCGCCTCTTAACCACACCGACTCCGGAAAATTTGGTTAGATACGTACCGAGAGTATGCTTGGGGAGTACAGTGTGAAATTTCTTATTATATCATTATTTATTATTATTCTCTTTTATTATTATTATTGCACAGTTTTGTTGTTTTAAATTCTCTTTAAATGATCTAGTTCTCATTTAATGTTCCTTCTCCTTGAAATTCCCTTTTTTCTCACTTCTTACAGTACTAACTTATAATACTAATTTCCCTAATTTCAGCAACTTCACAATATCGTGGCCCGACTGACATCAGCTTACTCTAACACTACAGTTAGCTTTCAGCATTCTAAATGATCTCTTGGCTCTCTTGGCTATTCATTATCCTTTTCAGCCGGCGCCGTTGTGACTCGTTACTTAACATGTATATAATTCTATCTTGATTATACACCGGTATATAATTCTATCTCGATTATATACCATAGACTTACTTTTAAATAATCCAAAGAGGGTCTCATACTACCTCTTGATTATAGGTATTTGGAGAGAAGCGGAATTTCACGAGGATACTTCTCTTTTAACTCTTTACAATAACTAGACAAACTATGGGGAAGGGGGACACTTTACACGCTGCTTTTATTTCACACGCGTGGCATTCATTGTTTAGGGAGTGCTACCGTTTTATACAATAGAGAGGGTGGCTGCTTAGTACAATCCTGAACACGCATTATTTCTTCTAACTGCCACCACAACTGGGGTGCTTTACTAATCTACGTTACTTGTATTATTATTATCTTTCTCTTACTTCTACGCTACACTTCACACAATTAGTTTAAATCAAGAATTATTTAGCCTTATTATTTAAACAATTATTATTCTCTTTATTCTGATTTACTTTCTTTATAATTAATTAATTACTTTGGAGCATTTACGAAACGCACCTAGTATTATTTACTATCTACTACCATATTATTTAGAATACTCTTTATTTACTTTGTTTTGGGACTTGGGGGTATAATACTTTATCTAACAAGGGAGGGTTAACTAACTCATTTATTCATTTGAAATTTAAGTCACAATATTATTCGCTTTACTATACTACACAATTATTTCCTACACACTTTAGTACATGGTAACGTTTATTAATAGAGGTAATTAAACATAGCATTAGTTTTTATTTAAGCGATCAGCTGTTTCGCTGGAAAGTAGGTTAGACTAGTTTAAACAATGGCACATTTTAATAATAAAATTAATTACTTGTTTTTTTTTTTAGTTTTAATTTTCAACATAGGCTTGAAATCTTTTGTTACTGGGCAGGGGTCACACACTTTTTTATACAATAGAGGGAGGTGATGTATTGTCTAACGCAACTTTGCGCTAGGGTGACAAGGACACTCTCACACATGTTTACAGATGCGTACTGCAAAAGGGGGAATCCGCGGCAACGACACACAGGAAAGGACACGCTACTTATAACAATAGAGCTAACACAGAGGGTGATAGTGATAGTTTAATTCCGCGATGGGGGAGTCTCACAATGACAATATACACACTTACAGGAGCGGACAAGAAATCAACCGGTCTGATATTGTTTACAAACAGACGTGTTGTTGAATGAGCTTTGACAAGCACATACCTGATGTTATATCGAATACACGGGGCGTCTTTAGTTAATATATGATCATTGCTATATCTAAATAATAATTAAAATTACCTATTTACAAAACTATTATAATAACTATTATCGTTTAATTTTATTTAAGATTTTAGACACATTTAAAGTACATGAGTAAATAAATCAACAGATTATGGTCTGGGTTAATAGGCACAATTACTGCTTAATAACACAAGTCACAAAATTTCTTTTTTTTGTGATTTTTTAATTAGCAGCAAAATTTTAACTAATTAGCAGAGTCGCGCAATTTATAACCTCTTCTCTTGAGTTATAACAGAGGGAACCCAAAGTAATTGGTTCGGCCAATTACTTCAGGCTGCCTTATTCGGGACGAGCTGAAATTTAAACAGAACAACACACAGTAAAATATAAAAGGAATCATGGAAGGGAAAACTGTTGATTTATGTACTCAGTATATGTGTGCAACAAGAAGATTTCCCTTTATTAAACATTTAAAATAAAACAAATGACATTTACTCAAAAACAGATCCCATTACATTATTAATTAAATTATTAACTTGTTTAAATTGCTTTATATAGACTGTGGGATCACAACAAATTATATTTAGCTTTTCCCCGGATCCGGGTAACCATTTGGTATTTAGTCTTTAAACTTTAAAAATTAATTATATTCAATTCAAGATATTAGCTTGCAAGACTGTTACTTTTACTTTTACTTTTACTTTTAAGTTTCATTATTATTCCATTTGAAGAATGGTATTAATTATACTACGATACGTTAAAATCTAAACTGTTACAATTGCAAGAAGCCTGAATAGTTACAATTAAATTCTTAGATTTAAATTTTTATATTCTTATAAAGTCAATCGTCTCTGAAAGTCTCTTTAAGAGAGTATTGTGTTACAATTACTATTATTATTATTCCTCGATAGACGTGCTATCGAGTCACCTTTAATTTGGGATGTAGAAGTCTCCTCCATATGGTTACATCTTGGGAATCCTAAGAGCGTCGTCCTCGTCTAGGTCTGGTCTCAGTTGTTCACGGCTTAAACGTCTGCAGGATAGAGTGGGCCTTCTACACAGGTACTCGTTGATTCTCAGATGTCTCGAACTGCATTATCGGTCGGGTCTACTAGAGTTGTAATTCTGATGATTCATGTCTCCAGGCAGGATGTTGTGAAGAGTCGTCAATCGGAGAAGATAGCTGTTATAGTTATTAACACTCGTACTATTGGTTGTCACATATTTCTTCTTGTTACAACGTTTTTTTAATTTTTCTTTCTCTTAACGTTACATATTATACTCTTTTGTAGCAGTTAGTAAAATACATAAGAATTAATCCAAACTAATAACCAATTACATAACATTTCAACAGAGCATTTCGCTCGTGCGTGTGCACTGCTTGGAGTCGTCATAGCGAGAGAGAGATTTTTCGTCCGCTACCACTGGTACAGGACAATAGATAGTGGGGTGTTTATTCCGCGAGAATATAGTCCCGGTCTCTCTCTAAATAAAACTTTTTATTTATACAAACTATCGCTAGATAAAAATACATCATTTAAATTAGTTGTTTTCGTGACTATCTGTGTCTTCAGATTCTTTAATTATTAACATTATTTTTCTATATTATTTTAATTACAGAAGACTCGGTAAACATGTCGAGTCCGGTAACAACAGGTAGGCGCCTGATAACAAGCAAAGGGTTAAATGCGACTATAATCATTATTTACAATATGTCTTTTCTTTACCGTTTCTTTGCCCTTATTAATTACTACTTCCATTTACACTTAGTACCTACATGTTTTTTATTATCATTGTGAGATTTAAATGGTTAATTGTTCGCAACTTAAAATTTTTTTTATTTCTTTATTTTTTTATAATTGTCGCAATTTAAATCGTCACATACTCCGCCTCTTAACCAACACCGACTCCGGAAAATTTGGTTAGATACGTACCGAGAGTATGCTTGGGGAGTACAGTGTGAAATTTCTTATTATTATCATTATTTATTATTATTCTCTTTTATTATTATTATTGCACAGTTTGTTGTTTTAAATTCTCTTTAAATGATCTAGTTCTCATTTAAATGTTCCTTCTCCTTGAAATTCCCTTTTTCTCACTTCTTACAGTACTAACTTATAATACTAATTTCCCTAATTTCAGCAACTCACAATATCGTGGCCCGACTGACATCAGCTTACTCTAACACTACAGGTTAGCTTTCAGCATTCATAAATGATCTCTTGGCTCTCTTGGCTCATCATTATCCTTTTCAGCCGGCGCCGTTGTGACTCGTTACTTAACATGTATATAATTCTATCTTGATTATACACCGGTATATAATTCTATCTCGATTATATACCATAGACTTACTTTTAAATAATCCAAAGAGGGTCTCATACTACACTCTTGATTATAGGTATTTGGAGAGAAGCGGAATTTCACGAGGATACTTCTCTTTTAACTCTTTAACAATAACTAGACAAACTATGGGGAAGGGGGACACTTTACACGCTGCATTTTATTTCACACGCGGTGGCATTCATTGTTTAGGGAGTGCTACCGTTTATACAATAGAGAGGGTGGCTGCTTAGTACAATCCTGAACACGCATTATTTCTTCTAACTGGCCACCACAACTGGGGTGCTTACTAATCTACGTTACTTGTATTATTATTATTCTTTTCTCTTACTTCTACGCTACACTTCACACAATTAGTTTAAATCAAGAATTATTTAGCCTCATTATTTAAACAATTATTATTCTCTTTATTCTGATTTACTTTCTTTATAATTAATTAATTACTTTGGAGCATTTACGAAACGCACCTAGAATTATTTACTATCTACTACCATATTATTTAGAATACTCTTTATTTACTTTGTTTTGGGACTTGGGGTATAATACTTTATCTAACAAGGGAGGGTTAACTAACTCATTTATTCATTTGAAATTTAAGTCACAATATTATTCGCTTTACTATACTACACAATTATTTCCTACACACTTTAGTACATGGTAAACGTTTATTAATAGAGGTAATTAAACATAGCATTAGTTTTTTATTTAAGCGATCAGCTGTTTCGCTGGAAAGTAGGTTAGACTAGTTTTAAACAATGGCACATTTTAATAATAAAATTATTTACTTGTTTTTTTTTTTGTTTTAATTTTCAACATAGGTCTGAAATCTTTTGTTACTGGGCAAGGGGTCACACACTTTTTTATACAATAGAGGGAGGTGATGTATTGTCTAACGCAACTTTGCGCTAGGGTGACAAGGACACTCTCACACATGTTTACAGATGCGTACGGCAAAAGGGGGAATCCGCGGCAACGACACACAGGAAAGGACACGCTACTTATAACAATAGAGCTAACACAGAGGGTGAAGTGATAGTTTAATTCCGCGATGGGGGAGTCTCACAATGACAATATACACACTTACAGGAGCGGACAAGAAATCAACCGGTCTGATATTGTTTACAAACAGACGTGTTGTTGAATGAGCTTTTGACAAGCACATACCTGATGTTATATCGAATACACGGGGCGTCTTTAGTTAATATTATGATCATTGCTATATCTAAATAATAATTAAAATTACCTATTTACAAAACTATTATAATAACTATTATCGTTTAATTTTATTTAAGATTTTAGACACATTTAAAGTACATGAGTAAATAAATCAACAGATTATGGTCTGGGTTAATAGGCACAATTACTGCTTAATAACACAAGTCACAAAATTTCTTTTTTTTGTGATTTTTTAATTAGCAGCAAAATTTTAACTAATTAGCAGAGTCGCGCAATTTATAACCTCTTCTCTTGAGTTATAACAGAGGGAACCCAAAGTAATTGGTTCGGCCAATTACTTCAGGCTGCCTTATTCGGGACGAGCTGAAATTTAAACAGAACAACACACAGTAAAATATAAAAGGAATCATGGAAGGGAAAACTGTTGATTTATGTACTCAGTATATGTGTGCAACAAGAAGATTTCCCTTTATTAAACATTTAAAATAAAACAAATGACATTTACTCAAAAACAGATCCCATTACATTATTAATTAAATTATTAACTTGTTTAAATTGCTTTATATAGACTGTGGGATCACAACAAATTATATTTAGCTTTTCCCCGGATCCGGGTAACCATTTGGTATTTAGTCTTTAAACTTTAAAAATTAATTATATTCAATTCAAGATATTAGCTTGCAAGACTGTTACTTTTACTTTTACTTTTACTTTTAAGTTTCATTATTATTCCATTTGAAGAATGGTATTAATTATACTACGATACGTTAAAATCTAAACTGTTACAATTGCAAGAAGCCTGAATAGTTACAATTAAATTCTTAGATTTAAATTTTTATATTCTTATAAAGTCAATCGTCTCTGAAAGTCTCTTTAAGAGAGTATTGTGTTACAATTACTATTATTATTATTCCTCGATAGACGTGCTATCGAGTCACCTTTAATTTGGGATGTAGAAGTCTCCTCCATATGGTTACATCTTGGGAATCCTAAGAGCGTCGTCCTCGTCTAGGTCTGGTCTCAGTTGTTCACGGCTTAAACGTCTGCAGGATAGAGTGGGCCTTCTACACAGGTACTCGTTGATTCTCAGATGTCTCGAACTGCATTATCGGTCGGGTCTACTAGAGTTGTAATTCTGATGATTCATGTCTCCAGGCAGGATGTTGTGAAGAGTCGTCAATCGGAGAAGATAGCTGTTATAGTTATTAACACTCGTACTATTGGTTGTCACATATTTCTTCTTGTTACAACGTTTTTTTAATTTTTCTTTCTCTTAACGTTACATATTATACTCTTTTGTAGCAGTTAGTAAAATACATAAGAATTAATCCAAACTAATAACCAATTACATAACATTTCAACAGAGCATTTCGCTCGTGCGTGTGCACTGCTTGGAGTCGTCATAGCGAGAGAGAGATTTTTCGTCCGCTACCACTGGTACAGGACAATAGATAGTGGGGTGTTTATTCCGCGAGAATATAGTCCCGGTCTCTCTCTAAATAAAACTTTTTATTTATACAAACTATCGCTAGATAAAAATACATCATTTAAATTAGTTGTTTTCGTGACTATCTGTGTCTTCAGATTCTTTAATTATTAACATTATTTTTCTATATTATTTTAATTACAGAAGACTCGGTAAACATGTCGAGTCCGGTAACAACAGGTAGGCGCCTGATAACAAGCAAAGGGTTAAATGCGACTATAATCATTATTTACAATATGTCTTTTCTTTACCGTTTCTTTGCCCTTATTAATTACTACTTCCATTTACACTTAGTACCTACATGTTTTTTATTATCATTGTGAGATTTAAATGGTTAATTGTTCGCAACTTAAAATTTTTTTTATTTCTTTATTTTTTTATAATTGTCGCAATTTAAATCGTCACATACTCCGCCTCTTAACCAACACCGACTCCGGAAAATTTGGTTAGATACGTACCGAGAGTATGCTTGGGGAGTACAGTGTGAAATTTCTTATTATTATCATTATTTATTATTATTCTCTTTTATTATTATTATTGCACAGTTTGTTGTTTTAAATTCTCTTTAAATGATCTAGTTCTCATTTAAATGTTCCTTCTCCTTGAAATTCCCTTTTTCTCACTTCTTACAGTACTAACTTATAATACTAATTTCCCTAATTTCAGCAACTCACAATATCGTGGCCCGACTGACATCAGCTTACTCTAACACTACAGGTTAGCTTTCAGCATTCATAAATGATCTCTTGGCTCTCTTGGCTCATCATTATCCTTTTCAGCCGGCGCCGTTGTGACTCGTTACTTAACATGTATATAATTCTATCTTGATTATACACCGGTATATAATTCTATCTCGATTATATACCATAGACTTACTTTTAAATAATCCAAAGAGGGTCTCATACTACACTCTTGATTATAGGTATTTGGAGAGAAGCGGAATTTCACGAGGATACTTCTCTTTTAACTCTTTAACAATAACTAGACAAACTATGGGGAAGGGGGACACTTTACACGCTGCATTTTATTTCACACGCGGTGGCATTCATTGTTTAGGGAGTGCTACCGTTTATACAATAGAGAGGGTGGCTGCTTAGTACAATCCTGAACACGCATTATTTCTTCTAACTGGCCACCACAACTGGGGTGCTTACTAATCTACGTTACTTGTATTATTATTATTCTTTTCTCTTACTTCTACGCTACACTTCACACAATTAGTTTAAATCAAGAATTATTTAGCCTTATTATTTAAACAATTATTATTCTCTTTATTCTGATTTACTTTCTTTATAATTAATTAATTACTTTGGAGCATTTACGAAACGCACCTAGAATTATTTACTATCTACTACCATATTATTTAGAATACTCTTTATTTACTTTGTTTTGGGACTTGGGGTATAATACTTTATCTAACAAGGGAGGGTTAACTAACTCATTTATTCATTTGAAATTTAAGTCACAATATTATTCGCTTTACTATACTACACAATTATTTCCTACACACTTTAGTACATGGTAAACGTTTATTAATAGAGGTAATTAAACATAGCATTAGTTTTTTATTTAAGCGATCAGCTGTTTCGCTGGAAAGTAGGTTAGACTAGTTTTAAACAATGGCACATTTTAATAATAAAATTATTTACTTGTTTTTTTTTTTGTTTTAATTTTCAACATAGGTCTGAAATCTTTTGTTACTGGGCAAGGGGTCACACACTTTTTTATACAATAGAGGGAGGTGATGTATTGTCTAACGCAACTTTGCGCTAGGGTGACAAGGACACTCTCACACATGTTTACAGATGCGTACGGCAAAAGGGGGAATCCGCGGCAACGACACACAGGAAAGGACACGCTACTTATAACAATAGAGCTAACACAGAGGGTGAAGTGATAGTTTAATTCCGCGATGGGGGAGTCTCACAATGACAATATACACACTTACAGGAGCGGACAAGAAATCAACCGGTCTGATATTGTTTACAAACAGACGTGTTGTTGAATGAGCTTTTGACAAGCACATACCTGATGTTATATCGAATACACGGGGCGTCTTTAGTTAATATTATGATCATTGCTATATCTAAATAATAATTAAAATTACCTATTTACAAAACTATTATAATAACTATTATCGTTTAATTTTATTTAAGATTTTAGACACATTTAAAGTACATGAGTAAATAAATCAACAGATTATGGTCTGGGTTAATAGGCACAATTACTGCTTAATAACACAAGTCACAAAATTTCTTTTTTTTGTGATTTTTTAATTAGCAGCAAAATTTTAACTAATTAGCAGAGTCGCGCAATTTATAACCTCTTCTCTTGAGTTATAACAGAGGGAACCCAAAGTAATTGGTTCGGCCAATTACTTCAGGCTGCCTTATTCGGGACGAGCTGAAATTTAAACAGAACAACACACAGTAAAATATAAAAGGAATCATGGAAGGGAAAACTGTTGATTTATGTACTCAGTATATGTGTGCAACAAGAAGATTTCCCTTTATTAAACATTTAAAATAAAACAAATGACATTTACTCAAAAACAGATCCCATTACATTATTAATTAAATTATTAACTTGTTTAAATTGCTTTATATAGACTGTGGGATCACAACAAATTATATTTAGCTTTTCCCCGGATCCGGGTAACCATTTGGTATTTAGTCTTTAAACTTTAAAAATTAATTATATTCAATTCAAGATATTAGCTTGCAAGACTGTTACTTTTACTTTTACTTTTACTTTTAAGTTTCATTATTATTCCATTTGAAGAATGGTATTAATTATACTACGATACGTTAAAATCTAAACTGTTACAATTGCAAGAAGCCTGAATAGTTACAATTAAATTCTTAGATTTAAATTTTTATATTCTTATAAAGTCAATCGTCTCTGAAAGTCTCTTTAAGAGAGTATTGTGTTACAATTACTATTATTATTATTCCTCGATAGACGTGCTATCGAGTCACCTTTAATTTGGGATGTAGAAGTCTCCTCCATATGGTTACATCTTGGGAATCCTAAGAGCGTCGTCCTCGTCTAGGTCTGGTCTCAGTTGTTCACGGCTTAAACGTCTGCAGGATAGAGTGGGCCTTCTACACAGGTACTCGTTGATTCTCAGATGTCTCGAACTGCATTATCGGTCGGGTCTACTAGAGTTGTAATTCTGATGATTCATGTCTCCAGGCAGGATGTTGTGAAGAGTCGTCAATCGGAGAAGATAGCTGTTATAGTTATTAACACTCGTACTATTGGTTGTCACATATTTCTTCTTGTTACAACGTTTTTTTAATTTTTCTTTCTCTTAACGTTACATATTATACTCTTTTGTAGCAGTTAGTAAAATACATAAGAATTAATCCAAACTAATAACCAATTACATAACATTTCAACAGAGCATTTCGCTCGTGCGTGTGCACTGCTTGGAGTCGTCATAGCGAGAGAGAGATTTTTCGTCCGCTACCACTGGTACAGGACAATAGATAGTGGGGTGTTTATTCCGCGAGAATATAGTCCCGGTCTCTCTCTAAATAAAACTTTTTATTTATACAAACTATCGCTAGATAAAAATACATCATTTAAATTAGTTGTTTTCGTGACTATCTGTGTCTTCAGATTCTTTAATTATTAACATTATTTTTCTATATTATTTTAATTACAGAAGACTCGGTAAACATGTCGAGTCCGGTAACAACAGGTAGGCGCCTGATAACAAGCAAAGGGTTAAATGCGACTATAATCATTATTTACAATATGTCTTTTCTTTACCGTTTCTTTGCCCTTATTAATTACTACTTCCATTTACACTTAGTACCTACATGTTTTTTATTATCATTGTGAGATTTAAATGGTTAATTGTTCGCAACTTAAAATTTTTTTTATTTCTTTATTTTTTTATAATTGTCGCAATTTAAATCGTCACATACTCCGCCTCTTAACCAACACCGACTCCGGAAAATTTGGTTAGATACGTACCGAGAGTATGCTTGGGGAGTACAGTGTGAAATTTCTTATTATTATCATTATTTATTATTATTCTCTTTTATTATTATTATTGCACAGTTTGTTGTTTTAAATTCTCTTTAAATGATCTAGTTCTCATTTAAATGTTCCTTCTCCTTGAAATTCCCTTTTTCTCACTTCTTACAGTACTAACTTATAATACTAATTTCCCTAATTTCAGCAACTCACAATATCGTGGCCCGACTGACATCAGCTTACTCTAACACTACAGGTTAGCTTTCAGCATTATAAAATGATCTCTTGGCTCTCTTGGCTCATCATTATCCTTTTCAGCCGGCGCCGTTGTGACTCGTTACTTAACATGTATATAATTCTATCTTGATTATACACCGGTATATAATTCTATCTCGATTATATACCATAGACTTACTTTTAAATAATCCAAAGAGGGTCTCATACTACACTCTTGATTATAGGTATTTGGAGAGAAGCGGAATTTCACGAGGATACTTCTCTTTTAACTCTTTAACAATAACTAGACAAACTATGGGGAAGGGGGACACTTTACACGCTGCATTTTATTTCACACGCGGTGGCATTCATTGTTTAGGGAGTGCTACCGTTTATACAATAGAGAGGGTGGCTGCTTAGTACAATCCTGAACACGCATTATTTCTTCTAACTGGCCACCACAACTGGGGTGCTTACTAATCTACGTTACTTGTATTATTATTATTCTTTTCTCTTACTTCTACGCTACACTTCACACAATTAGTTTAAATCAAGAATTATTTAGCCTTATTATTTAAACAATTATTATTCTCTTTATTCTGATTTACTTTCTTTATAATTAATTAATTACTTTGGAGCATTTACGAAACGCACCTAGAATTATTTACTATCTACTACCATATTATTTAGAATACTCTTTATTTACTTTGTTTTGGGACTTGGGGTATAATACTTTATCTAACAAGGGAGGGTTAACTAACTCATTTATTCATTTGAAATTTAAGTCACAATATTATTCGCTTTACTATACTACACAATTATTTCCTACACACTTTAGTACATGGTAAACGTTTATTAATAGAGGTAATTAAACATAGCATTAGTTTTTTATTTAAGCGATCAGCTGTTTCGCTGGAAAGTAGGTTAGACTAGTTTTAAACAATGGCACATTTTAATAATAAAATTATTTACTTGTTTTTTTTTTTGTTTTAATTTTCAACATAGGTCTGAAATCTTTTGTTACTGGGGAAGGGGTCACACACTTTTTTATACAATAGAGGGAGGTGATGTATTGTCTAACGCAACTTTGCGCTAGGGTGACAAGGACACTCTCACACATGTTTACAGATGCGTACGGCAAAAGGGGGAATCCGCGGCAACGACACACAGGAAAGGACACGCTACTTATAACAATAGAGCTAACACAGAGGGTGAAGTGATAGTTTAATTCCGCGATGGGGGAGTCTCACAATGACAATATACACACTTACAGGAGCGGACAAGAAATCAACCGGTCTGATATTGTTTACAAACAGACGTGTTGTTGAATGAGCTTTTGACAAGCACATACCTGATGTTATATCGAATACACGGGGCGTCTTTAGTTAATATTATGATCATTGCTATATCTAAATAATAATTAAAATTACCTATTTACAAAACTATTATAATAACTATTATCGTTTAATTTTATTTAAGATTTTAGACACATTTAAAGTACATGAGTAAATAAATCAACAGATTATGGTCTGGGTTAATAGGCACAATTACTGCTTAATAACACAAGTCACAAAATTTCTTTTTTTTGTGATTTTTAATTAGCAGCAAAATTTTAACTAATTAGCAGAGTCGCGCAATTTATAACCTCTTCTCTTGAGTTATAACAGAGGGAACCCAAAGTAATTGGTTCGGCCAATTACTTCAGGCTGCCTTATTCGGGACGAGCTGAAATTTAAACAGAACAACACACAGTAAAATATAAAAGGAATCATGGAAGGGAAAACTGTTGATTTATGTACTCAGTATATGTGTGCAACAAGAAGATTTCCTTTATTAAACATTTAAAATAAAACAAATGACATTTACTCAAAAACAGATCCCATTACATTATTAATTAAATTATTAACTTGTTTAAATTGCTTTATATAGACTGTGGGATCACAACAAATTATATTTAGCTTTTCCCGGATCCGGGTAACCATTTGGTATTTAGTCTTTAAACTTTAAAAATTAATTATATTCAATTCAAGATATTAGCTTGCAAGACTGTTACTTTTACTTTTACTTTTACTTTTAAGTTTCATTATTATTCCATTTGAAGAATGGTATTAATTATACTACGATACGTTAAAATCTAAACTGTTACAATTGCAAGAAGCCTGAATAGTTACAATTAAATTCTTAGATTAAAATTTTTATATTCTTATAAAGTCAACAATCGTCTCTGAAAGTCTCTTTAAGAGAGTATTGTGTTACAATTACTATTATTATTATTCCTCGATAGACGTGCTATCGAGTCACCTTTAATTTGGGATGTAGAAGTCTCCTCCATATGGTTACATCTTGGGAATCCTAAGAGCGTCGTCCTCGTCTAGGTCTGGTCTCAGTTGTTCACGGCTTAAACGTCTGCAGGATAGAGTGGGCCTTCTACACAGGTACTCGTTGATTCTCAGATGTCTCGAACTGCATTATCGGTCGGGTCTACTAGAGTTGTAATTCTGATGATTCATGTCTCCAGGCAGGATGTTGTGAAGAGTCGTCAATCGGAGAAGATAGCTGTTATAGTTATTAACACTCGTACTATTGGTTGTCACATATTTCTTCTTGTTACAACGTTTTTTTAATTTTTCTTTCTCTTAACGTTACATATTATACTCTTTTGTAGCAGTTAGTAAAATACATAAGAATTAATCCAAACTAATAACCAATTACATAACATTTCAACAGAGCATTTCGCTCGTGCGTGTGCACTGCTTGGAGTCGTCATAGCGAGAGAGAGATTTTTCGTCCGCTACCACTGGTACAGGACAATAGATAGTGGGGTGTTTATTCCGCGAGAATATAGTCCCGGTCTCTCTCTAAATAAAACTTTTTATTTATACAAACTATCGCTAGATAAAAATACATCATTTAAATTAGTTGTTTTCGTGACTATCTGTGTCTTCAGATTCTTTAATTATTAACATTATTTTTCTATATTATTTTAATTACAGAAGACTCGGTAAACATGTCGAGTCCGGTAACAACAGGTAGGCGCCTGATAACAAGCAAAGGGTTAAATGCGACTATAATCATTATTTACAATATGTCTTTTCTTTACCGTTTCTTTGCCCTTATTAATTACTACTTCCATTTACACTTAGTACCTACATGTTTTTTATTATCATTGTGAGATTTAAATGGTTAATTGTTCGCAACTTAAAATTTTTTTTATTTCTTTATTTTTTTATAATTGTCGCAATTTAAATCGTCACATACTCCGCCTCTTAACCAACACCGACTCCGGAAAATTTGGTTAGATACGTACCGAGAGTATGCTTGGGGAGTACAGTGTGAAATTTCTTATTATTATCATTATTTATTATTATTCTCTTTTATTATTATTATTGCACAGTTTGTTGTTTTAAATTCTCTTTAAATGATCTAGTTCTCATTTAAATGTTCCTTCTCCTTGAAATTCCCTTTTTCTCACTTCTTACAGTACTAACTTATAATACTAATTTCCCTAATTTCAGCAACTCACAATATCGTGGCCCGACTGACATCAGCTTACTCTAACACTACAGGTTAGCTTTCAGCATTCATAAATGATCTCTTGGCTCTCTTGGCTCATCATTATCCTTTTCAGCCGGCGCCGTTGTGACTCGTTACTTAACATGTATATAATTCTATCTTGATTATACACCGGTATATAATTCTATCTCGATTATATACCATAGACTTACTTTTAAATAATCCAAAGAGGGTCTCATACTACACTCTTGATTATAGGTATTTGGAGAGAAGCGGAATTTCACGAGGATACTTCTCTTTTAACTCTTTAACAATAACTAGACAAACTATGGGGAAGGGGGACACTTTACACGCTGCATTTTATTTCACACGCGGTGGCATTCATTGTTTAGGGAGTGCTACCGTTTATACAATAGAGAGGGTGGCTGCTTAGTACAATCCTGAACACGCATTATTTCTTCTAACTGGCCACCACAACTGGGGTGCTTACTAATCTACGTTACTTGTATTATTATTATTCTTTTCTCTTACTTCTACGCTACACTTCACACAATTAGTTTAAATCAAGAATTATTTAGCCTTATTATTTAAACAATTATTATTCTCTTTATTCTGATTTACTTTCTTTATAATTAATTAATTACTTTGGAGCATTTACGAAACGCACCTAGAATTATTTACTATCTACTACCATATTATTTAGAATACTCTTTATTTACTTTGTTTTGGGACTTGGGGTATAATACTTTATCTAACAAGGGAGGGTTAACTAACTCATTTATTCATTTGAAATTTAAGTCACAATATTATTCGCTTTACTATACTACACAATTATTTCCTACACACTTTAGTACATGGTAAACGTTTATTAATAGAGGTAATTAAACATAGCATTAGTTTTTTATTTAAGCGATCAGCTGTTTCGCTGGAAAGTAGGTTAGACTAGTTTTAAACAATGGCACATTTTAATAATAAAATTATTTACTTGTTTTTTTTTTTGTTTTAATTTTCAACATAGGTCTGAAATCTTTTGTTACTGGGCAAGGGGTCACACACTTTTTTATACAATAGAGGGAGGTGATGTATTGTCTAACGCAACTTTGCGCTAGGGTGACAAGGACACTCTCACACATGTTTACAGATGCGTACGGCAAAAGGGGGAATCCGCGGCAACGACACACAGGAAAGGACACGCTACTTATAACAATAGAGCTAACACAGAGGGTGAAGTGATAGTTTAATTCCGCGATGGGGGAGTCTCACAATGACAATATACACACTTACAGGAGCGGACAAGAAATCAACCGGTCTGATATTGTTTACAAACAGACGTGTTGTTGAATGAGCTTTTGACAAGCACATACCTGATGTTATATCGAATACACGGGGCGTCTTTAGTTAATATTATGATCATTGCTATATCTAAATAATAATTAAAATTACCTATTTACAAAACTATTATAATAACTATTATCGTTTAATTTTATTTAAGATTTTAGACACATTTAAAGTACATGAGTAAATAAATCAACAGATTATGGTCTGGGTTAATAGGCACAATTACTGCTTAATAACACAAGTCACAAAATTTCTTTTTTTTGTGATTTTTTAATTAGCAGCAAAATTTTAACTAATTAGCAGAGTCGCGCAATTTATAACCTCTTCTCTTGAGTTATAACAGAGGGAACCCAAAGTAATTGGTTCGGCCAATTACTTCAGGCTGCCTTATTCGGGACGAGCTGAAATTTAAACAGAACAACACACAGTAAAATATAAAAGGAATCATGGAAGGGAAAACTGTTGATTTATGTACTCAGTATATGTGTGCAACAAGAAGATTTCCCTTTATTAAACATTTAAAATAAAACAAATGACATTTACTCAAAAACAGATCCCATTACATTATTAATTAAATTATTAACTTGTTTAAATTGCTTTATATAGACTGTGGGATCACAACAAATTATATTTAGCTTTTCCCCGGATCCGGGTAACCATTTGGTATTTAGTCTTTAAACTTTAAAAATTAATTATATTCAATTCAAGATATTAGCTTGCAAGACTGTTACTTTTACTTTTACTTTTACTTTTAAGTTTCATTATTATTCCATTTGAAGAATGGTATTAATTATACTACGATACGTTAAAATCTAAACTGTTACAATTGCAAGAAGCCTGAATAGTTACAATTAAATTCTTAGATTAAAATTTTTATATTCTTATAAAGTCAACAATCGTCTCTGAAAGTCTCTTTAAGAGAGTATTGTGTTACAATTACTATTATTATTATTCCTCGATAGACGTGCTATCGAGTCACCTTTAATTTGGGATGTAGAAGTCTCCTCCATATGGTTACATCTTGGGAATCCTAAGAGCGTCGTCCTCGTCTAGGTCTGGTCTCAGTTGTTCACGGCTTAAACGTCTGCAGGATAGAGTGGGCCTTCTACACAGGTACTCGTTGATTCTCAGATGTCTCGAACTGCATTATCGGTCGGGTCTACTAGAGTTGTAATTCTGATGATTCATGTCTCCAGGCAGGATGTTGTGAAGAGTCGTCAATCGGAGAAGATAGCTGTTATAGTTATTAACACTCGTACTATTGGTTGTCACATATTTCTTCTTGTTACAACGTTTTTTTAATTTTTCTTTCTCTTAACGTTACATATTATACTCTTTTGTAGCAGTTAGTAAAATACATAAGAATTAATCCAAACTAATAACCAATTACATAACATTTCAACAGAGCATTTCGCTCGTGCGTGTGCACTGCTTGGAGTCGTCATAGCGAGAGAGAGATTTTTCGTCCGCTACCACTGGTACAGGACAATAGATAGTGGGGTGTTTATTCCGCGAGAATATAGTCCCGGTCTCTCTCTAAATAAAACTTTTTATTTATACAAACTATCGCTAGATAAAAATACATCATTTAAATTAGTTGTTTTCGTGACTATCTGTGTCTTCAGATTCTTTAATTATTAACATTATTTTTCTATATTATTTTAATTACAGAAGACTCGGTAAACATGTCGAGTCCGGTAACAACAGGTAGGCGCCTGATAACAAGCAAAGGGTTAAATGCGACTATAATCATTATTTACAATATGTCTTTTCTTTACCGTTTCTTTGCCCTTATTAATTACTACTTCCATTTACACTTAGTACCTACATGTTTTTTATTATCATTGTGAGATTTAAATGGTTAATTGTTCGCAACTTAAAATTTTTTTTATTTCTTTATTTTTTTATAATTGTCGCAATTTAAATCGTCACATACTCCGCCTCTTAACCAACACCGACTCCGGAAAATTTGGTTAGATACGTACCGAGAGTATGCTTGGGGAGTACAGTGTGAAATTTCTTATTATTATCATTATTTATTATTATTCTCTTTTATTATTATTATTGCACAGTTTGTTGTTTTAAATTCTCTTTAAATGATCTAGTTCTCATTTAAATGTTCCTTCTCCTTGAAATTCCCTTTTTCTCACTTCTTACAGTACTAACTTATAATACTAATTTCCCTAATTTCAGCAACTCACAATATCGTGGCCCGACTGACATCAGCTTACTCTAACACTACAGGTTAGCTTTCAGCATTCATAAATGATCTCTTGGCTCTCTTGGCTCATCATTATCCTTTTCAGCCGGCGCCGTTGTGACTCGTTACTTAACATGTATATAATTCTATCTTGATTATACACCGGTATATAATTCTATCTCGATTATATACCATAGACTTACTTTTAAATAATCCAAAGAGGGTCTCATACTACACTCTTGATTATAGGTATTTGGAGAGAAGCGGAATTTCACGAGGATACTTCTCTTTTAACTCTTTAACAATAACTAGACAAACTATGGGGAAGGGGGACACTTTACACGCTGCATTTTATTTCACACGCGGTGGCATTCATTGTTTAGGGAGTGCTACCGTTTATACAATAGAGAGGGTGGCTGCTTAGTACAATCCTGAACACGCATTATTTCTTCTAACTGGCCACCACAACTGGGGTGCTTACTAATCTACGTTACTTGTATTATTATTATTCTTTTCTCTTACTTCTACGCTACACTTCACACAATTAGTTTAAATCAAGAATTATTTAGCCTTATTATTTAAACAATTATTATTCTCTTTATTCTGATTTACTTTCTTTATAATTAATTAATTACTTTGGAGCATTTACGAAACGCACCTAGAATTATTTACTATCTACTACCATATTATTTAGAATACTCTTTATTTACTTTGTTTTGGGACTTGGGGTATAATACTTTATCTAACAAGGGAGGGTTAACTAACTCATTTATTCATTTGAAATTTAAGTCACAATATTATTCGCTTTACTATACTACACAATTATTTCCTACACACTTTAGTACATGGTAAACGTTTATTAATAGAGGTAATTAAACATAGCATTAGTTTTTTATTTAAGCGATCAGCTGTTTCGCTGGAAAGTAGGTTAGACTAGTTTTAAACAATGGCACATTTTAATAATAAAATTATTTACTTGTTTTTTTTTTGTTTTAATTTTCAACATAGGTCTGAAATCTTTTGTTACTGGGGAAGGGGTCACACACTTTTTTATACAATAGAGGGAGGTGATGTATTGTCTAACGCAACTTTGCGCTAGGGTGACAAGGACACTCTCACACATGTTTACAGATGCGTACGGCAAAAGGGGGAATCCGCGGCAACGACACACAGGAAAGGACACGCTACTTATAACAATAGAGCTAACACAGAGGGTGAAGTGATAGTTTAATTCCGCGATGGGGGAGTCTCACAATGACAATATACACACTTACAGGAGCGGACAAGAAATCAACCGGTCTGATATTGTTTACAAACAGACGTGTTGTTGAATGAGCTTTTGACAAGCACATACCTGATGTTATATCGAATACACGGGGCGTCTTTAGTTAATATTATGATCATTGCTATATCTAAATAATAATTAAAATTACCTATTTACAAAACTATTATAATAACTATTATCGTTTAATTTTATTTAAGATTTTAGACACATTTAAAGTACATGAGTAAATAAATCAACAGATTATGGTCTGGGTTAATAGGCACAATTACTGCTTAATAACACAAGTCACAAAATTTCTTTTTTTTGTGATTTTTTAATTAGCAGCAAAATTTTAACTAATTAGCAGAGTCGCGCAATTTATAACCTCTTCTCTTGAGTTATAACAGAGGGAACCCAAAGTAATTGGTTCGGCCAATTACTTCAGGCTGCCTTATTCGGGACGAGCTGAAATTTAAACAGAACAACACACAGTAAAATATAAAAGGAATCATGGAAGGGAAAACTGTTGATTTATGTACTCAGTATATGTGTGCAACAAGAAGATTTCCCTTTATTAAACATTTAAAATAAAACAAATGACATTTACTCAAAAACAGATCCCATTACATTATTAATTAAATTATTAACTTGTTTAAATTGCTTTATATAGACTGTGGGATCACAACAAATTATATTTAGCTTTTCCCCGGATCCGGGTAACCATTTGGTATTTAGTCTTTAAACTTTAAAAATTAATTATATTCAATTCAAGATATTAGCTTGCAAGACTGTTACTTTTACTTTTACTTTTACTTTTAAGTTTCATTATTATTCCATTTGAAGAATGGTATTAATTATACTACGATACGTTAAAATCTAAACTGTTACAATTGCAAGAAGCCTGAATAGTTACAATTAAATTCTTAGATTTAAATTTTTATATTCTTATAAAGTCAATCGTCTCTGAAAGTCTCTTTAAGAGAGTATTGTGTTACAATTACTATTATTATTATTCCTCGATAGACGTGCTATCGAGTCACCTTTAATTTGGGATGTAGAAGTCTCCTCCATATGGTTACATCTTGGGAATCCTAAGAGCGTCGTCCTCGTCTAGGTCTGGTCTCAGTTGTTCACGGCTTAAACGTCTGCAGGATAGAGTGGGCCTTCTACACAGGTACTCGTTGATTCTCAGATGTCTCGAACTGCATTATCGGTCGGGTCTACTAGAGTTGTAATTCTGATGATTCATGTCTCCAGGCAGGATGTTGTGAAGAGTCGTCAATCGGAGAAGATAGCTGTTATAGTTATTAACACTCGTACTATTGGTTGTCACATATTTCTTCTTGTTACAACGTTTTTTTAATTTTTCTTTCTCTTAACGTTACATATTATACTCTTTTGTAGCAGTTAGTAAAATACATAAGAATTAATCCAAACTAATAACCAATTACATAACATTTCAACAGAGCATTTCGCTCGTGCGTGTGCACTGCTTGGAGTCGTCATAGCGAGAGAGAGATTTTTCGTCCGCTACCACTGGTACAGGACAATAGATAGTGGGGTGTTTATTCCGCGAGAATATAGTCCCGGTCTCTCTCTAAATAAAACTTTTTATTTATACAAACTATCGCTAGATAAAAATACATCATTTAAATTAGTTGTTTTCGTGACTATCTGTGTCTTCAGATTCTTTAATTATTAACATTATTTTTCTATATTATTTTAATTACAGAAGACTCGGTAAACATGTCGAGTCCGGTAACAACAGGTAGGCGCCTGATAACAAGCAAAGGGTTAAATGCGACTATAATCATTATTTACAATATGTCTTTTCTTTACCGTTTCTTTGCCCTTATTAATTACTACTTCCATTTACACTTAGTACCTACATGTTTTTTATTATCATTGTGAGATTTAAATGGTTAATTGTTCGCAACTTAAAATTTTTTTTATTTCTTTATTTTTTTATAATTGTCGCAATTTAAATCGTCACATACTCCGCCTCTTAACCAACACCGACTCCGGAAAATTTGGTTAGATACGTACCGAGAGTATGCTTGGGGAGTACAGTGTGAAATTTCTTATTATTATCATTATTTATTATTATTCTCTTTTATTATTATTATTGCACAGTTTGTTGTTTTAAATTCTCTTTAAATGATCTAGTTCTCATTTAAATGTTCCTTCTCCTTGAAATTCCCTTTTTCTCACTTCTTACAGTACTAACTTATAATACTAATTTCCCTAATTTCAGCAACTCACAATATCGTGGCCCGACTGACATCAGCTTACTCTAACACTACAGGTTAGCTTTCAGCATTCATAAATGATCTCTTGGCTCTCTTGGCTCATCATTATCCTTTTCAGCCGGCGCCGTTGTGACTCGTTACTTAACATGTATATAATTCTATCTTGATTATACACCGGTATATAATTCTATCTCGATTATATACCATAGACTTACTTTTAAATAATCCAAAGAGGGTCTCATACTACACTCTTGATTATAGGTATTTGGAGAGAAGCGGAATTTCACGAGGATACTTCTCTTTTAACTCTTTAACAATAACTAGACAAACTATGGGGAAGGGGGACACTTTACACGCTGCATTTTATTTCACACGCGGTGGCATTCATTGTTTAGGGAGTGCTACCGTTTATACAATAGAGAGGGTGGCTGCTTAGTACAATCCTGAACACGCATTATTTCTTCTAACTGGCCACCACAACTGGGGTGCTTACTAATCTACGTTACTTGTATTATTATTATTCTTTTCTCTTACTTCTACGCTACACTTCACACAATTAGTTTAAATCAAGAATTATTTAGCCTTATTATTTAAACAATTATTATTCTCTTTATTCTGATTTACTTTCTTTATAATTAATTAATTACTTTGGAGCATTTACGAAACGCACCTAGAATTATTTACTATCTACTACCATATTATTTAGAATACTCTTTATTTACTTTGTTTTGGGACTTGGGGTATAATACTTTATCTAACAAGGGAGGGTTAACTAACTCATTTATTCATTTGAAATTTAAGTCACAATATTATTCGCTTTACTATACTACACAATTATTTCCTACACACTTTAGTACATGGTAAACGTTTATTAATAGAGGTAATTAAACATAGCATTAGTTTTTTATTTAAGCGATCAGCTGTTTCGCTGGAAAGTAGGTTAGACTAGTTTTAAACAATGGCACATTTTAATAATAAAATTATTTACTTGTTTTTTTTTTTGTTTTAATTTTCAACATAGGTCTGAAATCTTTTGTTACTGGGGAAGGGGTCACACACTTTTTTATACAATAGAGGGAGGTGATGTATTGTCTAACGCAACTTTGCGCTAGGGTGACAAGGACACTCTCACACATGTTTACAGATGCGTACGGCAAAAGGGGGAATCCGCGGCAACGACACACAGGAAAGGACACGCTACTTATAACAATAGAGCTAACACAGAGGGTGAAGTGATAGTTTAATTCCGCGATGGGGGAGTCTCACAATGACAATATACACACTTACAGGAGCGGACAAGAAATCAACCGGTCTGATATTGTTTACAAACAGACGTGTTGTTGAATGAGCTTTTGACAAGCACATACCTGATGTTATATCGAATACACGGGGCGTCTTTAGTTAATATTATGATCATTGCTATATCTAAATAATAATTAAAATTACCTATTTACAAAACTATTATAATAACTATTATCGTTTAATTTTATTTAAGATTTTAGACACATTTAAAGTACATGAGTAAATAAATCAACAGATTATGGTCTGGGTTAATAGGCACAATTACTGCTTAATAACACAAGTCACAAAATTTCTTTTTTTTGTGATTTTTTAATTAGCAGCAAAATTTTAACTAATTAGCAGAGTCGCGCAATTTATAACCTCTTCTCTTGAGTTATAACAGAGGGAACCCAAAGTAATTGGTTCGGCCAATTACTTCAGGCTGCCTTATTCGGGACGAGCTGAAATTTAAACAGAACAACACACAGTAAAATATAAAAGGAATCATGGAAGGGAAAACTGTTGATTTATGTACTCAGTATATGTGTGCAACAAGAAGATTTCCCTTTATTAAACATTTAAAATAAAACAAATGACATTTACTCAAAAACAGATCCCATTACATTATTAATTAAATTATTAACTTGTTTAAATTGCTTTATATAGACTGTGGGATCACAACAAATTATATTTAGCTTTTCCCCGGATCCGGGTAACCATTTGGTATTTAGTCTTTAAACTTTAAAAATTAATTATATTCAATTCAAGATATTAGCTTGCAAGACTGTTACTTTTACTTTTACTTTTACTTTTAAGTTTCATTATTATTCCATTTGAAGAATGGTATTAATTATACTACGATACGTTAAAATCTAAACTGTTACAATTGCAAGAAGCCTGAATAGTTACAATTAAATTCTTAGATTAAAATTTTTATATTCTTATAAAGTCAACAATCGTCTCTGAAAGTCTCTTTAAGAGAGTATTGTGTTACAATTACTATTATTATTATTCCTCGATAGACGTGCTATCGAGTCACCTTTAATTTGGGATGTAGAAGTCTCCTCCATATGGTTACATCTTGGGAATCCTAAGAGCGTCGTCCTCGTCTAGGTCTGGTCTCAGTTGTTCACGGCTTAAACGTCTGCAGGATAGAGTGGGCCTTCTACACAGGTACTCGTTGATTCTCAGATGTCTCGAACTGCATTATCGGTCGGGTCTACTAGAGTTGTAATTCTGATGATTCATGTCTCCAGGCAGGATGTTGTGAAGAGTCGTCAATCGGAGAAGATAGCTGTTATAGTTATTAACACTCGTACTATTGGTTGTCACATATTTCTTCTTGTTACAACGTTTTTTTAATTTTTCTTTCTCTTAACGTTACATATTATACTCTTTTGTAGCAGTTAGTAAAATACATAAGAATTAATCCAAACTAATAACCAATTACATAACATTTCAACAGAGCATTTCGCTCGTGCGTGTGCACTGCTTGGAGTCGTCATAGCGAGAGAGAGATTTTTCGTCCGCTACCACTGGTACAGGACAATAGATAGTGGGGTGTTTATTCCGCGAGAATATAGTCCCGGTCTCTCTCTAAATAAAACTTTTTATTTATACAAACTATCGCTAGATAAAAATACATCATTTAAATTAGTTGTTTTCGTGACTATCTGTGTCTTCAGATTCTTTAATTATTAACATTATTTTTCTATATTATTTTAATTACAGAAGACTCGGTAAACATGTCGAGTCCGGTAACAACAGGTAGGCGCCTGATAACAAGCAAAGGGTTAAATGCGACTATAATCATTATTTACAATATGTCTTTTCTTTACCGTTTCTTTGCCCTTATTAATTACTACTTCCATTTACACTTAGTACCTACATGTTTTTTATTATCATTGTGAGATTTAAATGGTTAATTGTTCGCAACTTAAAATTTTTTTTATTTCTTTATTTTTTTATAATTGTCGCAATTTAAATCGTCACATACTCCGCCTCTTAACCAACACCGACTCCGGAAAATTTGGTTAGATACGTACCGAGAGTATGCTTGGGGAGTACAGTGTGAAATTTCTTATTATTATCATTATTTATTATTATTCTCTTTTATTATTATTATTGCACAGTTTGTTGTTTTAAATTCTCTTTAAATGATCTAGTTCTCATTTAAATGTTCCTTCTCCTTGAAATTCCCTTTTTCTCACTTCTTACAGTACTAACTTATAATACTAATTTCCCTAATTTCAGCAACTCACAATATCGTGGCCCGACTGACATCAGCTTACTCTAACACTACAGGTTAGCTTTCAGCATTCATAAATGATCTCTTGGCTCTCTTGGCTCATCATTATCCTTTTCAGCCGACGCCGTTGTGACTCGTTACTTAACATGTATATAATTCTATCTTGATTATACACCGGTATATAATTCTATCTCGATTATATACCATAGACTTACTTTTAAATAATCCAAAGAGGGTCTCATACTACACTCTTGATTATAGGTATTTGGAGAGAAGCGGAATTTCACGAGGATACTTCTCTTTTAACTCTTTAACAATAACTAGACAAACTATGGGGAAGGGGGACACTTTACACGCTGCATTTTATTTCACACGCGGTGGCATTCATTGTTTAGGGAGTGCTACCGTTTATACAATAGAGAGGGTGGCTGCTTAGTACAATCCTGAACACGCATTATTTCTTCTAACTGGCCACCACAACTGGGGTGCTTACTAATCTACGTTACTTGTATTATTATTATTCTTTTCTCTTACTTCTACGCTACACTTCACACAATTAGTTTAAATCAAGAATTATTTAGCCTTATTATTTAAACAATTATTATTCTCTTTATTCTGATTTACTTTCTTTATAATTAATTAATTACTTTGGAGCATTTACGAAACGCACCTAGAATTATTTACTATCTACTACCATATTATTTAGAATACTCTTTATTTACTTTGTTTTGGGACTTGGGGTATAATACTTTATCTAACAAGGGAGGGTTAACTAACTCATTTATTCATTTGAAATTTAAGTCACAATATTATTCGCTTTACTATACTACACAATTATTTCCTACACACTTTAGTACATGGTAAACGTTTATTAATAGAGGTAATTAAACATAGCATTAGTTTTTTATTTAAGCGATCAGCTGTTTCGCTGGAAAGTAGGTTAGACTAGTTTTAAACAATGGCACATTTTAATAATAAAATTATTTACTTGTTTTTTTTTTGTTTTAATTTTTAACATAGGTCTGAAATCTTTTGTTACTGGGCAAGGGGTCACACACTTTTTTATACAATAGAGGGAGGTGATGTATTGTCTAACGCAACTTTGCGCTAGGGTGACAAGGACACTCTCACACATGTTTACAGATGCGTACGGCAAAAGGGGGAATCCGCGGCAACGACACACAGGAAAGGACACGCTACTTATAACAATAGAGCTAACACAGAGGGTGAAGTGATAGTTTAATTCCGCGATGGGGGAGTCTCACAATGACAATATACACACTTACAGGAGCGGACAAGAAATCAACCGGTCTGATATTGTTTACAAACAGACGTGTTGTTGAATGAGCTTTTGACAAGCACATACCTGATGTTATATCGAATACACGGGGCGTCTTTAGTTAATATTATGATCATTGCTATATCTAAATAATAATTAAAATTACCTATTTACAAAACTATTATAATAACTATTATCGTTTAATTTTATTTAAGATTTTAGACACATTTAAAGTACATGAGTAAATAAATCAACAGATTATGGTCTGGGTTAATAGGCACAATTACTGCTTAATAACACAAGTCACAAAATTTCTTTTTTTTGTGATTTTTTAATTAGCAGCAAAATTTTAACTAATTAGCAGAGTCGCGCAATTTATAACCTCTTCTCTTGAGTTATAACAGAGGGAACCCAAAGTAATTGGTTCGGCCAATTACTTCAGGCTGCCTTATTCGGGACGAGCTGAAATTTAAACAGAACAACACACAGTAAAATATAAAAGGAATCATGGAAGGGAAAACTGTTGATTTATGTACTCAGTATATGTGTGCAACAAGAAGATTTCCCTTTATTAAACATTTAAAATAAAACAAATGACATTTACTCAAAAACAGATCCCATTACATTATTAATTAAATTATTAACTTGTTTAAATTGCTTTATATAGACTGTGGGATCACAACAAATTATATTTAGCTTTTCCCCGGATCCGGGTAACCATTTGGTATTTAGTCTTTAAACTTTAAAAATTAATTATATTCAATTCAAGATATTAGCTTGCAAGACTGTTACTTTTACTTTTACTTTTACTTTTAAGTTTCATTATTATTCCATTTGAAGAATGGTATTAATTATACTACGATACGTTAAAATCTAAACTGTTACAATTGCAAGAAGCCTGAATAGTTACAATTAAATTCTTAGATTAAAATTTTTATATTCTTATAAAGTCAACAATCGTCTCTGAAAGTCTCTTTAAGAGAGTATTGTGTTACAATTACTATTATTATTATTCCTCGATAGACGTGCTATCGAGTCACCTTTAATTTGGGATGTAGAAGTCTCCTCCATATGGTTACATCTTGGGAATCCTAAGAGCGTCGTCCTCGTCTAGGTCTGGTCTCAGTTGTTCACGGCTTAAACGTCTGCAGGATAGAGTGGGCCTTCTACACAGGTACTCGTTGATTCTCAGATGTCTCGAACTGCATTATCGGTCGGGTCTACTAGAGTTGTAATTCTGATGATTCATGTCTCCAGGCAGGATGTTGTGAAGAGTCGTCAATCGGAGAAGATAGCTGTTATAGTTATTAACACTCGTACTATTGGTTGTCACATATTTCTTCTTGTTACAACGTTTTTTTAATTTTTCTTTCTCTTAACGTTACATATTATACTCTTTTGTAGCAGTTAGTAAAATACATAAGAATTAATCCAAACTAATAACCAATTACATAACATTTCAACAGAGCATTTCGCTCGTGCGTGTGCACTGCTTGGAGTCGTCATAGCGAGAGAGAGATTTTTCGTCCGCTACCACTGGTACAGGACAATAGATAGTGGGGTGTTTATTCCGCGAGAATATAGTCCCGGTCTCTCTCTAAATAAAACTTTTTATTTATACAAACTATCGCTAGATAAAAATACATCATTTAAATTAGTTGTTTTCGTGACTATCTGTGTCTTCAGATTCTTTAATTATTAACATTATTTTTCTATATTATTTTAATTACAGAAGACTCGGTAAACATGTCGAGTCCGGTAACAACAGGTAGGCGCCTGATAACAAGCAAAGGGTTAAATGCGACTATAATCATTATTTACAATATGTCTTTTCTTTACCGTTTCTTTGCCCTTATTAATTACTACTTCCATTTACACTTAGTACCTACATGTTTTTTATTATCATTGTGAGATTTAAATGGTTAATTGTTCGCAACTTAAAATTTTTTTTATTTCTTTATTTTTTTATAATTGTCGCAATTTAAATCGTCACATACTCCGCCTCTTAACCAACACCGACTCCGGAAAATTTGGTTAGATACGTACCGAGAGTATGCTTGGGGAGTACAGTGTGAAATTTCTTATTATTATCATTATTTATTATTATTCTCTTTTATTATTATTATTGCACAGTTTGTTGTTTTAAATTCTCTTTAAATGATCTAGTTCTCATTTAAATGTTCCTTCTCCTTGAAATTCCCTTTTTCTCACTTCTTACAGTACTAACTTATAATACTAATTTCCCTAATTTCAGCAACTCACAATATCGTGGCCCGACTGACATCAGCTTACTCTAACACTACAGGTTAGCTTTCAGCATTCATAAATGATCTCTTGGCTCTCTTGGCTCATCATTATCCTTTTCAGCCGGCGCCGTTGTGACTCGTTACTTAACATGTATATAATTCTATCTTGATTATACACCGGTATATAATTCTATCTCGATTATATACCATAGACTTACTTTTAAATAATCCAAAGAGGGTCTCATACTACACTCTTGATTATAGGTATTTGGAGAGAAGCGGAATTTCACGAGGATACTTCTCTTTTAACTCTTTAACAATAACTAGACAAACTATGGGGAAGGGGGACACTTTACACGCTGCATTTTATTTCACACGCGGTGGCATTCATTGTTTAGGGAGTGCTACCGTTTATACAATAGAGAGGGTGGCTGCTTAGTACAATCCTGAACACGCATTATTTCTTCTAACTGGCCACCACAACTGGGGTGCTTACTAATCTACGTTACTTGTATTATTATTATTCTTTTCTCTTACTTCTACGCTACACTTCACACAATTAGTTTAAATCAAGAATTATTTAGCCTTATTATTTAAACAATTATTATTCTCTTTATTCTGATTTACTTTCTTTATAATTAATTAATTACTTTGGAGCATTTACGAAACGCACCTAGAATTATTTACTATCTACTACCATATTATTTAGAATACTCTTTATTTACTTTGTTTTGGGACTTGGGGTATAATACTTTATCTAACAAGGGAGGGTTAACTAACTCATTTATTCATTTGAAATTTAAGTCACAATATTATTCGCTTTACTATACTACACAATTATTTCCTACACACTTTAGTACATGGTAAACGTTTATTAATAGAGGTAATTAAACATAGCATTAGTTTTTTATTTAAGCGATCAGCTGTTTCGCTGGAAAGTAGGTTAGACTAGTTTTAACAATGGCACATTTTAATAATAAAATTATTTACTTGTTTTTTTTTTGTTTTAATTTTCAACATAGGTCTGAAATCTTTTGTTACTGGGCAAGGGGTCACACACTTTTTTATACAATAGAGGGAGGTGATGTATTGTCTAACGCAACTTTGCGCTAGGGTGACAAGGACACTCTCACACATGTTTACAGATGCGTACGGCAAAAGGGGGAATCCGCGGCAACGACACACAGGAAAGGACACGCTACTTATAACAATAGAGCTAACACAGAGGGTGAAGTGATAGTTTAATTCCGCGATGGGGGAGTCTCACAATGACAATATACACACTTACAGGAGCGGACAAGAAATCAACCGGTCTGATATTGTTTACAAACAGACGTGTTGTTGAATGAGCTTTTGACAAGCACATACCTGATGTTATATCGAATACACGGGGCGTCTTTAGTTAATATTATGATCATTGCTATATCTAAATAATAATTAAAATTACCTATTTACAAAACTATTATAATAACTATTATCGTTTAATTTTATTTAAGATTTTAGACACATTTAAAGTACATGAGTAAATAAATCAACAGATTATGGTCTGGGTTAATAGGCACAATTACTGCTTAATAACACAAGTCACAAAATTTCTTTTTTTTGTGATTTTTTAATTAGCAGCAAAATTTTAACTAATTAGCAGAGTCGCGCAATTTATAACCTCTTCTCTTGAGTTATAACAGAGGGAACCCAAAGTAATTGGTTCGGCCAATTACTTCAGGCTGCCTTATTCGGGACGAGCTGAAATTTAAACAGAACAACACACAGTAAAATATAAAAGGAATCATGGAAGGGAAAACTGTTGATTTATGTACTCAGTATATGTGTGCAACAAGAAGATTTCCCTTTATTAAACATTTAAAATAAAACAAATGACATTTACTCAAAAACAGATCCCATTACATTATTAATTAAATTATTAACTTGTTTAAATTGCTTTATATAGACTGTGGGATCACAACAAATTATATTTAGCTTTTCCCCGGATCCGGGTAACCATTGGTATTTAGTCTTTAAACTTTAAAAATTAATTATATTCAATTCAAGATATTAGCTTGCAAGACTGTTACTTTTACTTTTACTTTTACTTTTAAGTTTCATTATTATTCCATTTGAAGAATGGTATTAATTATACTACGATACGTTAAAATCTAAACTGTTACAATTGCAAGAAGCCTGAATAGTTACAATTAAATTCTTAGATTTAAATTTTTATATTCTTATAAAGTCAATCGTCTCTGAAAGTCTCTTTAAGAGAGTATTGTGTTACAATTACTATTATTATTATTCCTCGATAGACGTGCTATCGAGTCACCTTTAATTTGGGATGTAGAAGTCTCCTCCATATGGTTACATCTTGGGAATCCTAAGAGCGTCGTCCTCGTCTAGGTCTGGTCTCAGTTGTTCACGGCTTAAACGTCTGCAGGATAGAGTGGGCCTTCTACACAGGTACTCGTTGATTCTCAGATGTCTCGAACTGCATTATCGTCGGGTCTACTAGAGTTGTAATTCTGATGATTCATGTCTCCAGGCAGGATGTTGTGAAGAGTCGTCAATCGGAGAAGATAGCTGTTATAGTTATTAACACTCGTACTATTGGTTGTCACATATTTCTTCTTGTTACAACGTTTTTTAATTTTTCTTTCTCTTAACGTTACATATTATACTCTTTTGTAGCAGTTAGTAAAATACATAAGAATTAATCCAAACTAATAACCAATTACATAACATTTCAACAGAGCATTTCGCTCGTGCGTGTGCACTGCTTGGAGTCGTCATAGCGAGAGAGAGATTTTTCGTCCGCTACCACTGGTACA
>JAWRYS010000057.1:0-28512 GCA_034769895.1 Magicicada septendecula | reverse complement strand
ATATTTTCTTTTTCTCTGTTCTAATTTTTCCATAATCTTGTTATGGTAGTGAATTCTGTCAAACTGTTATTCTTGACTTTGAGGAAATTGAATTATATCACTAATTTCTTGAGGTGGAAGTTTCTCGAACATGGCGTTTTAAGGGGTTGTTTCAATCGATTGGTGGTGTGCTAGATTAATAAAGTCTTCCGCAGCTGGGATGTATTCACTCCACTTCCTTTGTTGATTGGAACAATAGGTTCTGAGAATCCTTCCAACTTCCCTCAACACTCTTTCGGATGGATTACTGCTGGGATGGTACACTGAGGTTTTATAGGTTTTACCCCCTGTTCCAGCAGTGTGACTCTCCATCTTCGTCCCTTGAACTGGGTACCATGGTCCGTTATTATTGTCTTCGGACAGCCCACTTCAGGTATATAATTTAGTGTGATTATGTTAAGTATTTTGTTAGTAGTTGCACGATTTATCGGATACAACTTTATGAACTTGGTGTAATGGTCGAACACTATAAGTAGATATTTATATTGTCGACGACCTCCACTTCTGGGGAATGGACCGCAGATGACCACGAAAACTTTCTCTAATTTGTCTGATGAGGTTATGGGGATCATTTGCCCCTCCTTTCTTTCGTTGGTGCACTTCACCATTTGACATATACGACAACTTTTAATATAATTTCGTACCCTTCTGTTGATGTCTTTGATATACATGTGCTCTTCCAGTGCTTTTATTACTTTAACTGCTCCCATGTGTCCATAACGAATATGGTAGTCCGTTATGATATCTTTCTCTATTGTCCTGGGTATGACTAGTTTCCAGGTGTTATTGTGGTATTTGGTTTTGACAAATAATACTGAAACATTCGCTCCCGTGTCAATCATCAATGTTGTTGTCACTCCATTAATTTGTGCCGTCACGTACACTATGTCATGGGTGCACTGACGGTGATCAGTTCCTTCTTCTTCTAACAGCTCTTGTCTAATATTCTTGAGATAATGACTTCGTAATATAGTGATTTTGTTCGAAGTTGTGTCGTAATTGTACCCAATAGAATGGATCAGCGAGGGGTCTACGTAGTTTCTCACTGCCGCGAGGCGTTTAAAGAGATGGCATTCTCTTCATTGCGCCGCCTGTTTTGCGTGTCTACCGGTTTCCTTCTTCCGTCTCAGGCCGTCCTCCATAATGATTCTGTTCATGGTTTGGAGCGAAGTGAACTTGCGGCCGATAATCATTGTTGCGGCTGTCGCCTTCTATACTATTACTTTTCCAACGTCCGCCCCTTGCATTCCTCCTGTCTCCACTGAAACTATCGCGCCGTGGGTAGTACCGCCTCCTACCTGGTTCGTAGTTAGCTTGAACATAGTTAGCCCTACGGTACTGCTGCGGTGGGTTATTTCCGCCTTGGTTCTGGGGTCGGTTAGGATGGTTGTTATAATTCGGCCGTCTTGTATTATTATTGTTATAGTTACCAGTATTATTATTGTTATTGTACTGGTTACTGGGCCTATAGTTATTTTAGTTACTATTGTTAGCGTGATTCTGATTTGAATTATTAACATTAGTATTGAAATTACCTCGGTAATTTCGGAAATTTGAATTATTGTTATTGGTATTACCACTCCTGTCCTGGAAGTTCTCGTTCCTTCGGCGGCTTCTTCTATAATAACCTTCATGCTCCTGTCCTCAAGAAAGGCTGACATGGCTTGTATTGTCTTCACTTGTCCCCACTGGCGTGCTTTGGCAACTCCCTCCTCGAAATGGTAAGCAAGTTTGGTAACCAGGCACTCCTCCGGTATTTTCGGTTCCAGGTTACGCGCCAGACACACCTTACCTAGGAAGTAAGAGGTTAGAGTAGCTCCTTTACTTGCGTCATACTTGCCGTGGCAGATGTTGTCACGCACTATATTCTGTGTGGCCTCCGACCAATACTTTGCACGGAATTGCGTCTTAAATTCTTCATAATTCTGGACTTCGTGGCGTGTGGCAGTCCACCAATTGTCGTAAATCTCTTTAAAATACTCATCGATCAGACTCCGTATCACCGTCCATCTATTCTCTCGAATCCTGGTCAGGTTTTCGTCAACACGTTCTAAGAACTCGATCGGATTTTTCTTGTAGTTTTTGAAGTTTATCCCGTCACGGTTATCGGTCGGTTGGATGTATTGACCCTGTACAGGACGATTACGGATGATTTCTATCTCTTCCCTCATCTGCACGATCTCCCGTTGTCGTAGTTCTTCTATCTTCTCTCGGTTTGCAACTGTCAAGGTTCTTACGGTGTCCACCGACGCACTTATTTCTTCGCACCGTTCACCCACGTCTGTTCTCACTCGCTTGATCTCGTCCTGGCTCATCTTCTTCAGCGACTCGATCCGGGCTTCATTTATTTCTTCGATGTTGTCGATTCTCCCGTCGACCTCTTCTCTAGTCCGTTTTAAGTCTTGACCGTGTTGTTCACATCTCTCGTGCACTTCCGCGATCTCCCTTCTTACGACTATTATTTCTGTGTCTACTTTGGTGTTAATTTTCTCATAATTTTCCTCCATCTTCTTGCTGATATCATCTAATTTAGTATTCAAATCTTCTTTCAACGCTCTGTTGTTGTCGTCTATTTTATTATTTAATGCGTCCATGGATTTATTGGTATCGTCTATTTTCTTATTCAAATCTTCCTTCAATGACTCCACATTCTTATTATTATCGTCTATTTTCTTTTCCATTTTCTGACAGTTGTCGTCTATTTTCTTGTTCAGTTCACGATTATCTTCCCTCAATGACTCTAAATTCTTGTTCATATCGCGGCTATCTTCCTTCAGCGATCGGTTGTCCTCCTTTAATGATTCCATCATTCTTCTCATCCATTCTTGGAAGGCCGTTTCTCGTGGTTGGGTTGGCGTTTCAGGTAGTTCGGATGGCACAGGTTCAGCAGGATGCGTTCCTTCCGGTCGTGTTTCCACATCATTATTTGTCGCGACTTCATTTCGGACGTCTGTTGCGTCTCTTGTATCTCTACATTTATTTCTGTATCTGTTTGTAATCTTCTACTCGGCTGGTCTTGTATCTCCTGTCGTGTTTGTGTGTATTTGCCGGTTGTTCTCTTGTATTTGCCGGGCTTAATATAAATATTAAAAATTTATTCGCTTAATATTTTTTCAGCCCTAAGTTGGGCGCCAACTTATAACCTAAACGATTATTCCCGCTGTTAATAATTAAATGTATTTTGTATTTCGATTTTTATTTAGTTATTGAGTTAAGTTACAAACCGATTAATAAGTTACAATTTACAAACGAACTCTTTTCTAAAAATAATTGCAGTAATAATTAATAAATACTGTTTGATTAGTAATGGTTGACAAATATAGTGAATAAAGCGTTAATCGCTGGTCGACTGATGAATGTAGCCGTAGCGTCGATCTGGCAGCGGAACTCCTCTCCTAGGTTAATTGTCGTCAAAGTACGTAAAGTTAAGTCTCGTCTGGACAACATAAAATTGATAATAATATACTTTCACGTACCTGATCGTGATACTAGAAGTTCTGAAGTTCACTTACAATTATTAATAAGCTGCCAAGTTGGATTTACTACCAGCTTGCTTTATTGACAAGGTTAGATCACTCCTTGCTTGATAAGGGCGCCACACGGGTTTATTTCGGGAAAATCCCCATGAAAAACCCCTTAATGAAACTTAATACTTGATGAATTTCTCTTTAAAATTTGTGTTAATGCTTATTGCTTTTACTGCAATTCAAATCTACCAAAATACAACCTCTATTCAGAGTTATTTTTGTATTCAAATTCAATTATTAATTCACTCTTTGAAATAAATAGAGTCAAGGTTTATGCTGATAACAAACGGGTTTTATTTTACCCTTGAAAATAAATTCAAACAATTACAAATATAATCGATACGTTAATATAAAATTGGTATTACACCGTCCGCTTGCAATACGAACTAGCTCAGATAGAACAAATCAACTCTTGTGGTTATTACCATATTAACTTTTAATCATATTATTTTATATCTCAGGCGTAGGCTCTTTTAAATACAAGAAAGAACTACTTTATGCCTAGACAGACGTTAACGACAATATTTACTAATTCGGCCTCTCTTTTTAAAATTCGTACCAATTTTTAGGTTAGCGTTGGTCACGCTGACTTACTTACTAACAAATATTTTTTATCACTTAAGACAAATACAAAACTTACGTGGGATTGACAAATCCGCTAAATAAATTTGATCACAGTGTATCAGATAGAAAGTTTTGTTGTTTTTGCGTCAGTACAATTTTGTGTTGAAGAATTACAAGTGCACACAGATTAATAAAATGAATTGTCACAATGTTACCTTTTTTTTATTTTAATCTTATAGATTAAAATTTATTTTAAAACACTCCAGTGGTCGGATTATAGTGACCCTGGTTAATTACACTTCACACGAACTAAGAACGGAGAGTAATAGTCCTCTTCTAACTAAATTCGGACTAAGTTAAATACTGGTTATTAATCTTTCTCTCATTCTAAATATCGCGCACAAAATGAAAATATTTACTTCACATCGATGCACTTCCTGTTAATAAATTGTTGTGTAGTTATCTGTCTTGAAGAAACGGTTAAAAGAATTCACTATTTACATTATACTTTACGTTATGAAAATTTTGCGGTGGCAAGCGACACCTTCTCGCTCGCGATGATGACAATAAAGTGTAACGAATTCGCTCTGTTTTTGATTATATACCCCCTTGCTTCACAGGGCTTAGGCGATGAGATCGTTTAATAGGCTATTTTCTGATTGGCTCCGACAGCCGTTACAAAAATGACGCATTGTTTTCCAACCGTCGTTTGGCGAACTTGATTGACAGTTGAGTGTGTTGTTAGTGTTACCCAACCAATTTTTCACTTTATAATAACAAATGATGCTAACGCACGCTACGCACTTATTATAGTTGCGATCGCGAATTTATTACTATCAAATTAAAGAATAGTTCATGAGCTTTAATTTGATATGATTTAACACTGGTTTTAATCGCATTCTCTTTGACACTGCTTATAAATAATGTTTAGAAACAAGGTTTCTCACAGTCTTCTGCTAGCGAAGCCAAATACGATTATTACCTATCTATTTATATTTAGTGTTTCACATCGTGTTTTCTTTTAAACGTCTTTGTCGGAACACTAACACATTTGTCATTATCCTTAATAGCTATTTATTGCTATACAATTATTAAATCTTAGTTTAAATATGATGATACATCATTATTAAGAATCCTTATTTTCTATTTACATTTTGTTTGGCCTACTCAACTTAATGTCACTCATTAATAATTGAGTGGTGATATTCACTATTACATTTATTTATAGTAATTGTTCAGTAAACTTTATTGTACACTAGGAGTCTTTTTCCTTACTAATTTACTGACAAACTTCTGTTTAGGCATAGTCTAGGCATACTTTTGCATCGGTTTATGCCTGAATAATTGTCACTAGTTACACTGTGTATAATGAGGAAATTACTTATTCATATAAAGTTTCCTTTTATTAGTATTCTTACTTCTTAATATTACATTTGGGGTTTGCAATGCTAGTTTTAACTTTACATTGTGGCCATAGCTAGTCTTAGTCATAGGCATTGTTATTTACTGGTCATGGTTCATTTATTTTCAGCCAAATGCTGTTACTGATATTCTATTATTCTTGTCATTCTTTAATTAATTTTATCAATACCTGACTTTACATTTATGTCATTGACTGGCTTGTTTGACAGCTTATAGTGAACTTGGCTTGTCTATTAGTTAGAGTCAGTCACAGTATTTGTTGTAGTGTCATGCAGTGTATTCCTTACTGCTTTTTGGGGTCCTTCTTCTTCTTTCTTCTTCGTTGGTCCTTCTCTTCTTTGCTACTTTCATCATAAATTATTCACTTATATTATTTCAGTGTACTTATTTATTCTTTTGGTACACGTCTAGGTTATGTAACATTTTGTTGTGTTACATATACTCCCCTCTCAAAATTGATAATTTGAGAGAAATTTTACTTTTGAAGACATTATCATTTTAGTTTGGTTTTAATACAATATTACTGCTTTTTCTTTTTTTTCTGCATTGAGTTTAATATTCTGTTAGTGTGTTGCACTAGATTGAGTTCTTGGGTAGTGATATATTTTTTATCTTACTAGTATCTTTCAAGTCTCTTATATTCTAAGTCATTTAGTTACGACATGTTTTATTTCTTAAATTAACAATTTCCTGTCTTACAATAATACATTTTTCTTTATCATTAAACACATCTTTATTCTCGTGATAAACTCTATTGTTCTTTTATTTTTACCTCACAGTTTTTTATTTATAATCCTTGATATATTACCATTTAATTCCCTAACATTTGTAGTGGGTTCGGAATCAGAGTGGCTCACTGTGGCATACATTCTCCGCCGTTCCTCATCTACACATCCTCAGAATCAGAGGAATCCTCATCTCTGTCTGCGACAAAATAAAAATTGCACGTATCAACAGTTGCACTATCACAACACATAAAATATAACATATCATTCATTTTTCAATAATATAACATATTCAATATAACATTCAAGGTATTAGAGGTTTCATTGGTATCACTTTTCATGCTTTTATACTTTAGCTAACATACTTCTCTTCACAGGTCATTATTTTATTTCTAATTTGACATTAACTTAACTTTTTAATGGTAGACACTTTTATGATATTTGATATAATAAACACTTTTGTTATAATCATAGTATGATAACACAGTTCACTCTTCTATAATAATAAGTCCATCAATAGTCTATATGTGGGGTTTTCTCGTGCTTCAACATTCTATTGGGTACATTATGGGTCAATTACGTTTCCACAGATCCATTTTTTATAGCTGCTCATAGTACGATATAATTTAAGATATTTAACATCTTACACTACATTTTATAACAAATTTCCTTATACATAATACTTCTTTAAAGATGCTTGGTTATAGGTACCCTTGACCTTTTTGCTCATAGTATCTGTAATTTCATAAGTATTATTTTTATGGTCCTTCGTTATGGTATAAGGGCCTACATACAGTACTAGTAGTTTTTTGGTGATACCCTCCATGGTACTGGGTAGCTCTCTATTTTTCAGTAGTACATGATCTCCTACATTGTATTGTATGATTGTTGTTGGCACTCGTTGTTGATATTTTCTTTTTCTCTGTTCTAATTTTTCCATAATCTTGTTATGGTAGTGAATTCTGTCAAACTGTTATTCTTGACTTTGAGGAAATTGAATTATATCACTAATTTCTTGAGGTGGAAGTTTCTCGAACATGGCGTTTTAAGGGGTTGTTTCAATCGATTGGTGGTGTGCTAGATTAATAAAGTCTTCCGCAGCTGGGATGTATTCACTCCACTTCCTTTGTTGATTGGAACAATAGGTTCTGAGAATCCTTCCAACTTCCCTCAACACTCTTTCGGATGGATTACTGCTGGGATGGTACACTGAGGTTTTATAGGTTTTACCCCCTGTTCCAGCAGTGTGACTCTCCATCTTCGTCCCTTGAACTGGGTACCATGGTCCGTTATTATTGTCTTCGGACAGCCCACTTCAGGTATATAATTTAGTGTGATTATGTTAAGTATTTTGTTAGTAGTTGCACGATTTATCGGATACAACTTTATGAACTTGGTGTAATGGTCGAACACTATAAGTAGATATTTATATTGTCGACGACCTCCACTTCTGGGGAATGGACCGCAGATGACCACGAAAACTTTCTCTAATTTGTCTGATGAGGTTATGGGGATCATTTGCCCCTCCTTTCTTTCGTTGGTGCACTTCACCATTTGACATATACGACAACTTTTAATATAATTTCGTACCCTTCTGTTGATGTCTTTGATATACATGTGCTCTTCCAGTGCTTTTATTACTTTAACTGCTCCCATGTGTCCATAACGAATATGGTAGTCCGTTATGATATCTTTCTCTATTGTCCTGGGTATGACTAGTTTCCAGGTGTTATTGTGGTATTTGGTTTTGACAAATAATACTGAAACATTCGCTCCCGTGTCAATCATCAATGTTGTTGTCACTCCATTAATTTGTGCCGTCACGTACACTATGTCATGGGTGCACTGACGGTGATCAGTTCCTTCTTCTTCTAACAGCTCTTGTCTAATATTCTTGAGATAATGACTTCGTAATATAGTGATTTTGTTCGAAGTTGTGTCGTAATTGTACCCAATAGAATGGATCAGCGAGGGGTCTACGTAGTTTCTCACTGCCGCGAGGCGTTTAAAGAGATGGCATTCTCTTCATTGCGCCGCCTGTTTTGCGTGTCTACCGGGTTTCCTTCTTCCGTCTCAGGCCGTCCTCCATAATGATTCTGTTCATGGTTTGGAGCGAAGTGAACTTGCGGCCGATAATCATTGTTGCGGCTGTCGCCTTCTATACTATTACTTTTCCAACGTCCGCCCCTTGCATTCCTCCTGTCTCCACTGAAACTATCGCGCCGTGGGTAGTACCGCCTCCTACCTGGTTCGTAGTTAGCTTGAACATAGTTAGCCCTACGGTACTGCTGCGGTGGGTTATTTCCGCCTTGGTTCTGGGGTCGGTTAGGATGGTTGTTATAATTCGGCCGTCTTGTATTATTATTGTTATAGTTACCAGTATTATTATTGTTATTGTACTGGTTACTGGGCCTATAGTTATTTTAGTTACTATTGTTAGCGTGATTCTGATTTGAATTATTAACATTAGTATTGAAATTACCTCGGTAATTTCGGAAATTTGAATTATTGTTATTGGTATTACCACTCCTGTCCTGGAAGTTCTCGTTCCTTCGGCGGCTTCTTCTATAATAACCTTCATGCTCCTGTCCTCAAGAAAGGCTGACATGGCTTGTATTGTCTTCACTTGTCCCCACTGGCGTGCTTTGGCAACTCCCTCCTCGAAATGGTAAGCAAGTTTGGTAACCAGGCACTCCTCCGGTATTTTCGGTTCCAGGTTACGCGCCAGACACACCTTACCTAGGAAGTAAGAGGTTAGAGTAGCTCCTTTACTTGCGTCATACTTGCCGTGGCAGATGTTGTCACGCACTATATTCTGTGTGGCCTCCGACCAATACTTTGCACGGAATTGCGTCTTAAATTCTTCATAATTCTGGACTTCGTGGCGTGTGGCAGTCCACCAATTGTCGTAAATCTCTTTAAAATACTCATCGATCAGACTCCGTATCACCGTCCATCTATTCTCTCGAATCCTGGTCAAGTTTTCGTCAACACGTTCTAAGAACTCGATCGGATTTTTCTTGTAGTTTTTGAAGTTTATCCCGTCACGGTTATCGGTCGGTTGGATGTATTGACCCTGTACAGGACGATTACGGATGATTTCTATCTCTTCCCTCATCTGCACGATCTCCCGTTGTCGTAGTTCTTCTATCTTCTCTCGGTTTGCAACTGTCAAGGTTCTTACGGTGTCCACCGACGCACTTATTTCTTCGCACCGTTCACCCACGTCTGTTCTCACTCGCTTGATCTCGTCCTGGCTCATCTTCTTCAGCGACTCGATCCGGGCTTCATTTATTTCTTCGATGTTGTCGATTCTCCCGTCGACCTCTTCTCTAGTCCGTTTTAAGTCTTGACCGTGTTGTTCACATCTCTCGTGCACTTCCGCGATCTCCCTTCTTACGACTATTATTTCTGTGTCTACTTTGGTGTTAATTTTCTCATAATTTTCCTCCATCTTCTTGCTGATATCATCTAATTTAGTATTCAAATCTTCTTTCAACGCTCTGTTGTTGTCGTCTATTTTATTATTTAATGCGTCCATGGATTTATTGGTATCGTCTATTTTCTTATTCAAATCTTCCTTCAATGACTCCACATTCTTATTATTATCGTCTATTTTCTTTTCCATTTTCTGACAGTTGTCGTCTATTTTCTTGTTCAGTTCACGATTATCTTCCCTCAATGACTCTAAATTCTTGTTCATATCGCGGCTATCTTCCTTCAGCGATCGGTTGTCCTCCTTTAATGATTCCATCATTCTTCTCATCCATTCTTGGAAGGCCGTTTCTCGTGGTTGGGTTGGCGTTTCAGGTAGTTCGGATGGCACAGGTTCAGCAGGATGCGTTCCTTCCGGTCGTGTTTCCACATCATTATTTGTCGCGACTTCCATTTCGGACGTCTGTTGCGTCTCTTGTATCTCTACATTTATTTCTGTATCTGTTTGTAATCTTCTACTCGGCTGGTCTTGTATCTCCTGTCGTGTTTGTGTGTATTTGCCGGTTGTTCTCTTGTATTTGCCGGGCTTAATATAAATATTAAAAATTTATTCGCTTAATATTTTTTCAGCCCTAAGTTGGGCGCCAACTTATAACCTAAACGATTATTCCCGCTGTTAATAATTAAATGTATTTTGTATTTCGATTTTTATTTAGTTATTGAGTTAAGTTACAAACCGATTAATAAGTTACAATTTACAAACGAACTCTTTTCTAAAAATAATTGCAGTAATAATTAATAAATACTGTTTGATTAGTAATGGTTGACAAATATAGTGAATAAAGCGTTAATCGCTGGTCGACTGATGAATGTAGCCGTAGCGTCGATCTGGCAGCGGAACTCCTCTCCTAGGTTAATTGTCGTCAAAGTACGTAAAGTTAAGTCTCGTCTGGACAACATAAAATTGATAATAATATACTTTCACGTACCTGATCGTGATACTAGAAGTTCTGAAGTTCACTTACAATTATTAATAAGCTGCCAAGTTGGATTTACTACCAGCTTGCTTTATTGACAAGGTTAGATCACTCCTTGCTTGATAAGGGCGCCACACGGGTTTATTTCGGGAAAATCCCCATGAAAAACCCCTTAATGAAACTTAATACTTGATGAATTTCTCTTTAAAATTTGTGTTAATGCTTATTGCTTTTACTGCAATTCAAATCTACCAAAATACAACCTCTATTCAGAGTTATTTTTGTATTCAAATTCAATTATTAATTCACTCTTTGAAATAAATAGAGTCAAGGTTTATGCTGATAACAAACGGGTTTTATTTTACCCTTGAAAATAAATTCAAACAATTACAAATATAATCGATACGTTAATATAAAATTGGTATTACACCGTCCGCTTGCAATACGAACTAGCTCAGATAGAACAAATCAACTCTTGTGGTTATTACCATATTAACTTTTAATCATATTATTTTATATCTCAGGCGTAGGCTCTTTTAAATACAAGAAAGAACTACTTTATGCCTAGACAGACGTTAACGACAATATTTACTAATTCGGCCTCTCTTTTTAAAATTCGTACCAATTTTTAGGTTAGCGTTGGTCACGCTGACTTACTTACTAACAAATATTTTTTATCACTTAAGACAAATACAAAACTTACGTGGGATTGACAAATCCGCTAAATAAATTTGATCACAGTGTATCAGATAGAAAGTTTTGTTGTTTTTGCGTCAGTACAATTTTGTGTTGAAGAATTACAAGTGCACACAGATTAATAAAATGAATTGTCACAATGTTACCTTTTTTTTATTTTAATCTTATAGATTAAAATTTATTTTAAAACACTCCAGTGGTCGGATTATAGTGACCCTGGTTAATTACACTTCACACGAACTAAGAACGGAAAGTAATAGTCCTCTTCTAACTAAATTCGGACTAAGTTAAATACTGGTTATTAATCTTTCTCTCATTCTAAATATCGCGCACAAAATGAAAATATTTACTTCACATCGATGCACTTCCTGTTAATAAATTGTTGTGTAGTTATCTGTCTTGAAGAAACGGTTAAAAGAATTCACTATTTACATTATACTTTACGTTATGAAAATTTTGCGGTGGCAAGCGACACCTTCTCGCTCGCGATGATGACAATAAAGTGTAACGAATTCGCTCTGTTTTTGATTATATACCCCCTTGCTTCACAGGGCTTAGGCGATGAGATCGTTTAATAGGCTATTTTCTGATTGGCTCCGACAGCCGTTACAAAAATGACGCATTGTTTTCCAACCGTCGTTTGGCGAACTTGATTGACAGTTGAGTGTGTTGTTAGTGTTACCCAACCAATTTTTCACTTTATAATAACAAATGATGCTAACGCACGCTACGCACTTATTATAGTTGCGATCGCGAATTTATTACTATCAAATTAAAGAATAGTTCATGAGCTTTAATTTGATATGATTTAACACTGGTTTTAATCGCATTCTCTTTGACACTGCTTATAAATAATGTTTAGAAACAAGGTTTCTCACAGTCTTCTGCTAGCGAAGCCAAATACGATTATTACCTATCTATTTATATTTAGTGTTTCACATCGTGTTTTCTTTTAAACGTCTTTGTCGGAACACTAACACATTTGTCATTATCCTTAATAGCTATTTATTGCTATACAATTATTAAATCTTAGTTTAAATATGATGATACATCATTATTAAGAATCCTTATTTTCTATTTACATTTTGTTTGGCCTACTCAACTTAATGTCACTCATTAATAATTGAGTGGTGATATTCACTATTACATTTATTTATAGTAATTGTTCAGTAAACTTTATTGTACACTAGGAGTCTTTTTCCTTACTAATTTACTGACAAACTTCTGTTTAGGCATAGTCTAGGCATACTTTTGCATCGGTTTATGCCTGAATAATTGTCACTAGTTACACTGTGTATAATGAGGAAATTACTTATTCATATAAAGTTTCCTTTTATTAGTATTCTTACTTCTTAATATTACATTTGGGGTTTGCAATGCTAGTTTTAACTTTACATTGTGGCCATAGCTAGTCTTAGTCATAGGCATTGTTATTTACTGGTCATGGTTCATTTATTTTCAGCCAAATGCTGTTACTGATATTCTATTATTCTTGTCATTCTTTAATTAATTTTATCAATACCTGACTTTACATTTATGTCATTGACTGGCTTGTTTGACAGCTTATAGTGAACTTGGCTTGTCTATTAGTTAGAGTCAGTCACAGTATTTGTTGTAGTGTCATGCAGTGTATTCCTTACTGCTTTTTGGGGTCCTTCTTCTTCTTTCTTCTTCGTTGGTCCTTCTCTTCTTTGCTACTTTCATCATAAATTATTCACTTATATTATTTCAGTGTACTTATTTATTCTTTTGGTACACGTCTAGGTTATGTAACATTTTGTTGTGTTACATATACTCCCCTCTCAAAATTGATAATTTGAGAGAAATTTTACTTTTGAAGACATTATCATTTTAGTTTGGTTTTAATACAATATTACTGCTTTTTCCTTTTTTTTCTGCATTGAGTTTAATATTCTGTTAGTGTGTTGCACTAGATTGAGTTCTTGGGTAGTGATATATTTTTTATCTTACTAGTATCTTTCAAGTCTCTTATATTCTAAGTCATTTAGTTACGACATGTTTTATTTCTTAAATTAACAATTTCCTGTCTTAAAATAATACATTTTTCTTTATCATTAAACACATCTTTATTCTCGTGATAAACTCTATTGTTCTTTTATTTTTACCTCACAGTTTTTTATTTATAATCCTTGATATATTACCATTTAATTCCCTAACATTTGTAGTGGGTTCGGAATCAGAGTGGCTCACTGTGGCATACATTCTCCGCCGTTCCTCATCTACACATCCTCAGAATCAGAGGAATCCTCATCTCTGTCTGCGACAAAATAAAAATTGCACGTATCAACAGTTGCACTATCACAACACATAAAATATAACATATCATTCATTTTTCAATAATATAACATATTCAATATAACATTCAAGGTATTAGAGGTTTCATTGGTATCACTTTTCATGCTTTTATACTTTAGCTAACATACTTCTCTTCACAGGTCATTATTTTATTTCTAATTTGACATTAACTTAACTTTTTAATGGTAGACACTTTTATGATATTTGATATAATAAACACTTTTGTTATAATCATAGTATGATAACACAGTTCACTCTTCTATAATAATAAGTCCATCAATAGTCTATATGTGGGGTTTTCTCGTGCTTCAACATTCTATTGGGTACATTATGGGTCAATTACGTTTCCACAGATCCATTTTTTATAGCTGCTCATAGTACGATATAATTTAAGATATTTAACATCTTACACTACATTTTATAACAAATTTCCTTATACATAATACTTCTTTAAAGATGCTTGGTTATAGGTACCCTTGACCTTTTTGCTCATAGTATCTGTAATTTCATAAGTATTATTTTTATGGTCCTTCGTTATGGTATAAGGGCCTACATACAGTACTAGTAGTTTTTTGGTGATACCCTCCATGGTACTGGGTAGCTCTCTATTTTTCAGTAGTACATGATCTCCTACATTGTATTGTATGATTGTTGTTGGCACTCGTTGTTGATATTTTCTTTTTCTCTGTTCTAATTTTTCCATAATCTTGTTATGGTAGTGAATTCTGTCAAACTGTTATTCTTGACTTTGAGGAAATTGAATTATATCACTAATTTCTTGAGGTGGAAGTTTCTCGAACATGGCGTTTTAAGGGGTTGTTTCAATCGATTGGTGGTGTGCTAGATTAATAAAGTCTTCCGCAGCTGGGATGTATTCACTCCACTTCCTTTGTTGATTGGAACAATAGGTTCTGAGAATCCTTCCAACTTCCCTCAACACTCTTTCGGATGGATTACTGCTGGGATGGTACACTGAGGTTTTATAGGTTTTACCCCCTGTTCCAGCAGTGTGACTCTCCATCTTCGTCCCTTGAACTGGGTACCATGGTCCGTTATTATTGTCTTCGGACAGCCCACTTCAGGTATATAATTTAGTGTGATTATGTTAAGTATTTTGTTAGTAGTTGCACGATTTATCGGATACAACTTTATGAACTTGGTGTAATGGTCGAACACTATAAGTAGATATTTATATTGTCGACGACCTCCACTTCTGGGGAATGGACCGCAGATGACCACGAAAACTTTCTCTAATTTGTCTGATGAGGTTATGGGGATCATTTGCCCCTCCTTTCTTTCGTTGGTGCACTTCACCATTTGACATATACGACAACTTTTAATATAATTTCGTACCCTTCTGTTGATGTCTTTGATATACATGTGCTCTTCCAGTGCTTTTATTACTTTAACTGCTCCCATGTGTCCATAACGAATATGGTAGTCCGTTATGATATCTTTCTCTATTGTCCTGGGTATGACTAGTTTCCAGGTGTTATTGTGGTATTTGGTTTTGACAAATAATACTGAAACATTCGCTCCCGTGTCAATCATCAATGTTGTTGTCACTCCATTAATTTGTGCCGTCACGTACACTATGTCATGGGTGCACTGACGGTGATCAGTTCCTTCTTCTTCTAACAGCTCTTGTCTAATATTCTTGAGATAATGACTTCGTAATATAGTGATTTTGTTCGAAGTTGTGTCGTAATTGTACCCAATAGAATGGATCAGCGAGGGGTCTACGTAGTTTCTCACTGCCGCGAGGCGTTTAAAGAGATGGCATTCTCTTCATTGCGCCGCCTGTTTTGCGTGTCTACCGGGTTTCCTTCTTCCGTCTCAGGCCGTCCTCCATAATGATTCTGTTCATGGTTTGGAGCGAAGTGAACTTGCGGCCGATAATCATTGTTGCGGCTGTCGCCTTCTATACTATTACTTTTCCAACGTCCGCCCCTTGCATTCCTCCTGTCTCCACTGAAACTATCGCGCCGTGGGTAGTACCGCCTCCTACCTGGTTCGTAGTTAGCTTGAACATAGTTAGCCCTACGGTACTGCTGCGGTGGGTTATTTCCGCCTTGGTTCTGGGGTCGGTTAGGATGGTTGTTATAATTCGGCCGTCTTGTATTATTATTGTTATAGTTACCAGTATTATTATTGTTATTGTACTGGTTACTGGGCCTATAGTTATTTTAGTTACTATTGTTAGCGTGATTCTGATTTGAATTATTAACATTAGTATTGAAATTACCTCGGTAATTTCGGAAATTTGAATTATTGTTATTGGTATTACCACTCCTGTCCTGGAAGTTCTCGTTCCTTCGGCGGCTTCTTCTATAATAACCTTCATGCTCCTGTCCTCAAGAAAGGCTGACATGGCTTGTATTGTCTTCACTTGTCCCCACTGGCGTGCTTTGGCAACTCCCTCCTCGAAATGGTAAGCAAGTTTGGTAACCAGGCACTCCTCCGGTATTTTCGGTTCCAGGTTACGCGCCAGACACACCTTACCTAGGAAGTAAGAGGTTAGAGTAGCTCCTTTACTTGCGTCATACTTGCCGTGGCAGATGTTGTCACGCACTATATTCTGTGTGGCCTCCGACCAATACTTTGCACGGAATTGCGTCTTAAATTCTTCATAATTCTGGACTTCGTGGCGTGTGGCAGTCCACCAATTGTCGTAAATCTCTTTAAAATACTCATCGATCAGACTCCGTATCACCGTCCATCTATTCTCTCGAATCCTGGTCAGGTTTTCGTCAACACGTTCTAAGAACTCGATCGGATTTTTCTTGTAGTTTTTGAAGTTTATCCCGTCACGGTTATCGGTCGGTTGGATGTATTGACCCTGTACAGGACGATTACGGATGATTTCTATCTCTTCCCTCATCTGCACGATCTCCCGTTGTCGTAGTTCTTCTATCTTCTCTCGGTTTGCAACTGTCAAGGTTCTTACGGTGTCCACCGACGCACTTATTTCTTCGCACCGTTCACCCACGTCTGTTCTCACTCGCTTGATCTCGTCCTGGCTCATCTTCTTCAGCGACTCGATCCGGGCTTCATTTATTTCTTCGATGTTGTCGATTCTCCCGTCGACCTCTTCTCTAGTCCGTTTTAAGTCTTGACCGTGTTGTTCACATCTCTCGTGCACTTCCGCGATCTCCCTTCTTACGACTATTATTTCTGTGTCTACTTTGGTGTTAATTTTCTCATAATTTTCCTCCATCTTCTTGCTGATATCATCTAATTTAGTATTCAAATCTTCTTTCAACGCTCTGTTGTTGTCGTCTATTTTATTATTTAATGCGTCCATGGATTTATTGGTATCGTCTATTTTCTTATTCAAATCTTCCTTCAATGACTCCACATTCTTATTATTATCGTCTATTTTCTTTTCCATTTTCTGACAGTTGTCGTCTATTTTCTTGTTCAGTTCACGATTATCTTCCCTCAATGACTCTAAATTCTTGTTCATATCGCGGCTATCTTCCTTCAGCGATCGGTTGTCCTCCTTTAATGATTCCATCATTCTTCTCATCCATTCTTGGAAGGCCGTTTCTCGTGGTTGGGTTGGCGTTTCAGGTAGTTCGGATGGCACAGGTTCAGCAGGATGCGTTCCTTCCGGTCGTGTTTCCACATCATTATTTGTCGCGACTTCCATTTCGGACGTCTGTTGCGTCTCTTGTATCTCTACATTTATTTCTGTATCTGTTTGTAATCTTCTACTCGGCTGGTCTTGTATCTCCTGTCGTGTTTGTGTGTATTTGCCGGTTGTTCTCTTGTATTTGCCGGGCTTAATATAAATATTAAAAATTTATTCGCTTAATATTTTTTCAGCCCTAAGTTGGGCGCCAACTTATAACCTAAACGATTATTCCCGCTGTTAATAATTAAATGTATTTTGTATTTCGATTTTTATTTAGTTATTGAGTTAAGTTACAAACCGATTAATAAGTTACAATTTACAAACGAACTCTTTTCTAAAAATAATTGCAGTAATAATTAATAAATACTGTTTGATTAGTAATGGTTGACAAATATAGTGAATAAAGCGTTAATCGCTGGTCGACTGATGAATGTAGCCGTAGCGTCGATCTGGCAGCGGAACTCCTCTCCTAGGTTAATTGTCGTCAAAGTACGTAAAGTTAAGTCTCGTCTGGACAACATAAAATTGATAATAATATACTTTCACGTACCTGATCGTGATACTAGAAGTTCTGAAGTTCACTTACAATTATTAATAAGCTGCCAAGTTGGATTTACTACCAGCTTGCTTTATTGACAAGGTTAGATCACTCCTTGCTTGATAAGGGCGCCACACGGGTTTATTTCGGGAAAATCCCCATGAAAAACCCCTTAATGAAACTTAATACTTGATGAATTTCTCTTTAAAATTTGTGTTAATGCTTATTGCTTTTACTGCAATTCAAATCTACCAAAATACAACCTCTATTCAGAGTTATTTTTGTATTCAAATTCAATTATTAATTCACTCTTTGAAATAAATAGAGTCAAGGTTTATGCTGATAACAAACGGGTTTTATTTTACCCTTGAAAATAAATTCAAACAATTACAAATATAATCGATACGTTAATATAAAATTGGTATTACACCGTCCGCTTGCAATACGAACTAGCTCAGATAGAACAAATCAACTCTTGTGGTTATTACCATATTAACTTTTAATCATATTATTTTATATCTCAGGCGTAGGCTCTTTTAAATACAAGAAAGAACTACTTTATGCCTAGACAGACGTTAACGACAATATTTACTAATTCGGCCTCTCTTTTTAAAATTCGTACCAATTTTTAGGTTAGCGTTGGTCACGCTGACTTACTTACTAACAAATATTTTTTATCACTTAAGACAAATACAAAACTTACGTGGGATTGACAAATCCGCTAAATAAATTTGATCACAGTGTATCAGATAGAAAGTTTTGTTGTTTTTGCGTCAGTACAATTTTGTGTTGAAGAATTACAAGTGCACACAGATTAATAAAATGAATTGTCACAATGTTACCTTTTTTTTATTTTAATCTTATAGATTAAAATTTATTTTAAAACACTCCAGTGGTCGGATTATAGTGACCCTGGTTAATTACACTTCACACGAACTAAGAACGGAGAGTAATAGTCCTCTTCTAACTAAATTCGGACTAAGTTAAATACTGGTTATTAATCTTTCTCTCATTCTAAATATCGCGCACAAAATGAAAATATTTACTTCACATCGATGCACTTCCTGTTAATAAATTGTTGTGTAGTTATCTGTCTTGAAGAAACGGTTAAAAGAATTCACTATTTACATTATACTTTACGTTATGAAAATTTTGCGGTGGCAAGCGACACCTTCTCGCTCGCGATGATGACAATAAAGTGTAACGAATTCGCTCTGTTTTTGATTATATACCCCCTTGCTTCACAGGGCTTAGGCGATGAGATCGTTTAATAGGCTATTTTCTGATTGGCTCCGACAGCCGTTACAAAAATGACGCATTGTTTTCCAACCGTCGTTTGGCGAACTTGATTGACAGTTGAGTGTGTTGTTAGTGTTACCCAACCAATTTTTCACTTTATAATAACAAATGATGCTAACGCACGCTACGCACTTATTATAGTTGCGATCGCGAATTTATTACTATCAAATTAAAGAATAGTTCATGAGCTTTAATTTGATATGATTTAACACTGGTTTTAATCGCATTCTCTTTGACACTGCTTATAAATAATGTTTAGAAACAAGGTTTCTCACAGTCTTCTGCTAGCGAAGCCAAATACGATTATTACCTATCTATTTATATTTAGTGTTTCACATCGTGTTTTCTTTTAAACGTCTTTGTCGGAACACTAACACATTTGTCATTATCCTTAATAGCTATTTATTGCTATACAATTATTAAATCTTAGTTTAAATATGATGATACATCATTATTAAGAATCCTTATTTTCTATTTACATTTTGTTTGGCCTACTCAACTTAATGTCACTCATTAATAATTGAGTGGTGATATTCACTATTACATTTATTTATAGTAATTGTTCAGTAAACTTTATTGTACACTAGGAGTCTTTTTCCTTACTAATTTACTGACAAACTTCTGTTTAGGCATAGTCTAGGCATACTTTTGCATCGGTTTATGCCTGAATAATTGTCACTAGTTACACTGTGTATAATGAGGAAATTACTTATTCATATAAAGTTTCCTTTTATTAGTATTCTTACTTCTTAATATTACATTTGGGGTTTGCAATGCTAGTTTTAACTTTACATTGTGGCCATAGCTAGTCTTAGTCATAGGCATTGTTATTTACTGGTCATGGTTCATTTATTTTCAGCCAAATGCTGTTACTGATATTCTATTATTCTTGTCATTCTTTAATTAATTTTATCAATACCTGACTTTACATTTATGTCATTGACTGGCTTGTTTGACAGCTTATAGTGAACTTGGCTTGTCTATTAGTTAGAGTCAGTCACAGTATTTGTTGTAGTGTCATGCAGTGTATTCCTTACTGCTTTTTGGGGTCCTTCTTCTTCTTTCTTCTTCGTTGGTCCTTCTCTTCTTTGCTACTTTCATCATAAATTATTCACTTATATTATTTCAGTGTACTTATTTATTCTTTTGGTACACGTCTAGGTTATGTAACATTTTGTTGTGTTACATATACTCCCCTCTCAAAATTGATAATTTGAGAGAAATTTTACTTTTGAAGACATTATCATTTTAGTTTGGTTTTAATACAATATTACTGCTTTTTTCTTTTTTTTCTGCATTGAGTTTAATATTCTGTTAGTGTGTTGCACTAGATTGAGTTCTTGGGTAGTGATATATTTTTTATCTTACTAGTATCTTTCAAGTCTCTTATATTCTAAGTCATTTAGTTACGACATGTTTTATTTCTTAAATTAACAATTTCCTGTCTTACAATAATACATTTTTCTTTATCATTAAACACATCTTTATTCTCGTGATAAACTCTATTGTTCTTTTATTTTTACCTCACAGTTTTTTATTTATAATCCTTGATATATTACCATTTAATTCCCTAACATTTGTAGTGGGTTCGGAATCAGAGTGGCTCACTGTGGCATACATTCTCCGCCGTTCCTCATCTACACATCCTCAGAATCAGAGGAATCCTCATCTCTGTCTGCGACAAAATAAAAATTGCACGTATCAACAGTTGCACTATCACAACACATAAAATATAACATATCATTCATTTTTCAATAATATAACATATTCAATATAACATTCAAGGTATTAGAGGTTTCATTGGTATCACTTTTCATGCTTTTATACTTTAGCTAACATACTTCTCTTCACAGGTCATTATTTTATTTCTAATTTGACATTAACTTAACTTTTTAATGGTAGACACTTTTATGATATTTGATATAATAAACACTTTTGTTATAATCATAGTATGATAACACAGTTCACTCTTCTATAATAATAAGTCCATCAATAGTCTATATGTGGGGTTTTCTCGTGCTTCAACATTCTATTGGGTACATTATGGGTCAATTACGTTTCCACAGATCCATTTTTTATAGCTGCTCATAGTACGATATAATTTAAGATATTTAACATCTTACACTACATTTTATAACAAATTTCCTTATACATAATACTTCTTTAAAGATGCTTGGTTATAGGTACCCTTGACCTTTTTGCTCATAGTATCTGTAATTTCATAAGTATTATTTTTATGGTCCTTCGTTATGGTATAAGGGCCTACATACAGTACTAGTAGTTTTTTGGTGATACCCTCCATGGTACTGGGTAGCTCTCTATTTTTCAGTAGTACATGATCTCCTACATTGTATTGTATGATTGTTGTTGGCACTCGTTGTTGATATTTTCTTTTTCTCTGTTCTAATTTTTCCATAATCTTGTTATGGTAGTGAATTCTGTCAAACTGTTATTCTTGACTTTGAGGAAATTGAATTATATCACTAATTTCTTGAGGTGGAAGTTTCTCGAACATGGCGTTTTAAGGGGTTGTTTCAATCGATTGGTGGTGTGCTAGATTAATAAAGTCTTCCGCAGCTGGGATGTATTCACTCCACTTCCTTTGTTGATTGGAACAATAGGTTCTGAGAATCCTTCCAACTTCCCTCAACACTCTTTCGGATGGATTACTGCTGGGATGGTACACTGAGGTTTTATAGGTTTTACCCCCTGTTCCAGCAGTGTGACTCTCCATCTTCGTCCCTTGAACTGGGTACCATGGTCCGTTATTATTGTCTTCGGACAGCCCACTTCAGGTATATAATTTAGTGTGATTATGTTAAGTATTTTGTTAGTAGTTGCACGATTTATCGGATACAACTTTATGAACTTGGTGTAATGGTCGAACACTATAAGTAGATATTTATATTGTCGACGACCTCCACTTCTGGGGAATGGACCGCAGATGACCACGAAAACTTTCTCTAATTTGTCTGATGAGGTTATGGGGATCATTTGCCCCTCCTTTCTTTCGTTGGTGCACTTCACCATTTGACATATACGACAACTTTTAATATAATTTCGTACCCTTCTGTTGATGTCTTTGATATACATGTGCTCTTCCAGTGCTTTTATTACTTTAACTGCTCCCATGTGTCCATAACGAATATGGTAGTCCGTTATGATATCTTTCTCTATTGTCCTGGGTATGACTAGTTTCCAGGTGTTATTGTGGTATTTGGTTTTGACAAATAATACTGAAACATTCGCTCCCGTGTCAATCATCAATGTTGTTGTCACTCCATTAATTTGTGCCGTCACGTACACTATGTCATGGGTGCACTGACGGTGATCAGTTCCTTCTTCTTCTAACAGCTCTTGTCTAATATTCTTGAGATAATGACTTCGTAATATAGTGATTTTGTTCGAAGTTGTGTCGTAATTGTACCCAATAGAATGGATCAGCGAGGGGTCTACGTAGTTTCTCACTGCCGCGAGGCGTTTAAAGAGATGGCATTCTCTTCATTGCGCCGCCTGTTTTGCGTGTCTACCGGGTTTCCTTCTTCCGTCTCAGGCCGTCCTCCATAATGATTCTGTTCATGGTTTGGAGCGAAGTGAACTTGCGGCCGATAATCATTGTTGCGGCTGTCGCCTTCTATACTATTACTTTTCCAACGTCCGCCCCTTGCATTCCTCCTGTCTCCACTGAAACTATCGCGCCGTGGGTAGTACCGCCTCCTACCTGGTTCGTAGTTAGCTTGAACATAGTTAGCCCTACGGTACTGCTGCGGTGGGTTATTTCCGCCTTGGTTCTGGGGTCGGTTAGGATGGTTGTTATAATTCGGCCGTCTTGTATTATTATTGTTATAGTTACCAGTATTATTATTGTTATTGTACTGGTTACTGGGCCTATAGTTATTTTAGTTACTATTGTTAGCGTGATTCTGATTTGAATTATTAACATTAGTATTGAAATTACCTCGGTAATTTCGGAAATTTGAATTATTGTTATTGGTATTACCACTCCTGTCCTGGAAGTTCTCGTTCCTTCGGCGGCTTCTTCTATAATAACCTTCATGCTCCTGTCCTCAAGAAAGGCTGACATGGCTTGTATTGTCTTCACTTGTCCCCACTGGCGTGCTTTGGCAACTCCCTCCTCGAAATGGTAAGCAAGTTTGGTAACCAGGCACTCCTCCGGTATTTTCGGTTCCAGGTTACGCGCCAGACACACCTTACCTAGGAAGTAAGAGGTTAGAGTAGCTCCTTTACTTGCGTCATACTTGCCGTGGCAGATGTTGTCACGCACTATATTCTGTGTGGCCTCCGACCAATACTTTGCACGGAATTGCGTCTTAAATTCTTCATAATTCTGGACTTCGTGGCGTGTGGCAGTCCACCAATTGTCGTAAATCTCTTTAAAATACTCATCGATCAGACTCCGTATCACCGTCCATCTATTCTCTCGAATCCTGGTCAAGTTTTCGTCAACACGTTCTAAGAACTCGATCGGATTTTTCTTGTAGTTTTTGAAGTTTATCCCGTCACGGTTATCGGTCGGTTGGATGTATTGACCCTGTACAGGACGATTACGGATGATTTCTATCTCTTCCCTCATCTGCACGATCTCCCGTTGTCGTAGTTCTTCTATCTTCTCTCGGTTTGCAACTGTCAAGGTTCTTACGGTGTCCACCGACGCACTTATTTCTTCGCACCGTTCACCCACGTCTGTTCTCACTCGCTTGATCTCGTCCTGGCTCATCTTCTTCAGCGACTCGATCCGGGCTTCATTTATTTCTTCGATGTTGTCGATTCTCCCGTCGACCTCTTCTCTAGTCCGTTTTAAGTCTTGACCGTGTTGTTCACATCTCTCGTGCACTTCCGCGATCTCCCTTCTTACGACTATTATTTCTGTGTCTACTTTGGTGTTAATTTTCTCATAATTTTCCTCCATCTTCTTGCTGATATCATCTAATTTAGTATTCAAATCTTCTTTCAACGCTCTGTTGTTGTCGTCTATTTTATTATTTAATGCGTCCATGGATTTATTGGTATCGTCTATTTTCTTATTCAAATCTTCCTTCAATGACTCCACATTCTTATTATTATCGTCTATTTTCTTTTCCATTTTCTGACAGTTGTCGTCTATTTTCTTGTTCAGTTCACGATTATCTTCCCTCAATGACTCTAAATTCTTGTTCATATCGCGGCTATCTTCCTTCAGCGATCGGTTGTCCTCCTTTAATGATTCCATCATTCTTCTCATCCATTCTTGGAAGGCCGTTTCTCGTGGTTGGGTTGGCGTTTCAGGTAGTTCGGATGGCACAGGTTCAGCAGGATGCGTTCCTTCCGGTCGTGTTTCCACATCATTATTTGTCGCGACTTCCATTTCGGACGTCTGTTGCGTCTCTTGTATCTCTACATTTATTTCTGTATCTGTTTGTAATCTTCTACTCGGCTGGTCTTGTATCTCCTGTCGTGTTTGTGTGTATTTGCCGGTTGTTCTCTTGTATTTGCCGGGCTTAATATAAATATTAAAAATTTATTCGCTTAATATTTTTTCAGCCCTAAGTTGGGCGCCAACTTATAACCTAAACGATTATTCCCGCTGTTAATAATTAAATGTATTTTGTATTTCGATTTTTATTTAGTTATTGAGTTAAGTTACAACCGATTAATAAGTTACAATTTACAAACGAACTCTTTTCTAAAAATAATTGCAGTAATAATTAATAAATACTGTTTGATTAGTAATGGTTGACAAATATAGTGAATAAAGCGTTAATCGCTGGTCGACTGATGAATGTAGCCGTAGCGTCGATCTGGCAGCGGAACTCCTCTCCTAGGTTAATTGTCGTCAAAGTACGTAAAGTTAAGTCTCGTCTGGACAACATAAAATTGATAATAATATACTTTCACGTACCTGATCGTGATACTAGAAGTTCTGAAGTTCACTTACAATTATTAATAAGCTGCCAAGTTGGATTTACTACCAGCTTGCTTTATTGACAAGGTTAGATCACTCCTTGCTTGATAAGGGCGCCACACGGGTTTATTTCGGGAAAATCCCCATGAAAAACCCCTTAATGAAACTTAATACTTGATGAATTTCTCTTTAAAATTTGTGTTAATGCTTATTGCTTTTACTGCAATTCAAATCTACCAAAATACAACCTCTATTCAGAGTTATTTTTGTATTCAAATTCAATTATTAATTCACTCTTTGAAATAAATAGAGTCAAGGTTTATGCTGATAACAAACGGGTTTTATTTTACCCTTGAAAATAAATTCAAACAATTACAAATATAATCGATACGTTAATATAAAATTGGTATTACACCGTCCGCTTGCAATACGAACTAGCTCAGATAGAACAAATCAACTCTTGTGGTTATTACCATATTAACTTTTAATCATATTATTTTATATCTCAGGCGTAGGCTCTTTTAAATACAAGAAAGAACTACTTTATGCCTAGACAGACGTTAACGACAATATTTACTAATTCGGCCTCTCTTTTTAAAATTCGTACCAATTTTTAGGTTAGCGTTGGTCACGCTGACTTACTTACTAACAAATATTTTTTATCACTTAAGACAAATACAAAACTTACGTGGGATTGACAAATCCGCTAAATAAATTTGATCACAGTGTATCAGATAGAAAGTTTTGTTGTTTTTGCGTCAGTACAATTTTGTGTTGAAGAATTACAAGTGCACACAGATTAATAAAATGAATTGTCACAATGTTACCTTTTTTTTATTTTAATCTTATAGATTAAAATTTATTTTAAAACACTCCAGTGGTCGGATTATAGTGACCCTGGTTAATTACACTTCACACGAACTAAGAACGGAAAGTAATAGTCCTCTTCTAACTAAATTCGGACTAAGTTAAATACTGGTTATTAATCTTTCTCTCATTCTAAATATCGCGCACAAAATGAAAATATTTACTTCACATCGATGCACTTCCTGTTAATAAATTGTTGTGTAGTTATCTGTCTTGAAGAAACGGTTAAAAGAATTCACTATTTACATTATACTTTACGTTATGAAAATTTTGCGGTGGCAAGCGACACCTTCTCGCTCGCGATGATGACAATAAAGTGTAACGAATTCGCTCTGTTTTTGATTATATACCCCCTTGCTTCACAGGGCTTAGGCGATGAGATCGTTTAATAGGCTATTTTCTGATTGGCTCCGACAGCCGTTACAAAAATGACGCATTGTTTTCCAACCGTCGTTTGGCGAACTTGATTGACAGTTGAGTGTGTTGTTAGTGTTACCCAACCAATTTTTCACTTTATAATAACAAATGATGCTAACGCACGCTACGCACTTATTATAGTTGCGATCGCGAATTTATTACTATCAAATTAAAGAATAGTTCATGAGCTTTAATTTGATATGATTTAACACTGGTTTTAATCGCATTCTCTTTGACACTGCTTATAAATAATGTTTAGAAACAAGGTTTCTCACAGTCTTCTGCTAGCGAAGCCAAATACGATTATTACCTATCTATTTATATTTAGTGTTTCACATCGTGTTTTCTTTTAAACGTCTTTGTCGGAACACTAACACATTTGTCATTATCCTTAATAGCTATTTATTGCTATACAATTATTAAATCTTAGTTTAAATATGATGATACATCATTATTAAGAATCCTTATTTTCTATTTACATTTTGTTTGGCCTACTCAACTTAATGTCACTCATTAATAATTGAGTGGTGATATTCACTATTACATTTATTTATAGTAATTGTTCAGTAAACTTTATTGTACACTAGGAGTCTTTTTCCTTACTAATTTACTGACAAACTTCTGTTTAGGCATAGTCTAGGCATACTTTTGCATCGGTTTATGCCTGAATAATTGTCACTAGTTACACTGTGTATAATGAGGAAATTACTTATTCATATAAAGTTTCCTTTTATTAGTATTCTTACTTCTTAATATTACATTTGGGGTTTGCAATGCTAGTTTTAACTTTACATTGTGGCCATAGCTAGTCTTAGTCATAGGCATTGTTATTTACTGGTCATGGTTCATTTATTTTCAGCCAAATGCTGTTACTGATATTCTATTATTCTTGTCATTCTTTAATTAATTTTATCAATACCTGACTTTACATTTATGTCATTGACTGGCTTGTTTGACAGCTTATAGTGAACTTGGCTTGTCTATTAGTTAGAGTCAGTCACAGTATTTGTTGTAGTGTCATGCAGTGTATTCCTTACTGCTTTTTGGGGTCCTTCTTCTTCTTTCTTCTTCGTTGGTCCTTCTCTTCTTTGCTACTTTCATCATAAATTATTCACTTATATTATTTCAGTGTACTTATTTATTCTTTTGGTACACGTCTAGGTTATGTAACATTTTGTTGTGTTACATATACTCCCCTCTCAAAATTGATAATTTGAGAGAAATTTTACTTTTGAAGACATTATCATTTTAGTTTGGTTTTAATACAATATTACTGCTTTTTTCTTTTTTTTCTGCATTGAGTTTAATATTCTGTTAGTGTGTTGCACTAGATTGAGTTCTTGGGTAGTGATATATTTTTTATCTTACTAGTATCTTTCAAGTCTCTTATATTCTAAGTCATTTAGTTACGACATGTTTTATTTCTTAAATTAACAATTTCCTGTCTTACAATAATACATTTTTCTTTATCATTAAACACATCTTTATTCTCGTGATAAACTCTATTGTTCTTTTATTTTTACCTCACAGTTTTTTATTTATAATCCTTGATATATTACCATTTAATTCCCTAACATTTGTAGTGGGTTCGGAATCAGAGTGGCTCACTGTGGCATACATTCTCCGCCGTTCCTCATCTACACATCCTCAGAATCAGAGGAATCCTCATCTCTGTCTGCGACAAAATAAAAATTGCACGTATCAACAGTTGCACTATCACAACACATAAAATATAACATATCATTCATTTTTCAATAATATAACATATTCAATATAACATTCAAGGTATTAGAGGTTTCATTGGTATCACTTTTCATGCTTTTATACTTTAGCTAACATACTTCTCTTCACAGGTCATTATTTTATTTCTAATTTGACATTAACTTAACTTTTTAATGGTAGACACTTTTATGATATTTGATATAATAAACACTTTTGTTATAATCATAGTATGATAACACAGTTCACTCTTCTATAATAATAAGTCCATCAATAGTCTATATGTGGGGTTTTCTCGTGCTTCAACATTCTATTGGGTACATTATGGGTCAATTACGTTTCCACAGATCCATTTTTTATAGCTGCTCATAGTACGATATAATTTAAGATATTTAACATCTTACACTACATTTTATAACAAATTCCTTATAC
>JAWRYS010000655.1:0-36745 GCA_034769895.1 Magicicada septendecula | reverse complement strand
CATAAAAATTGAGAGTAAAACAATGGTCGAAGAAATCCAACAGGAAACTTTCGGAAAATATGAGCAAATTAAAAACGAAGTACATCAGATACGGGAGGAGAATAAGGAAGGGATTACGCAAATACAGACAGACATGGGTGAACGACTCGAAAGAGTATATGGCAATTTAAACAGTATGGAAGGTCAAATTAATACCAGTAAAAATAAAATAGAGGAAATTAGTAGACGTGAATTACAGTTGCAAGAAGAAGTAGATGCATGGCGGGATAGGACATGCCAACATAGTCATACAAATAACCACGAGAACCGGGAGTCGATTAATTTTCGTAATTACAAGCGCAATGCGATGGAATTTTTAAAGAGGTTGGAAGAGGTGATCGCAAGAAATAGAGAAAATCGCTGGAGTATTATACGCAGTATGATTGATGAGACATTTAAAGATACCTATGATAATTGGTGGACAGCGGTACGCCCGGATATACTGGACATGACCGAGTTCAAAAACAATTTAAAGAGAAATATTGGTCTGAATCGACCCAGAACATGATTAGAAATAATTTGAGTAACGGTCGATACGAAACAAACATAGGCCAGTCTCCTACTTCATACTTTCTAGGAAAAGTATGTATGGCACGGAACTTAGAGCCCAGAATTCCCGAAGAATGTTTGGTGATACAACTATCCTACCATTATGAGGAAGGGATAAAAAATGCACGTATGTGTAGCCAAATCAAAACGATTTCAGCCATGGCCAAATTCCTTGAGCACGAGAACCAATACCAAAGAAATAGGATGTTAAATTATAAATATCAGAAGTATAATAATAACGAGCCACCAACCAATTCTCATAATAATGATCACAATCGACCTGCGCAGAACGTTAATGCAAATAGGACCCAAAATGAGCACGCGAATAATAATTCCAGGAACTATAATTATCGTGGCAATAATACTTATAATTACCGCGATAGTCGCAATAATAGAGGAGATGGGGACAGACGACCCAATAATTATAGGCATAACGTTAATTATATCTACTCCAGGCCTCAAGGTAATCAGCGACGGTATTACCCAAGGAGTCACCGATATGACAATCATTATGACCAGTCCCGGCGTGAAGACAACTATCCACCTGAAAGAAATTATAGGATAGCGGAACCTAATACAGAGGACCGCACCGAAACTGTACTAAATCAACATGATAATCCAAATGAAAATAAAGAAGAGGGGGTAAGCCCTCATTTAAACTAATAGAGGCAGTGAAAAATAATGAATACCCTTCACTGAACCGTAATCTTGGGGAACAACGACTTGTAAATAAAATTAAGAATAATAATACCATAACTATAATTAATAACCACTATTTAAAGAATATCAGAGAAGATTTATTGGAAGAGGAAATGAAGAAAAGGAAATATGAAAAGAATAATCCAAAACCAATTAAGTACCAAGTGGGCGAGAAAATATTAATAAGAAACAGGGAGCTACCAAGCACTCTAGAGGGAATAACTAAAAAATTATTATTATTATTATATACTGGGCCATATGTGATAACAAAAAATAATAATAACAATACATATGAAATAATGAATCCTATCACGAAAAGGATTAAGGGAACATACAATCAGGAGTCCATAAAGAAATATTATGAATAAATTCTAAAATACAATAAGAACAACTTATTATCGATTTTGAAGAGAAAACACTTGTAAATAAAAGAGAATTTTTTGAACAATAAAATAAATAGAAAAAATGTCATTCAAAATGAAATAAGTCTGAATTAAAATATAGTTATGAAGAAGGTATTAAGAAGAGTTAATAACAAACCCCAAGATTACAGAAGAAAGCTAGAATTATTACTAAACGTCTACAAAGAAATAGTGTGAATAATGAATAATGAAACCCCAAGATTACAGAAGAAAGCTAGAATTATTACTAAACGTCTACAAAGAAATAGTGTGAATAATGAATAATGAAACCCCAAGATTACAGAAGAAAGCTAGAATTATTACTAAACGTCTACAAAGAAATAGTGTGAATAATGAATAATGAAACCCCAAGATAAAAGTTTTTACATCAAATCTACCTATACAAAATAATAAAAGAAAAATCATATGACCTAAAATACATATCGCATTGCCAAGTGAAAGAAACAACTTCAGTAAATGATTGATTGTAACCAATGTAATATTAAAGAAAACGAGGAAAAAAAGAATATTTATGAACATAATTCATTGAAATATAAACAGCCAAAATAATGAAATACGATAAGAAAAATAATAGTTGAGCTGAGGTATCTAGTCAGAAACACAATTATAATGATAATCAAACAATAACTATTTAGAAAATATTGAGATCAGAAAAACAAATGAAGAAGATACTTAGCGTTATTATCACAACAAGAAAGAAAAAACAAAAATAATTACAAATGATAACTGTCAGAATTATCATCAAAGAATGTTTAAGGAAACTAAAATGGAATCACAAAGTATGAAGGATAGTAATAAAGAAATATAAAAGCAACAAAAGAAAAAAAATTTTTCCCAAATATTTATTATTAAGTAATTAAGGAGATTATTAGGAGATTATTATATTTTATAGCTGACTGTAGATGAATTCCAGCAGTACTATATTAAGGTGTAGTGTGGGCAGCAGAGTATGAAGCCAAACAGTGCCTCTCTGAACTGTACCAACGCACATATTAGGGATTGTTAGGGAAATTAAATATTTAAGGAATATTAAAATAGTTGCAAGAATGACCTCAGTTTCCAGAAGAGTAGGACGAAGAAAACAGAAAGAAATTAGATGACAGAAGAATAATTGAGAAATACAGTGATTACAGTAATTATAAGTAGAAGAGATGTGAACCTAAAGTATCATTGAATATTGTAGCCAACTATCAACAAATACTGTTTACAGAAATTAAAAATGATCAAGAATGTTAATTGAAATAATGAAATGTTATTAAATAAAGAATTATTAATACTAGTCTAATGAAGTTACATTGAGAATCCCATCGTCAGCCATTAATATTGATATGAAGAAAAGGCATGTGAAAAAGACAAGTTTATTTGACCTAAACTTCACTCAGGTAAACTAAACTTTTTTAGGAGGGGGAGCATATGTAACGCAACAGAAATGCTGTCATCCATGTTACATAAATATTATATTAACAAAATAATAAGCAAGTCAATATCTAACCCCATGATAAAACAAAAGTCTAATAATTACATTTATGATTATAGATAAAGATAAATAAGGATGCAAGGTAGAAATAACGACAATGAACAAACCTGTAAATTAGACAATAGTTAATGATTTATGTTCAGTGAAAAGTAAATCAATATGATACTGATGAGAAGTGTAAGAAGTAGAATAGTACAGAAATTGTCAAAGTAAATGACCATGAAAGTAAACAAAAATGAAACAATAATTTACCTTATAGCAATAGCAAGTAAGGATTTTGAATTAAATGATATTATTTTGTGACAACGAATGTTATGATAAAGTTTATGTTATGTTATACCAATTACTTGTTGAGTTAATGAAAGGTAATGAAACAAGAGGTATTATTCAATTACTGTTATAGAATGATGTGGGAAGCAGCTAGTTAGCGTTAATAGATTTCAATTTTCTTATATGTGATCCATAGATTAAGATAAAATTGTCATTAGATATGAAAAGAATAATTGTTTATGTAAATGTTAATAGTTAAGATTTGATTATATGTATGAATTTATGTAAAAGGGCTATAGTTGTTCACCAGTTATAAACAAAGATAGGTCCGTATACAATAAAAGGCCTAACAGCCAATAACACTATATAACTACTCATAACATAAAGGTTAGGTACGTAAGTTAATAATAATTAATGAATACGGTTCGAAGAGCTAGGAAAAAACATTAAATTAGTAATGATATATAATAAACCATCTCAATTTATACAAATTATGAGAATGCCACAATGCCATGATATCGATTGATAACGTTTGATATCGAAAAAAGTAATAAATATAAAAGAAACAGAAAAACCAGCAGAATATATGTAGAAAATAATAAACCAACTATCGGTAAAGTTATATTCCGATATGATAGCAAATTAATAAGGAATAGACAAAAAATATATGAAATAAACACTATATACAAAACATGGAGAAGGAAGAAAAATAATGGGTTGCTATGGACTACAGGAAATGAAGAAGTTGTTGATTTTCAATTATTGCCTTTTATGATCTGAATGTAATGAGATTAAAAAATCTAAGAAATGTCTAATATAATCGGAATATTCTAAATTATTTGATCCTCTTATAAAACACAAAATTTTAATGATAATATTCTTGACTCTTGCCAGTACAGTTAAACCAAACGAGGCTATAGTATGATATCACAATAAAAAATAAATAACTGGGTTCTACAAGGAAGGACTTGAATTGTCCCATATCCGAAAGGAGTTGACGATATATTAAACCCAATATAAAGAGTTAACTGTATCACAACCAATAATATACACTACACTGGAACTCATAACCTTATAAATACACGGAACATCACCAATTACTTCAGACGAGAGAAGAACGTATTTGGATCCAGAAATTGCAGAAGGAACCAGTCTGGCAGTAAATCAACCTAGGGAGCTGTATTTCCGAGGTGAACAGGACAAGAATTCCATTTTATTAACATCCGAAGAAAGAAAATCGTACAACATAGTCATCCAGAACAGTGAAGTTATCAACCAACAGCCCACACGATTCGATTCGTTCTAGTCTGGTAAATTATTATTGTATAAATCATATTAACTACACAACACTTCAAATTTGTAAATCTTGCATTCTTATCTATGTATTTTTAATCTTCCCCACAGTTACAAGAACCTTCACACCCTGAATTAAGTTAATTACAAACTAAAACACATTATATAACTGAATCTAAATAAAATATCGGACTGATCAATAATCGATTCACGCAATCTATAGCCTTTGTGTATGCCAGTTGGAACATATCTCATTCAATGTTGAAGAAGTAAATAAATAAAGAACCTTTGTATAGTTGCAAAATCTTGTCATTTGGAGTATTATTTAATGAGTTGGGAATAAAAAAGTAACTGACTAAGTATAGAATAATTGGTTAACCTAAACAGTGAATTAACCTCTAAGTTTCGTTGCCCCGGTACTACAGCGCTTATAGCGGAATTCTCCGACACCAAAGAGAGAGCGTTAAAATACAAAATTATACATAATTCTCTTCAAGGTATAATAGGGTTGAACGAAATTACAGAATAACACATTAATTATTTAAGTTTCAAGTACACTAACACTGATATTTTTTAGAGAGATAAGTTAATATTAGTTAATTAAATCACTATATCCCACAACTCCAAATATCTCAGATATTTAAATAATTGAAGTAAATTAAAACGACCTAAGAGAGTAAAGACAGGGGAACATACCCGTTCATAGCAACGAATAGACTTATATTGCGTGATACATTAGTAGACGCAAGTCGTCCTATAACAAATTGACGAACCCAACAGTGGGGCTTAACCCAGTAATACCCGTTGTGTAACAAATTGGCGTTTAACAACGTGAGGCGTTAGGAAAAAATAAATTCAGATAGATTATTAAAATAAGTCACAACACACTAGCATTGGTTTTATAACAAAATGACGCCGGCAACGTTGGGGCGGAAAGAACGAGAATCCCGCGACCGTAAGAGCCGAGGGTACTATAACAAATTGGCGCCCAACGTGGGGCTTAACCCAGTAATACCCGTTGTATAACAAATTGGCATTTAACAACGTGAGGCGTTAGGAAAAAATAAATTCAGATAGATTATTAAAATAAGTCACAACACACTAGCATTGGTTTTATAACAAACTGACGCTCATAACGTGGGACCTAATTAGGTGACGCGAGAGTAATAACAAAAATGGCGCTCAACCAGTGTAGGGCTTAAGTTAAGTAACTATAATTATAATAACATTACTTAACCAGAGCAGGCAACTGTGGGAGAATAAACATGCATACAAGAGGTCGATCAAAGGTGAGGGCAGAAGAAATGGAGAAGGAAGTAGGTGAACAAGAACAGGAAATAGAAATAATAACAGATAGTGAAATGGAACAACAGACAGACGAAATGACGGAAACTGAAATAATTACGGACAAGGAAAAGGAAATAATTGAAGAAGTTGCCCAAGGGGACCAACCAGATAAATCCAACAAAAAGGAAGACATGAGTATGCAGGAGCTGTTGAGGATTATAATGGAAAGCAATAGACAAATGAAAGAGGAAATTAATGAAAACTCAAAAGAACAATTTAGGAAACAGGAAGAAAACTCAAAGAGACTGGAGGAAAAATTCGATAAAACAAATGAGGAAACTAAAGAAACCTCAAAACAAATGAACGAAAGATTAAACCAAATTCACGAAAGGTTAGATAGGAATGATGAGGGTTTAAAACAAATGAAGGAAGACATCCTACAAATACATGAAGAAAATTTAAGGCAAATTAATGAAAAAATTGAGAATATTCATGTAACAGTTAACCAGAAAGTGGACCAAAATAATGAGGAAATAAAATTAGAAATAGCCAAAACAAATGAAGGGTTAGAAAAAACTAACGAAACAATAGTACAGGTTCGTGAAGAACTACAAAATAAAATTAATGACATAAAAATTGAGAGTAAAACAATGGTCGAAGAAATCCAACAGGAAACTTTCGGAAAATATGAGCAAATTAAAAACGAAGTACATCAGATACGGGAGGAGAATAAGGAAGGGATTACGCAAATACAGACAGACATGGGTGAACGACTCGAAAGAGTATATGGCAATTTAAACAGTATGGAAGGTCAAATTAATACCAGTAAAAATAAAATAGAGGAAATTAGTAGACGTGAATTACAGTTGCAAGAAGAAGTAGATGCATGGCGGGATAGGACATGCCAACATAGTCATACAAATAACCACGAGAACCGGGAGTCGATTAATTTTCGTAATTACAAGCGCAATGCGATGGAATTTTTAAAGAGGTTGGAAGAGGTGATCGCAAGAAATAGAGAAAATCGCTGGAGTATTATACGCAGTATGATTGATGAGACATTTAAAGATACCTATGATAATTGGTGGACAGCGGTACGCCCGGATATACTGGACATGACCGAGTTCAAAAAACAATTTAAAGAGAAATATTGGTCTGAATCGACCCAGAACATGATTAGAAATAATTTGAGTAACGGTCGATACGAAACAAACATAGGCCAGTCTCCTACTTCATACTTTCTAGGAAAAGTATGTATGGCACGGAACTTAGAGCCCAGAATTCCCGAAGAATGTTTGGTGATACAACTATCCTACCATTATGAGGAAGGGATAAAAAATGCACGTATGTGTAGCCAAATCAAAACGATTTCAGCCATGGCCAAATTCCTTGAGCACGAGAACCAATACCAAAGAAATAGGATGTTAAATTATAAATATCAGAAGTATAATAATAACGAGCCACCAACCAATTCTCATAATAATGATCACAATCGACCTGCGCAGAACGTTAATGCAAATAGGACCCAAAATGAGCACGCGAATAATAATTCCAGGAACTATAATTATCGTGGCAATAATACTTATAATTACCGCGATAGTCGCAATAATAGAGGAGATGGGGACAGACGACCCAATAATTATAGGCATAACGTTAATTATATCTACTCCAGGCCTCAAGGTAATCAGCGACGGTATTACCCAAGGAGTCACCGATATGACAATCATTATGACCAGTCCCGGCGTGAAGACAACTATCCACCTGAAAGAAATTATAGGATAGCGGAACCTAATACAGAGGACCGCACCGAAACTGTACTAAATCAACATGATAATCCAAATGAAAATAAAGAAGAGGGGGTAAGCCCTCATTTAAACTAATAGAGGCAGTGAAAAATAATGAATACCCTTCACTGAACCGTAATCTTGGGGAACAACGACTTGTAAATAAAATTAAGAATAATAATACCATAACTATAATTAATAACCACTATTTAAAGAATATCAGAGAAGATTTATTGGAAGAGGAAATGAAGAAAAGGAAATATGAAAAGAATAATCCAAAACCAATTAAGTACCAAGTGGGCGAGAAAATATTAATAAGAAACAGGGAGCTACCAAGCACTCTAGAGGGAATAACTAAAAAATTATTATTATTATTATATACTGGGCCATATGTGATAACAAAAAATAATAATAACAATACATATGAAATAATGAATCCTATCACGAAAAGGATTAAGGGAACATACAATCAGGAGTCCATAAAGAAATATTATGAATAAATTCTAAAATACAATAAGAACAACTTATTATCGATTTTGAAGAGAAAACACTTGTAAATAAAAGAGAATTTTTTGAACAATAAAATAAATAGAAAAAATGTCATTCAAAATGAAATAAGTCTGAATTAAAATATAGTTATGAAGAAGGTATTAAGAAGAGTTAATAACAAACCCCAAGATTACAGAAGAAAGCTAGAATTATTACTAAATGTCTACAAAGAAATAGTGTGAATAATGAATAATGAAACCCCAAGATTACAGAAGAAAGCTAGAATTATTACTAAACGTCTACAAAGAAATAGTGTGAATAATGAATAATGAAACCCCAAGATTACAGAAGAAAGCTAGAATTATTACTAAACGTCTACAAAGAAATAGTGTGAATAATGAATAATGAAACCCCAAGATAAAAGTTTTTACATCAAATCTACCTATACAAAATAATAAAAGAAAAATCATATGACCTAAAATACATATCGCATTGCCAAGTGAAAGAAACAACTTCAGTAAATGATTGATTGTAACCAATGTAATATTAAAGAAAACGAGGAAAAAAAGAATATTTATGAACATAATTCATTGAAATATAAACAGCCAAAATAATGAAATACGATAAGAAAAATAATAGTTGAGCTGAGGTATCTAGTCAGAAACACAATTATAATGATAATCAAACAATAACTATTTAGAAAATATTGAGATCAGAAAAACAAATGAAGAAGATACTTAGCGTTATTATCACAACAAGAAAGAAAAAACAAAAATAATTACAAATGATAACTGTCAGAATTATCATCAAAGAATGTTTAAGGAAACTAAAATGGAATCACAAAGTATGAAGGATAGTAATAAAGAAATATAAAAGCAACAAAAGAAAAAAAATTTTTCCCAAATATTTATTATTAAGTAATTAAGGAGATTATTAGGAGATTATTATATTTTATAGCTGACTGTAGATGAATTCCAGCAGTACTATATTAAGGTGTAGTGTGGGCAGCAGAGTATGAAGCCAAACAGTGCCTCTCTGAACTGTACCAACGCACATATTAGGGATTGTTAGGGAAATTAAATATTTAAGGAATATTAAAATAGTTGCAAGAATGACCTCAGTTTCCAGAAGAGTAGGACGAAGAAAACAGAAAGAAATTAGATGACAGAAGAATAATTGAGAAATACAGTGATTACAGTAATTATAAGTAGAAGAGATGTGAACCTAAAGTATCATTGAATATTGTAGCCAACTATCAACAAATACTGTTTACAGAAATTAAAAATGATCAAGAATGTTAATTGAAATAATGAAATGTTATTAAATAAAGAATTATTAATACTAGTCTAATGAAGTTACATTGAGAATCCCATCGTCAGCCATTAATATTGATATGAAGAAAAGGCATGTGAAAAAGACAAGTTTATTTGACCTAAACTTCACTCAGGTAAACTAAACTTTTTTAGGAGGGGGAGCATATGTAACGCAACAGAAATGCTGTCATCCATGTTACATAAATATTATATTAACAAAATAATAAGCAAGTCAATATCTAACCCCATGATAAAACAAAAGTCTAATAATTACATTTATGATTATAGATAAAGATAAATAAGGATGCAAGGTAGAAATAACGACAATGAACAAACCTGTAAATTAGACAATAGTTAATGATTTATGTTCAGTGAAAAGTAAATCAATATGATACTGATGAGAAGTGTAAGAAGTAGAATAGTACAGAAATTGTCAAAGTAAATGACCATGAAAGTAAACAAAAATGAAACAATAATTTACCTTATAGCAATAGCAAGTAAGGATTTTGAATTAAATGATATTATTTTGTGACAACGAATGTTATGATAAAGTTTATGTTATGTTATACCAATTACTTGTTGAGTTAATGAAAGGTAATGAAACAAGAGGTATTATTCAATTACTGTTATAGAATGATGTGGGAAGCAGCTAGTTAGCGTTAATAGATTTCAATTTTCTTATATGTGATCCATAGATTAAGATAAAATTGTCATTAGATATGAAAAGAATAATTGTTTATGTAAATGTTAATAGTTAAGATTTGATTATATGTATGAATTTATGTAAAAGGGCTATAGTTGTTCACCAGTTATAAACAAAGATAGGTCCGTATACAATAAAAGGCCTAACAGCCAATAACACTATATAACTACTCATAACATAAAGGTTAGGTACGTAAGTTAATAATAATTAATGAATACGGTTCGAAGAGCTAGGAAAAAACATTAAATTAGTAATGATATATAATAAACCATCTCAATTTATACAAATTATGAGAATGCCACAATGCCATGATATCGATTGATAACGTTTGATATCGAAAAAAGTAATAAATATAAAAGAAACAGAAAAACCAGCAGAATATATGTAGAAAATAATAAACCAACTATCGGTAAAGTTATATTCCGATATGATAGCAAATTAATAAGGAATAGACAAAAAATATATGAAATAAACACTATATACAAAACATGGAGAAGAAAGAAAAATAATGGGTTGCTATGGACTACAGGAAATGAAGAAGTTGTTGATTTTCAATTATTGCCTTTTATGATCTGAATGTAATGAGATTAAAAAATCTAAGAAATGTCTAATATAATCGGAATATTCTAAATTATTTGATCCTCTTATAAAACACAAAATTTTAATGATAATATTCTTGACTCTTGCCAGTACAGTTAAACCAAACGAGGCTATAGTATGATATCACAATAAAAAATAAATAACTGGGTTCTACAAGGAAGGACTTGAATTGTCCCATATCCGAAAGGAGTTGACGATATATTAAACCCAATATAAAGAGTTAACTGTATCACAACCAATAATATACACTACACTGGAACTCATAACCTTATAAATACACGGAACATCACCAATTACTTCAGACGAGAGAAGAACGTATTTGGATCCAGAAATTGCAGAAGGAACCAGTCTGGCAGTAAATCAACCTAGGGAGCTGTATTTCCGAGGTGAACAGGACAAGAATTCCATTTTATTAACATCCGAAGAAAGAAAATCGTACAACATAGTCATCCAGAACAGTGAAGTTATCAACCAACAGCCCACACGATTCGATTCGTTCTAGTCTGGTAAATTATTATTGTATAAATCATATTAACTACACAACACTTCAAATTTGTAAATCTTGCATTCTTATCTATGTATTTTTAATCTTCCCCACAGTTACAAGAACCTTCACACCCTGAATTAAGTTAATTACAAACTAAAACACATTATATAACCGAATCTAAATAAAATATCGGACTGATCAATAATCGATTCACGCAATCTATAGCCTTTGTGTATGCCAGTTGGAACATATCTCATTCAATGTTGAAGAAGTAAATAAATAAAGAACCTTTGTATAGTTGCAAAATCTTGTCATTTGGAGTATTATTTAATGAGTTGGGAATAAAAAAGTAACTGACTAAGTATAGAATAATTGGTTAACCTAAACAGTGAATTAACCTCTAAGTTTCGTTGCCCCGGTACTACAGCGCTTATAGCGGAATTCTCCGACACCAAAGAGAGAGCGTTAAAATACAAAATTATACATAATTCTCTTCAAGGTATAATAGGGTTGAACGAAATTACAGAATAACACATTAATTATTTAAGTTTCAAGTACACTAACACTGATATTTTTTAGAGAGATAAGTTAATATTAGTTAATTAAATCACTATATCCCACAACTCCAAATATCTCAGATATTTAAATAATTGAAGTAAATTAAAACGACCTAAGAGAGTAAAGACAGGGGAACATACCCGTTCATAGCAACGAATAGACTTATATTGCGTGATACATTAGTAGACGCAAGTCGTCCTATAACAAATTGACGAACCCAACAGTGGGGCTTAACCCAGTAATACCCGTTGTGTAACAAATTGGCGTTTAACAACGTGAGGCGTTAGGAAAAAATAAATTCAGATAGATTATTAAAATAAGTCACAACACACTAGCATTGGTTTTATAACAAAATGACGCCGGCAACGTTGGGGCGGAAAGAACGAGAATCCCGCGACCGTAAGAGCCGAGGGTACTATAACAAATTGGCGCCCAACATGGGGCTTAACCCAGTAATACCCGTTGTATAACAAATTGGCATTTAACAACGTGAGGCGTTAGGAAAAAATAAATTCAGATAGATTATTAAAATAAGTCACAACACACTAGCATTGGTTTTATAACAAACTGACGCTCATAACGTGGGACCTAATTAGGTGACGCGAGAGTAATAACAAAAATGGCGCTCAACCAGTGTAGGGCTTAAGTTAAGTAACTATAATTATAATAACATTACTTAACCAGAGCAGGCAACTGTGGGAGAATAAACATGCATACAAGAGGTCGATCAAAGGTGAGGGCAGAAGAAATGGAGAAGGAAGTAGGTGAACAAGAACAGGAAATAGAAATAATAACAGATAGTGAAATGGAACAACAGACAGACGAAATGACGGAAACTGAAATAATTACGGACAAGGAAAAGGAAATAATTGAAGAAGTTGCCCAAGGGGACCAACCAGATAAATCCAACAAAAAGGAAGACATGAGTATGCAGGAGCTGTTGAGGATTATAATGGAAAGCAATAGACAAATGAAAGAGGAAATTAATGAAAACTCAAAAGAACAATTTAGGAAACAGGAAGAAAACTCAAAGAGACTGGAGGAAAAATTCGATAAAACAAATGAGGAAACTAAAGAAACCTCAAAACAAATGAACGAAAGATTAAACCAAATTCACGAAAGGTTAGATAGGAATGATGAGGGTTTAAAACAAATGAAGGAAGACATCCTACAAATACATGAAGAAAATTTAAGGCAAATTAATGAAAAAATTGAGAATATTCATGTAACAGTTAACCAGAAAGTGGACCAAAATAATGAGGAAATAAAATTAGAAATAGCCAAAACAAATGAAGGGTTAGAAAAAACTAACGAAACAATAGTACAGGTTCGTGAAGAACTACAAAATAAAATTAATGACATAAAAATTGAGAGTAAAACAATGGTCGAAGAAATCCAACAGGAAACTTTCGGAAAATATGAGCAAATTAAAAACGAAGTACATCAGATACGGGAGGAGAATAAGGAAGGGATTACGCAAATACAGACAGACATGGGTGAACGACTCGAAAGAGTATATGGCAATTTAAACAGTATGGAAGGTCAAATTAATACCAGTAAAAATAAAATAGAGGAAATTAGTAGACGTGAATTACAGTTGCAAGAAGAAGTAGATGCATGGCGGGATAGGACATGCCAACATAGTCATACAAATAACCACGAGAACCGGGAGTCGATTAATTTTCGTAATTACAAGCGCAATGCGATGGAATTTTTAAAGAGGTTGGAAGAGGTGATCGCAAGAAATAGAGAAAATCGCTGGAGTATTATACGCAGTATGATTGATGAGACATTTAAAGATACCTATGATAATTGGTGGACAGCGGTACGCCCGGATATACTGGACATGACCGAGTTCAAAAAACAATTTAAAGAGAAATATTGGTCTGAATCGACCCAGAACATGATTAGAAATAATTTGAGTAACGGTCGATACGAAACAAACATAGGCCAGTCTCCTACTTCATACTTTCTAGGAAAAGTATGTATGGCACGGAACTTAGAGCCCAGAATTCCCGAAGAATGTTTGGTGATACAACTATCCTACCATTATGAGGAAGGGATAAAAAATGCACGTATGTGTAGCCAAATCAAAACGATTTCAGCCATGGCCAAATTCCTTGAGCACGAGAACCAATACCAAAGAAATAGGATGTTAAATTATAAATATCAGAAGTATAATAATAACGAGCCACCAACCAATTCTCATAATAATGATCACAATCGACCTGCGCAGAACGTTAATGCAAATAGGACCCAAAATGAGCACGCGAATAATAATTCCAGGAACTATAATTATCGTGGCAATAATACTTATAATTACCGCGATAGTCGCAATAATAGAGGAGATGGGGACAGACGACCCAATAATTATAGGCATAACGTTAATTATATCTACTCCAGGCCTCAAGGTAATCAGCGACGGTATTACCCAAGGAGTCACCGATATGACAATCATTATGACCAGTCCCGGCGTGAAGACAACTATCCACCTGAAAGAAATTATAGGATAGCGGAACCTAATACAGAGGACCGCACCGAAACTGTACTAAATCAACATGATAATCCAAATGAAAATAAAGAAGAGGGGGTAAGCCCTCATTTAAACTAATAGAGGCAGTGAAAAATAATGAATACCCTTCACTGAACCGTAATCTTGGGGAACAACGACTTGTAAATAAAATTAAGAATAATAATACCATAACTATAATTAATAACCACTATTTAAAGAATATCAGAGAAGATTTATTGGAAGAGGAAATGAAGAAAAGGAAATATGAAAAGAATAATCCAAAACCAATTAAGTACCAAGTGGGCGAGAAAATATTAATAAGAAACAGGGAGCTACCAAGCACTCTAGAGGGAATAACTAAAAAATTATTATTATTATTATATACTGGGCCATATGTGATAACAAAAAATAATAATAACAATACATATGAAATAATGAATCCTATCACGAAAAGGATTAAGGGAACATACAATCAGGAGTCCATAAAGAAATATTATGAATAAATTCTAAAATACAATAAGAACAACTTATTATCGATTTTGAAGAGAAAACACTTGTAAATAAAAGAGAATTTTTTGAACAATAAAATAAATAGAAAAAATGTCATTCAAAATGAAATAAGTCTGAATTAAAATATAGTTATGAAGAAGGTATTAAGAAGAGTTAATAACAAACCCCAAGATTACAGAAGAAAGCTAGAATTATTACTAAACGTCTACAAAGAAATAGTGTGAATAATGAATAATGAAACCCCAAGATTACAGAAGAAAGCTAGAATTATTACTAAACGTCTACAAAGAAATAGTGTGAATAATGAATAATGAAACCCCAAGATTACAGAAGAAAGCTAGAATTATTACTAAACGTCTACAAAGAAATAGTGTGAATAATGAATAATGAAACCCCAAGATAAAAGTTTTTACATCAAATCTACCTATACAAAATAATAAAAGAAAAATCATATGACCTAAAATACATATCGCATTGCCAAGTGAAAGAAACAACTTCAGTAAATGATTGATTGTAACCAATGTAATATTAAAGAAAACGAGGAAAAAAAGAATATTTATGAACATAATTCATTGAAATATAAACAGCCAAAATAATGAAATACGATAAGAAAAATAATAGTTGAGCTGAGGTATCTAGTCAGAAACACAATTATAATGATAATCAAACAATAACTATTTAGAAAATATTGAGATCAGAAAAACAAATGAAGAAGATACTTAGCGTTATTATCACAACAAGAAAGAAAAAACAAAAATAATTACAAATGATAACTGTCAGAATTATCATCAAAGAATGTTTAAGGAAACTAAAATGGAATCACAAAGTATGAAGGATAGTAATAAAGAAATATAAAAGCAACAAAAGAAAAAAAATTTTTCCCAAATATTTATTATTAAGTAATTAAGGAGATTATTAGGAGATTATTATATTTTATAGCTGACTGTAGATGAATTCCAGCAGTACTATATTAAGGTGTAGTGTGGGCAGCAGAGTATGAAGCCAAACAGTGCCTCTCTGAACTGTACCAACGCACATATTAGGGATTGTTAGGGAAATTAAATATTTAAGGAATATTAAAATAGTTGCAAGAATGACCTCAGTTTCCAGAAGAGTAGGACGAAGAAAACAGAAAGAAATTAGATGACAGAAGAATAATTGAGAAATACAGTGATTACAGTAATTATAAGTAGAAGAGATGTGAACCTAAAGTATCATTGAATATTGTAGCCAACTATCAACAAATACTGTTTACAGAAATTAAAAATGATCAAGAATGTTAATTGAAATAATGAAATGTTATTAAATAAAGAATTATTAATACTAGTCTAATGAAGTTACATTGAGAATCCCATCGTCAGCCATTAATATTGATATGAAGAAAAGGCATGTGAAAAAGACAAGTTTATTTGACCTAAACTTCACTCAGGTAAACTAAACTTTTTTAGGAGGGGGAGCATATGTAACGCAACAGAAATGCTGTCATCCATGTTACATAAATATTATATTAACAAAATAATAAGCAAGTCAATATCTAACCCCATGATAAAACAAAAGTCTAATAATTACATTTATGATTATAGATAAAGATAAATAAGGATGCAAGGTAGAAATAACGACAATGAACAAACCTGTAAATTAGACAATAGTTAATGATTTATGTTCAGTGAAAAGTAAATCAATATGATACTGATGAGAAGTGTAAGAAGTAGAATAGTACAGAAATTGTCAAAGTAAATGACCATGAAAGTAAACAAAAATGAAACAATAATTTACCTTATAGCAATAGCAAGTAAGGATTTTGAATTAAATGATATTATTTTGTGACAACGAATGTTATGATAAAGTTTATGTTATGTTATACCAATTACTTGTTGAGTTAATGAAAGGTAATGAAACAAGAGGTATTATTCAATTACTGTTATAGAATGATGTGGGAAGCAGCTAGTTAGCGTTAATAGATTTCAATTTTCTTATATGTGATCCATAGATTAAGATAAAATTGTCATTAGATATGAAAAGAATAATTGTTTATGTAAATGTTAATAGTTAAGATTTGATTATATGTATGAATTTATGTAAAAGGGCTATAGTTGTTCACCAGTTATAAACAAAGATAGGTCCGTATACAATAAAAGGCCTAACAGCCAATAACACTATATAACTACTCATAACATAAAGGTTAGGTACGTAAGTTAATAATAATTAATGAATACGGTTCGAAGAGCTAGGAAAAAACATTAAATTAGTAATGATATATAATAAACCATCTCAATTTATACAAATTATGAGAATGCCACAATGCCATGATATCGATTGATAACGTTTGATATCGAAAAAAGTAATAAATATAAAAGAAACAGAAAAACCAGCAGAATATATGTAGAAAATAATAAACCAACTATCGGTAAAGTTATATTCCGATATGATAGCAAATTAATAAGGAATAGACAAAAAATATATGAAATAAACACTATATACAAAACATGGAGAAGGAAGAAAAATAATGGGTTGCTATGGACTACAGGAAATGAAGAAGTTGTTGATTTTCAATTATTGCCTTTTATGATCTGAATGTAATGAGATTAAAAAATCTAAGAAATGTCTAATATAATCGGAATATTCTAAATTATTTGATCCTCTTATAAAACACAAAATTTTAATGATAATATTCTTGACTCTTGCCAGTACAGTTAAACCAAACGAGGCTATAGTATGATATCACAATAAAAAATAAATAACTGGGTTCTACAAGGAAGGACTTGAATTGTCCCATATCCGAAAGGAGTTGACGATATATTAAACCCAATATAAAGAGTTAACTGTATCACAACCAATAATATACACTACACTGGAACTCATAACCTTATAAATACACGGAACATCACCAATTACTTCAGACGAGAGAAGAACGTATTTGGATCCAGAAATTGCAGAAGGAACCAGTCTGGCAGTAAATCAACCTAGGGAGCTGTATTTCCGAGGTGAACAGGACAAGAATTCCATTTTATTAACATCCGAAGAAAGAAAATCGTACAACATAGTCATCCAGAACAGTGAAGTTATCAACCAACAGCCCACACGATTCGATTCGTTCTAGTCTGGTAAATTATTATTGTATAAATCATATTAACTACACAACACTTCAAATTTGTAAATCTTGCATTCTTATCTATGTATTTTTAATCTTCCCCACAGTTACAAGAACCTTCACACCCTGAATTAAGTTAATTACAAACTAAAACACATTATATAACTGAATCTAAATAAAATATCGGACTGATCAATAATCGATTCACGCAATCTATAGCCTTTGTGTATGCCAGTTGGAACATATCTCATTCAATGTTGAAGAAGTAAATAAATAAAGAACCTTTGTATAGTTGCAAAATCTTGTCATTTGGAGTATTATTTAATGAGTTGGGAATAAAAAAGTAACTGACTAAGTATAGAATAATTGGTTAACCTAAACAGTGAATTAACCTCTAAGTTTCGTTGCCCCGGTACTACAGCGCTTATAGCGGAATTCTCCGACACCAAAGAGAGAGCGTTAAAATACAAAATTATACATAATTCTCTTCAAGGTATAATAGGGTTGAACGAAATTACAGAATAACACATTAATTATTTAAGTTTCAAGTACACTAACACTGATATTTTTTAGAGAGATAAGTTAATATTAGTTAATTAAATCACTATATCCCACAACTCCAAATATCTCAGATATTTAAATAATTGAAGTAAATTAAAACGACCTAAGAGAGTAAAGACAGGGGAACATACCCGTTCATAGCAACGAATAGACTTATATTGCGTGATACATTAGTAGACGCAAGTCGTCCTATAACAAATTGACGAACCCAACAGTGGGGCTTAACCCAGTAATACCCGTTGTGTAACAAATTGGCGTTTAACAACGTGAGGCGTTAGGAAAAAATAAATTCAGATAGATTATTAAAATAAGTCACAACACACTAGCATTGGTTTTATAACAAAATGACGCCGGCAACGTTGGGGCGGAAAGAACGAGAATCCCGCGACCGTAAGAGCCGAGGGTACTATAACAAATTGGCGCCCAACGTGGGGCTTAACCCAGTAATACCCGTTGTATAACAAATTGGCATTTAACAACGTGAGGCGTTAGGAAAAAATAAATTCAGATAGATTATTAAAATAAGTCACAACACACTAGCATTGGTTTTATAACAAACTGACGCTCATAACGTGGGACCTAATTAGGTGACGCGAGAGTAATAACAAAAATGGCGCTCAACCAGTGTAGGGCTTAAGTTAAGTAACTATAATTATAATAACATTACTTAACCAGAGCAGGCAACTGTGGGAGAATAAACATGCATACAAGAGGTCGATCAAAGGTGAGGGCAGAAGAAATGGAGAAGGAAGTAGGTGAACAAGAACAGGAAATAGAAATAATAACAGATAGTGAAATGGAACAACAGACAGACGAAATGACGGAAACTGAAATAATTACGGACAAGGAAAAGGAAATAATTGAAGAAGTTGCCCAAGGGGACCAACCAGATAAATCCAACAAAAAGGAAGACATGAGTATGCAGGAGCTGTTGAGGATTATAATGGAAAGCAATAGACAAATGAAAGAGGAAATTAATGAAAACTCAAAAGAACAATTTAGGAAACAGGAAGAAAACTCAAAGAGACTGGAGGAAAAATTCGATAAAACAAATGAGGAAACTAAAGAAACCTCAAAACAAATGAACGAAAGATTAAACCAAATTCACGAAAGGTTAGATAGGAATGATGAGGGTTTAAAACAAATGAAGGAAGACATCCTACAAATACATGAAGAAAATTTAAGGCAAATTAATGAAAAAATTGAGAATATTCATGTAACAGTTAACCAGAAAGTGGACCAAAATAATGAGGAAATAAAATTAGAAATAGCCAAAACAAATGAAGGGTTAGAAAAAACTAACGAAACAATAGTACAGGTTCGTGAAGAACTACAAAATAAAATTAATGACATAAAAATTGAGAGTAAAACAATGGTCGAAGAAATCCAACAGGAAACTTTCGGAAAATATGAGCAAATTAAAAACGAAGTACATCAGATACGGGAGGAGAATAAGGAAGGGATTACGCAAATACAGACAGACATGGGTGAACGACTCGAAAGAGTATATGGCAATTTAAACAGTATGGAAGGTCAAATTAATACCAGTAAAAATAAAATAGAGGAAATTAGTAGACGTGAATTACAGTTGCAAGAAGAAGTAGATGCATGGCGGGATAGGACATGCCAACATAGTCATACAAATAACCACGAGAACCGGGAGTCGATTAATTTTCGTAATTACAAGCGCAATGCGATGGAATTTTTAAAGAGGTTGGAAGAGGTGATCGCAAGAAATAGAGAAAATCGCTGGAGTATTATACGCAGTATGATTGATGAGACATTTAAAGATACCTATGATAATTGGTGGACAGCGGTACGCCCGGATATACTGGACATGACCGAGTTCAAAAAACAATTTAAAGAGAAATATTGGTCTGAATCGACCCAGAACATGATTAGAAATAATTTGAGTAACGGTCGATACGAAACAAACATAGGCCAGTCTCCTACTTCATACTTTCTAGGAAAAGTATGTATGGCACGGAACTTAGAGCCCAGAATTCCCGAAGAATGTTTGGTGATACAACTATCCTACCATTATGAGGAAGGGATAAAAAATGCACGTATGTGTAGCCAAATCAAAACGATTTCAGCCATGGCCAAATTCCTTGAGCACGAGAACCAATACCAAAGAAATAGGATGTTAAATTATAAATATCAGAAGTATAATAATAACGAGCCACCAACCAATTCTCATAATAATGATCACAATCGACCTGCGCAGAACGTTAATGCAAATAGGACCCAAAATGAGCACGCGAATAATAATTCCAGGAACTATAATTATCGTGGCAATAATACTTATAATTACCGCGATAGTCGCAATAATAGAGGAGATGGGGACAGACGACCCAATAATTATAGGCATAACGTTAATTATATCTACTCCAGGCCTCAAGGTAATCAGCGACGGTATTACCCAAGGAGTCACCGATATGACAATCATTATGACCAGTCCCGGCGTGAAGACAACTATCCACCTGAAAGAAATTATAGGATAGCGGAACCTAATACAAAGGACCACACCGAAACTGTACTAAATCAACATGATAATCCAAATGAAAATAAAGAAGAGGGAGTAAGCCCTCATTTAAACTAATAGAGGCAGTGAAAAATAATGAATACCCTTCACTGAACCGTAATCTTGGGGAACAACGACTTGTAAATAAAATTAAGAATAATAATACCATAACTATAATTAATAACCACTATTTAAAGAATATCAGAGAAGATTTATTGGAAGAGGAAATGAAGAAAAGGAAATATGAAAAGAATAATCCAAAACCAATTAAGTACCAAGTGGGCGAGAAAATATTAATAAGAAACAGGGAGCTACCAAGCACTCTAGAGGGAATAACTAAAAAATTATTATTATTATTATATACTGGGCCATATGTGATAACAAAAAATAATAATAACAATACATATGAAATAATGAATCCTATCACGAAAAGGATTAATGGAACATACAATCAGGAGTCCATAAAGAAATATTATGAATAAATTCTAAAATACAATAAGAACAACTTATTATCGATTTTGAAGAGAAAACACTTGTAAATAAAAGAGAATTTTTTGAACAATAAAATAAATAGAAAAAATGTCATTCAAAATGAAATAAGTCTGAATTAAAATATAGTTATGAAGAAGGTATTAAGAAGAGTTAATAACAAACCCCAAGATTACAGAAGAAAGCTAGAATTATTACTAAACGTCTACAAAGAAATAGTGTGAATAATGAATAATGAAACCCCAAGATTACAGAAGAAAGCTAGAATTATTACTAAACGTCTACAAAGAAATAGTGTGAATAATGAATAATGAAACCCCAAGATTACAGAAGAAAGCTAGAATTATTACTAAACGTCTACAAAGAAATAGTGTGAATAATGAATAATGAAACCCCAAGATAAAAGTTTTTACAACAAATCTACCTATACAAAATAATAAAAGAAAAATCATATGACCTAAAATACATATCGCATTGCCAAGTGAAAGAAACAACTTCAGTAAATGATTGATTGTAACCAATGTAATATTAAAGAAAACGAGGAAAAAAAGAATATTTATGAACATAATTCATTGAAATATAAACAGCCAAAATAATGAAATACGATAAGAAAAATAATAGTTGAGCTGAGGTATCTAGTCAGAAACACAATTATAATGATAATCAAACAATAACTATTTAGAAAATATTGAGATCAGAAAAACAAATGAAGAAGATACTTAGCGATATTATCACAACAAGAAAGAAAAAACAAAAATAATTACAAATGATAACTGTCAGAATTATCATCAAAGAATGTTTAAGGAAACTAAAATGGAATCACAAAGTATGAAGGATAGTAATAAAGAAATATAAAAGCAACAAAAGAAAAAAAAATTTTCCCAAATATTTATTATTAAGTAATTAAGGAGATTATTAGGAGATTATTATATTTTATAGCTGACTGTAGATGAATTCCAGCAGTACTATATTAAGGTGTAGTGTGGGCAGCAGAGTATGAAGCCAAACAGTGCCTCTCTGAACTGTACCAACGCACATATTAGGGATTGTTAGGGAAATTAAATATTTAAGGAATATTAAAATAGTTGCAAGAATGACCTCAGTTTCCAGAAGAGTAGGACGAAGAAAACAGAAAGAAATTAGATGACAGAAGAATAATTGAGAAATACAGTGATTACAGTAATTATAAGTAGAAGAGATGTGAACCTAAAGTATCATTGAATATTGTAGCCAACTATCAACAAATACTGTTTACAGAAATTAAAAATGATCAAGAACGTTAATTGAAATAATGAAATGTTATTAAATAAAGAATTATTAATACTAGTCTAATGAAGTTACATTGAGAATCCCATCGTCAGCCATTAATATTGATATGAAGAAAAGGCATGTGAAAAAGACAAGTTTATTTGACCTAAACTTCACTCAGGTAAACTAAACTTTTTTAGGAGGGGGAGCATATGTAACGCAACAGAAATGCTGTCATCCATGTTACATAAATATTATATTAACAAAATAATAAGCAAGTCAATATCTAACCCCATGATAAAACAAAAGTCTAATAATTACATTTATGATTATAGATAAAGATAAATAAGGATGCAAGGTAGAAATAACGACAATGAACAAACCTGTAAATTAGACAATAGTTAATGATTTATGTTCAGTGAAAAGTAAATCAATATGATACTGATGAGAAGTGTAAGAAGTAGAATAGTACAGAAATTGTCAAAGTAAATGACCATGAAAGTAAACAAAAATGAAACAATAATTTACCTTATAGCAATAGCAAGTAAGGATTTTGAATTAAATGATATTATTTTGTGACAACGAATGTTATGATAAAGTTTATGTTATGTTATACCAATTACTTGTTGAGTTAATGAAAGGTAATGAAACAAGAGGTATTATTCAATTACTGTTATAGAATGACGTGGGAAGCAGCTAGTTAGCGTTAATAGATTTCAATTTTCTTATATGTGATCCATAGATTAAGATAAAATTGTCATTAGATATGAAAAGAATAATTGTTTATGTAAATGTTAATAGTTAAGATTTGATTATATGTATGAATTTATGTAAAAGGGCTATAGTTGTTCACCAGTTATAAACAAAGGTAGGTCCGTATACAATAAAAGGCCTAACAGCCAATAACACTATATAACTACTCATAACATAAAGGTTAGGTACGTAAGTTAATAATAATTAATGAATACGGTTCGAAGAGCTAGGAAAAAACATTAAATTAGTAATGATATATAATAAACCATCTCAATTTATACAAATTATGAGAATGCCACAATGCCATGATATCGATTGATAACGTTTGATATCGAAAAAAGTAATAAATATAAAAGAAACAGAAAAACCAGCAGAATATATGTAGAAAATAATAAACCAACTATCGGTAAAGTTATATTCCGATATGATAGCAAATTAATAAGGAATAGACAAAAAATATATGAAATAAACACTATATACAAAACATGGGAAAGGAAGAAAAATAATGGGTTGCTATGGACTACAGGAAACGAAGAAGTTGTTGATTTTCAATTATTGCCTTTTATGATCTGAATGTAATGAGATTAAAAAATCTAAGAAATGTCTAATATAATCGGAATATTCTAAATTATTTGATCCTCTTATAAAACACAAAATTTTAATGATAATATTCTTGACTCTTGCCAGTACAGTTAAACCAAACGAGGCTATAGTATGATATCACAATAAAAAATAAATAACTGGGTTCTACAAGGAAGGACTTGAATTGTCCCATATCCGAAAGGAGTTGACGATATATTAAACCCAATATAAAGAGTTAACTGTATCACAACCAATAATATACACTACACTGGAACTCATAACCTTATAAATACACGGAACATCACCAATTACTTCAGACGAGAGAAGAACGTATTTGGATCCAGAAATTGCAGAAGGAACCAGTCTGGCAGTAAATCAACCTAGGGAGCTGTATTTCCGAGGTGAACAGGACAAGAATTCCATTTTATTAACATCCGAAGAAAGAAAATCGTACAACATAGTCATCCAGAACAGTGAAGTTATCAACCAACAGCCCACACGATTCGATTCGTTCTAGTCTGGTAAATTATTATTGTATAAATCATATTAACTACACAACACTTCAAATTTGTAAATCTTGCATTCTTATCTATGTATTTTTAATCTTCCCCACAGTTACAAGAACCTTCACACCCTGAATTAAGTTAATTACAAACTAAAACACATTATATAACCGAATCTAAATAAAATATCGGACTGATCAATAATCGATTCACGCAATCTATAGCCTTTGTGTATGCCAGTTGGAACATATCTCATTCAATGTTGAAGAAGTAAATAAATAAAGAACCTTTGTATAGTTGCAAAATCTTGTCATTTGGAGTATTATTTAATGAGTTGGGAATAAAAAAGTAACTGACTAAGTATAGAATAATTGGTTAACCTAAACAGTGAATTAACCTCTAAGTTTCGTTGCCCCGGTACTACAGTGCTTATAGCGGAATTCTCCGACACCAAAGAGAGAGCGTTAAAATACAAAATTATACATAATTCTCTTCAAGGTATAATAGGGTTGAACGAAATTACAGAATAACACATTAATTATTTAAGTTTCAAGTACACTAACACTGATATTTTTTAGAGAGATAAGTTAATATTAGTTAATTAAATCACTATATCCCACAACTCCAAATATCTCAGATATTTAAATAATTGAAGTAAATTAAAACGACCTAAGAGAGTAAAGACAGGGGAACATACCCGTTCATAGCAACGAATAGACTTATATTGCGTGATACATTAGTAGACGCAAGTCGTCCTATAACAAATTGACGAACCCAACAGTGGGCCTTAACCCAGTAATACCCGTTGTGTAACAAATTGGCGTTTAACAACGTGAGGCGTTAGGAAAAAATAAATTCAGATAGATTATTAAAATAAGTCACAACACACTAGCATTGGTTTTATAACAAAATGACGCCGGCAACGTTGGGGCGGAAAGAACGAGAATCCCGCGACCGTAAGAGCCGAGGGTACTATAACAAAATGAAGACTATTGAAAATGAAGAAGATGAAGGAGAAGAAGAAGAAGAAGAAGAGGAAGAATGAAGAGGAAACGAAGTGAAACCAAGAAATAAGAAACACCACATATAAAAGGGAGAAATGGTACACTCAAATATAAAATATAGTAAATGAAACCAATAATTATCCAATAATGGAAATAAATATTATGGTAAATGAAATAATTTATATACCTGTTTTAAACAAAAACAGTAAAGTAATCTAATAAAGAAAAAGTACACTAACCCAAATATTAGAGTTAGATATAGTAAAATATATAGAAAACTATCATTGATACTATGTGTAATTTATAATGAAAGAAATAGTGAGAAAGTGAGAATGAGAAAGAGAAAGAGAAATAATTATAGGGATTACCCACTAAAAAACACTTAATATAAACAGTGAAAAAGTGCAATAGTGAATGTGTAAATAACCCAAAATAGTGAGTGTATCAGTGATAAACACCAATTAATTCAAGGTGAAAGTGATAAGTGGAAAAAGATATTATAAATAATAAAAAGGTAGTAATAGATAAGAAAACACTTAGTGAGTCATTGATGAACCAATAAATGATTTAAGAGTGAGCTTGTAGAAAATTATATAGTTAAGGATAATTAGAAATAGTATTTAAAGTAGAGATAAGTAAAGGATATAATGTTATTTAGGGAGAAAGCCCATATGAAAACAGTTTGTGTTAACATGGAATGGAGAAAAGAAGTAGTAATGAATTAAGAATTTAAGTATATAATTAAAAAACACCCTATGTTCAAAGGGAAAATAAATTAAATATGTTTGAAGGAAGTGATGATATTTCTCACTCAAAATAATAGAAAAAAGATGAAATGAATGTTAAACCAACAGTAACTAATAACTTGAAAAGAATTGTTCATTTTAATTTTATGAATAGGATATGGCTGAAGGAAGCTTTCAGTCCATAGGCCTAATTGTTATGTTTTAAATACTAAGATATAGAAAATAATCTTGACGGGTAATCAGAACACAAACGGACTCAAAAAACAACACAACCAATTATAATAACAAAACAAAGCCCATCAGGCTGAAATGAAATGTAATTTAAATGAAATAAGTAAAATACCATAATGGCTACTTAGGCCTATGAACATGCCTAACTGTCAGAAACACACAAATACAAATTATAACAAATTAACAGGGAAATTTACAAATCTAAGGCAAGTAACTAGCCAGTAATTATGTATAAACCATTTTAAAAGAAAAATGTTACTATAAGAGATTAAATTAAAAGAAAAATGTAATTATCAAATGTCAACATAATTAGACAAAAGTTAATATATAATAAAACATGACCTTATGAGGTATTGTTTTAATCTTTGAAAGGAAATAAATACAATAGTGATAGTATTTAATACCCAGAAGGGAAGACAGAAGAATCAAATCAATCAGAAAATATATAATAAATTTGAATAAAAATTTCAAATATAATAACAATGCTTTTAATCTCGGCCTTAACCAATCAAAGGGTTTCTGTTACCATAGAAACGGGCCGTTGGTTACTAATTTTCTGTTAAATTTACTTACTTGGAAAAATGACGCTTGAGCAAGAGGTACGCAAGATTGAGATGACCGAAATTTTAATTTAAAAAGTTCGAAAAACATTTAGAAGTCAACAGTATGAACCAGTGACGAGGCGATGAAGAGTTTCAAATATTAACAGATGTCCAGGAACCAAATAAACAAAATTAAATAGCAGAAATTCCCAAGACAAATTAGAAGAAGATGCCAGCAGCCTAAGTCACTCCAAAATTGATGAATTTCCATTACCCCAGAACAACGACACATCGTAACTTTCTGAACTGATAAGTATCAATTAAATACAATAATCCCTGGAATAAAAAGCACTTTAAATATTTCTCACATCAATCAAAAAATTCTCACTATTAAGCAAAATTAATTTTCTTTCAAGGATTGAATAATAATAAACTTACGTAAAACAATTGTTAACTTAGAAATAACTTGGATTTCGTTGTCCATGACGTGTCCGTTACTTAACTAAATATCACTATAATATTGACGACTCGGAACACTAAGTTTTTTATAAGTAAAAACGTAAAGTTTTACCTTACAGCCTAAACCGGCTTTCACCTATAGAAGGCTTCATCAGAGGCTGTCGTAAGTAGCGCTGTTCGTCTTGTTGTTGGCGACGAGAAAGTGTTTCGAAAGATCGAAGCTGTGTGTGTGTGGTGAGATGTGTTCGAATAATGCGTGCGATTTGAATTGTGTCTGTTCGTTTAGGATGTTGTTTTTATTTGTTTTTGTGTGTTTGTATATTTCTAATTGTTCTAGAGTGTCTAGTTTTCGGCCTTTTGTGTGTACGTGTAGTATGTTCATGTTATTGTCGATGTTTTTATATGTGTGGTTTGCTTCAGTGAGGTGGTTTGCGAAGGTAGATTCTGTAGTGGTGTGGAGTGCTTTAGTGTGTTCAATGTATCTCTGTTTGAAGCTACGTCCTGTCTGGCCTATGTAGAATTTACTGCAATTTGAACAATTTAGTTTATATACACCGGGTAGATCGAATTTGTTTTGTGCTTTGGGCATGCGTTTTGATAGTGTGTGTTCTGTTTTGTTAGTAGTTTTGTAAGCGATTCTGTATCCTGCTTTTTTGAATTTGTGGGCAATTTTTTCTGTTTGTTTGTTGATGTATGTTAGTGTTATGAATTTGTTGTTTTCTGTCTTTGTCTGTTGTTTGTTTTGTGTTTTGTGTAGGAGTTTACTGACTATTGTTCTGTCATAACCATTAGATTCTGCTAGATATTTTATCGTGTTTAGTTCGTCTTTGTAGTCTATTTCATCTAAGGGGATGTTGTTAAGTCTATGTATCATGGTTCTAAAAGCAGCTAGTTTGTGTTGTATTGGGTGATTGGAGGTGTTGTGTATTAGTGTGTCAGTTGTAGTTGGTTTTCTGTATATACTGAATTTCTGCCTGTGTTCTAGTTTTGTGATGGAGAGGTCTAAGAAGTTTATGGTATTGTTGTGTTCGTATTCGGCAGTGAAGGTTATGTTTTTATGTATTTTGTTTATGTGCGTTAGTAACTGTTCACATTGTCTTTTGTTTCCCCTGTATAGTATTAGAATGCCATCAACGTATCTGTGCCAATATAGTATTTTATGTGAGTGTCTGTCATTGTTTGTGAGTATTTTTGTTTTTTCTAAGTGTTGGAGGAAGACTTCTGCTAGAATGCTGGATATGGGGGAGCCCATGCTTAGGCCATCGTTCTGTGTGTAGTATTTATTGTTATAAGTAAAGTAGTTTTGTTTTGTGATAATGTTCAGAGTTTCTGTTATTTCATTGATAAGTTCGTCTGGTGTGTTGTTCTGTTTGAGTTTGTTTGTGTACTATTTATAACAATAAATAGTACACACAGAATGAATAGATACCACACACCGTGAAAAGGGACTGATCTTCGAATTACCGACCAAGCAACCCAATGGAAAGAAAGGAGTAGTAAATTAAATGAAACCACTAAATAATCACCAAAACAAGAGAGGACAAAAAATGACTCAACGACCAAGACGATTTAAATGAGAAAAATTAAACCATAATAAATAAATTTAAACATTATCTAGAATAAATGTAGAAGATCAACTTACAAAAAGTATAAATAACGGCCCGGTATAGAGTACGATAAATGGCCATACGTTATCACAAAGGATAATGGTAACAATACTTACCAAATAAGTAATATAAACACAAGAAAAATAAAAGGAGTTTACAACCAAGCTTCAATAAAAAAAGTTTTATGAAGCAGAATAAATAACTAGAAATGAAATAAACAAATTTCAAAATTCAAAAAGTTTGTAAGAGCAACTTACTACATTATTTCGATGGCATATGAGGAATGGAAAAAATAAAATAAATGGAAAAAAAAAAATATATATATATATAAAAACAAAGGAATGAGTTACAAAAATTCATACCAATTAAAATCAACTTACAGTCTATTAAAGTTGAGATATGAAGTACAAAATAAAAAAGTAAGAATCACAAACTTACGATAATATTTAAACAAAAAGTACTTAAAAAGGAATAAACTACAAAAGTTCCTATAAAGTAAGAAAACTAACTTAAAAAAAATTATCAAAAATGATATTTAAAACAAATTGAAATAAACAGAAATAAAATCAAGCAAAAATTGTTAAGATAAATACCTGAAATTATAATGAATTTAAAATATTCAAAGAAAACAAAAAAAAATCTGAACTGGTACAAGGAAAAAGAGAAGTTATGTATAAAACAAATATACAAAATATGGCTAAAGCAGAATATTGCTAAACAACCAAGAAAAAGAATAAAGATGTCTAAAATAAAGAAAAATGATCACAAGAAGAATTGAAAACAAAATAATGAAAAGTTAGATATGATGAAATTAACATATAAATAATTAAAAAACAATCAACTGTATGGGTAGATGACAGTATATAGCAAAGGTACAGCGGAAGGAAGAATGAGTAAAAGGCCAAAGTGATCTAAAAACAAACCACAAGGTGGACGATCCCAAAATATATTATTATTATTATTAATTTAAGACACAAGTTGACAAAAAAGGTATTTAAGATTGACTGTTGAAAAGTCCAGCAATCAAAATAAACTAAGCAGAGATGATGTTCCTCTGGTCTCAGAAAAAATGAGTAGTAATGGGAGAAACCAGCTACTAAAAAGTTAGGGAAAAAATTGTGTATAAGGGAGAACACACTAATGGAAATAAATAAAAACAGATCCAAATAAAATGGAATGAATCAAGTAAGAAGAGAAATAAAGAATGGAGAAACAAACAAGAGAGAAAAGGAAAAAGATTATATATAACTGATAATTTCATAAAAAACTATGTTAGTGTTTTATTAAAATGATCAATTTTGAAGGAGAGGCATTATGTTACAACACAAATAAGCCACCCCAGTACCAGGGATAAAAAAGATAATTTTTAAATACAAATATACTTCATATCAAATAAAATGATTAAATATAAATAAAATATAAAGACAGTGACACGACAAACGACGACATTACCCAACCCAAGTGATTGACCAAACAAACAAGAAACAAACGAAGAAGGGAGGAAACCAAACTAAAGAAGAATAAAGACAATTGAAGGAAGTGAACGAATTCCTACAACTAAATAAAATCAAACCAGACGAGAAAGGGGAGAACCGAATTAAAATGAAGACTATTGAAAATGAAGAAGATGAAGGAGAAGAAGAAGAAGAAGAAGAGGAAGAATGAAGAGGAAACGAAGTGAAACCAAGAAATAAGAAACACCACATATAAAAGGGAGAAATGGTACACTCAAATATAAAATATAGTAAATGAAACCAATAATTATCCAATAATGGAAATAAATATTATGGTAAATGAAATAATTTATATACCTGTTTTAAACAAAAACAGTAAAGTAATCTAATAAAGAAAAAGTACACTAACCCAAATATTAGAGTTAGATATAGTAAAATATATAGAAAACTATCATTAATAATATGTGTAATTTATAATGAAAGAAATAGTGAGAAAGTGAAAATGAGAAAGAGAAAGAGAAATAATTATAGGGATTACCCATTAAAAAACACTTAATATAAACAGTGAAAAAGTGCAATAGTGAATGTGTAAATAACCCAAAATAGTGAGTGTATCAGTGGTAAACACCAATTAATTCAAGGTGAAAGTGATAAGTGGAAAAAGATATTATAAATAATAAAAAGGTAGTAATAGATAAGAAAACACTTAGTGAGTCATTGATGAACCAATAAATGATTTAAGAGTGAGCTTGTAGAAAATTATATAGTTAAGGATAATTAGAAATAGTATTTAAAGTAGAGATAAGTAAAGGATATAATGTTATTTAGGGAGAAAGCCCATATGAAAACAGTTTGTGTTAACATGGAATGGAGAAAAGAAGTAGTAATGAATTAAGAATTTAAGTATATAATTAAAAAACACCCTATGTTCGAAGGGAAAATAAATTAAATATGTTTGAAGGAAGTGATGATATTTCTCACTCAAAATAATAGAAAAAAGATGAAATGAATGTTAAACCAACAGTAACTAATAACTTGAAAAGAATTGTTCATTTTAATTTTATGAATAGGATATGGCTGAAAGAAGCTTTCAGTCCATAGGCCTAATTGTTATGTTTTAAATACTAAGATATAGAAAATAATCTTGACGGGTAATCAGAACACAAACAGACTCAAAAAACAACACAACCAATTATAATAACAAAACAAAGCCCATCAGGCTGAAATGAAATGTAATTTAAATGAAATAAGTAAAATACCATAATGGCTACTTAGGCCTATGAACATGCCTAACTGTCAGAAACACACAAATACAAATTATAACAAATTAACAGGGAAATTTACAAATCTAAGGCAAGTAACTAGCCAGTAATTATGTATAAACCATTTTAAAAGAAAAATGTTACTATAAGAGATTAAATTAAAAGAAAAATGTAATTATCAAATGTCAACATAATTAGACAAAAGTTAATATATAATAAAACATGACCTTATGAGGTATTGTTTTAATCTTTGAAAGGAAATAAATACAATAGTGATAGTATTTAATACCCAGAAGGGAAGACAGAAGAATCAAATCAATCAGAAAATATATAATAAATTTGAATAAAAATTTCAAATATAATAACAATGCTTTTAATCTCGGCCTTAACCAATCAAAGGGTTTCTGTTACCATAGAAACGGGCCGTTGGTTACTAATTTTCCGTTAAATTTACTTACTTGGAAAAATGACGCTTGAGCAAGAGGTACGCAAGATTGAGATGACCGAAATTTTAATTTAAAAAGTTCGAAAAACATTTAGAAGTCAACAGTATGAACCAGTGACGAGGCGATGAAGAGTTTCAAATATTAACAGATGTCCAGGAACCAAATAAACAAAATTAAATAGCAGAAATTCCCAAGACAAATTAGAAGAAGATGCCAGCAGCCTAAGTCACTCCAAAATTGATGAATTTCCATTACCCCAGAACAACGACACATCGTAACCTTCTGAACTGATAAGTATCAATTAAATACAATAATCCCTGGAATAAAAAGCACTTTAAATATTTCTCACATCAATCAAAAATTTCTCACTATTAAGCAAAATTAATTTTCTTTCAAGGATTGAATAATAATAAACTTACGTAAAACAATTGTTAACTTAGAAATAACCTCGCATTAATGTGCGGAATTTGTAACAACTATTACTACACTGCCGAACAATTTGTAAACACACTTTATACCATTTAAGTACGGATAAGGTACGGTAGTGTGCTTTTTTAATGTAACCATCTTTTATGTTTTCTTTATAATCCAAAGAACTCCAAATTTTGAGAGAGTTAATACATAGTGTAAAAACAGACGCCATGTGACATCAGTGTAACTCATTTCAAAATCAATTTCGTCAGCCCAGAGATTTATGTTTCATGTTTTAAGCCGGAGCAGTTTTATTGAAAACTAATTTAGAATATTTTTGTCACATTGATTAATGACCAAACCATGATTAAAATTACAGTACAGAGTATTACCATTGTTTTATTTCATAGGTAGTTGTATAATATATGTGTGTGTTAGCAATTTCACTGAGCAGATGACTAGCGCTCTTGCCAAGTGGGCAATACAGTAAGCTATACAGAGGCAGGAACCATTTGAACGCTCCAGCTGTCAATGCTGATAACACCAATCTAACTTGTTAAGTATCAAATTTAATTGTTTTAAAATAAACCATTTGGCACCACCCAGGACTCGCAACCCCTATGAAATTACAGGTAGGTTGTACTGATAATTGTGACCACGCTACGGACTTTGGTAGCGACAACTATTAATGTAACTACAAGTGTGAGACGAACACACCACACCCACACTTTCTACACATAAAATCAGGTGTACACATTTTACAGATACGACCGAGTCTTTCAGATTGTTACAGATTGACGAACCCAACGTGAGGCTTAAACAAGGCGGAGTACATTCAGATCGTTACAGATTGGCGACCAACGTAGTGAGGCTAGAAAAGGACGACTAGCGGCAATTATGAAAAGACATCATATGGTTACAAGATTGAAAAGTAAGAAAGGATCAAACCAAGAAGAAATGGAAGAAATTGAGGAAATGATTGGAAGATTGTTTGAAGAGGATCCCCAGGGAAACCAACCAGAAATGGAAGCAGAAGTAATAGTAAACAATCAACCGGAGAAACCAGTTCAAGAAGGAACAACAGTCGGGAGATCACGAACCAGCAAAAGGAGGTCCGAGCCTGCAAGATATCATGAATTTCATAGCAGAAACTTCAAAGAAAACTGATGAAAATATAAAGAAACAAGAGGAAAAAATTAACGAAAAACTAGACAGAAATAATGAAAAAATAGACCATATGAAGGAAGAAGCTAGGGAACAAAGAAGGGAAGACAGGGAATTCTTCAGACAAAACAGTGAAGAGTTAAGGAAACAACTCAAGGAGGAAACGGAACTTCTGAATAAGAAAATGGAAAGCAACCAGGAGGCCCTAAAGAGAAGTCAGGAGACGCTGGAAAAGAAGAGTGAAGAGCTGAAGAAACAGATCAAGAAGGATCTGGAAATAGTGAGTAAGAAGATTGAAAATAGTAATGAAACACTCCTACGACAGTTGAAGGAAGATGGTGAGAAGAACAGAGAAGAATTAAGATTCATACTAATAGAGTTTCGTGAAGAAGTCAAACAGACAAAAACGGGGATGAACAAGAGATGGGAAGAAACAAGTTACCCAGTGGATCAACTTAAACTTAATGAAACAGTAGTTAGTGATCTCAAACCATCGAATGAAACACTAGACACCACTTCTGAAGGTAGTAAGGAGACGGAAAGTGTAGAAGAAACAAGTGTATTGTTTTCTGAAAATAAAGATAGCAATAACACCGAGGAAATCAAGCGCATAAAAACCAACAGTAGAAGAGGAAGAAAGAAGAATCAGATAATTAAGAAGATTAAGAAAACAGAGGAAATGGGAAAAGTATATAAAAAGAAACTAATCAAAACAAAAGGAGAAGTGGAGATGATGAAGAACGGACTCATTGATGTGTTTAATTTGCCCCTTACCTACCGAAGCAAATTAATGAAGTATAAAGATTGTAGGAGGACTCTGAAGGAAATTATAGAAGGGATTCACAAAGAACCGGTGAACAAAAACTTCTACAATTCTCTTGGTAAATGGAAATTACCAGAAATGGAAATACCGAATAAAAAAGCAATAATAACATTAATGAGAGAGGCACAATTAACTTCTCTGATTAATCAACAAAGTAATCAAATGATTGAGGTAGACATTAATACTACAGAACGTATGATAGTAGAGGAATTGTGGTACGAGACCGAAGAAACCTATATCAGAAGTAAGAAAATAGTTCTACACGCCAAGGTTATCCGAACCACAAGTGCAGAGGAACTGATGGACCATGGGTAAACTAAGCGAAGATACCACACACCAAGAAAAGGGACTGATCTTCGAATTACCGACCAAGCAACCCAATGGAAAGAAAGGAGTAGTAAATTAAATGAAACCACTAAATAATCACCAAAACAAGAGAGGACAAAAAATGACTCAACGACCAAGACGATTTAAATGAGAAAAATTAAACCATAATAAATAATTTAAACATTATCCAGAATAAATGTAGAAGATCAACTTACAAAAAGTATAAATAACAAGGCCCGGTATAGAGTACGATAAAGGCCATACGTTATCACAAAGGATAATGGTAACAATACTTACCAAATAAGTAATATAAACACAAGAAAAATAAAAGGAGTTTACAACCAAGCTTCAATAAAAAAAAGTTTTATGAAGCAGAATAAATAACTAGAAATGAAATAAACAAATTTCAAAATTCAAAAAGTTTGTAAGAGCAACTTACTACATTATTTCGATGACATATGAGGAATGGAAAAAAATAAAATAAATGGAAAAAAAATATATATATATATATAAAAACAAAGGAATGAGTTACAAAAATTCCTACCAATTAAAATCAACTTACAGTCTATTAAAGTTGAGATATGAAGTACAAAATAAAGTGAAATAATAAGGAATAAGTTACACAAATTCCTATAAAAAAGTAAGAATCACAAACTTACGATAATATTTAAACAAAAAGTACTTAAAAAGGAATAAGCTACAAAAGTTCCTATAAAGTAAGAAAACTAACTTAAAAAAAATTATCAAAAATGATATTTAAAACAAATTGAAATAAACAGAAATAAAATCAAGCAAAAATTGTTAGATAAATACCTGAAATTATAATGAATTTAAAATATTCAAAGAAAACAAAAAAAAATCTGAACTGGTACAAGGAAAAAGAGAAGTTATGTATAAAACAAATATACAAAATATGGCTAAAGCAGAATATTGCTAAAACAACCAAGAAAAAGAATAAAGATGTCTAAAATAAAGAAAAATGATCACAAGAAGAATTGAAAACAAAATAATGAAAAGTTAGATATGATGAAATTAACATATAAATAATTAAAAAACAATCAACTGTATGGGTAGATGACAGTATATAGCAAAGGTACAGCGGAAGGAAGAATGAGTAAAAGGCCAAAGTGATCTAAAAACAAACCACAAGGTGGACGATCCCAAAATATATTATTATTATTATTAATTTAAGACACAAGTTGACAAAAAAGGTATTTAAGATTGACTGTTGAAAAGTCCAGCAATCAAAATAAACTAAGCAGAGATGATGTTCCTCTGGTCTCAGAAAAAATGAGTAGTAATGGGAGAAACCAGCTACTAAAAAGTTAGGGAAAAATTGTGTATAAGGGAGAACACACTAATGGAAATAAATAAAAACAGATCCAAATAAAATGGAATGAATCAAGTAAGAAGAGAAATAAAGAATGGAGAAACAAACAAGAGAGAAAAGGAAAAGATTATATATAACTGATAATTTCATAAAAAAACTATGTTAGTGTTTTATTAAAATGATCAATTTTGAAGGA
>JAWRYS010000654.1:0-248544 GCA_034769895.1 Magicicada septendecula | reverse complement strand
AAAGCTGTACCTAAAAAGTTCATCTAATCGACCTTGGCGTGACTCTTGAAGGTAAGTCACGAATGTAATTTTCGTATTTTGTATTGTATATTATTGTAACTGTTCAATTGGTGCCCGAACAGCAGGGACGGTTATATAAACTTATTTATATAAGCTAGATCTACTTTTGGGTACACAGATGGGTGATTTTGGAATAGTGGCGTTTTTTGGTGTAAGGTAAGTATAAATGCGAGATTACAGGTTATGTTTGTAGATCATGGAACAGGGTTGATAACATAAGATCTTGAGTTAAATTTAAAATTTGTTTATAATTGTGTATCCAGTTTGTATAATAAGTGATAATCGATTATTAATCAGTTGATTAAACAATAAATAAAATATGGAGAGTAACGACGAGGAAGTCAGATTGTCTGACTTAACCGTCATTAACGAAATAGAAATGCAGTCAAGTACTGTAGTAAGTACAGAGAGTAGTGTAACTGAATCTAAAATAATGGATGATGTAATTCATCAACGCCAGTCCAAATTAAAAAAGCTGATGATCATGATATGATGAAAATGATGCAGTTGATTTTAGAAAAAAAATACAATGTTACAATCGATATTAGATGTACAGTTTGATGAACAGAAGAGTGATATTAATAAACACTTTGATATAAATGATATCAAATTAAATGAACAAAACAGTAAATTAAATGAACTAAGCAATGATAATGTTAAATTCGAAATGAATATGAACAAACATTTAAACGAAATTGATGAAAGTTGTAGTACCGTTATAAAACAAATGCAAGACGATGTAAACGAAATTAGAAAGAGAAAAGAGAGTAAGAGAGATAAAGGTAAGAGTAATGAAAATAATAATAATGGTGTTAGTTTAAGTGCAAATCAGGTAACAGTTGAGAAGGTAAGTAATGGTGTTAATCATAATGATGATAATGATAGTGAAATAATGGTGAATAAGAATAATGATGATATAAATGAAAATGGGGTATCTAAAATGATATATTGAGCAATAGTAGTAAAATGTCTGCTAGAATAATTAATTATGAATTATTTCAGATATCACCCTACCATATTCTGTTCTGTGGTAAGTGGATACACCTACCGGTCCTGTGGTAGGGGAGGGATTTCTTTTAAGAGAAAATTTGTGAAATTGTGAATACCTGCGATAGTGATAAGTTTCCACATACAGATGGTGACTGGGGATTTGTTTCTTGGGGGCTTTTTTTGTTAGAATTTTTTCTTTAGTGGAATTTTTGTACACGACTTTGGCCTGGGAAGTGCATAATTTTTTGACAGGTGTACGTGCTCAAAACTCATTTTCACGTACTTTGTAGTATCGTACCAGGTGAAAAGGAGGTCGCAACTGTCAATATTCTCACAGGAGAGCTGGAAAAAAACAGTTTAGCGTGGAAGTGGAGTGAGTAACGCCAATCCATGCGGTAGGCAGTCGCCAGTTAAACATCAAAGAGAGCAGACGCCAGTGACCATGTCGGGATCACAAAGGCTGTGCTTTGGTACTAAGATATAAACACCTGAGTGTTGAGTAAATTACTGTCAGTAGTGTCACAGATAGAAAATGTAATTAAGAGTTTTTAAAGTGTATTAGTGATAGTCGCAATCAGAACAGCAGAGATGCCAGTGAACGTGTCTAGATCACAAAGGCTGTGCCTTCTTAAACGTTTTATGTTTTAAGAAGGGTAATTTTTTCTATGTCGAACGATAACTGCCGTAAATTCAAACAAAATCAAATAATTGTTTGCAAACATCCTTGAATTGTAGAGAACTCAAGGCCTTTTGTTTTTGGTGAAAATCGGTTAAGGGAAAGGAGTAGTTTACCTGTAACGTTTTATGTTTTAACAAGGGTAATTTTTCTATGACGAACGATAACTGCCGTACAGTCAAACAGAATCAAATAATGTTTTGCATACATCCCTGAATTGTAGAGTGCTCAAGGCTTTTTGATTTTGGTGAAGATCGGTTAAGAGAAAGGCATAGTTTACCTGCAACATTTTATGTTTTAACAAGAGTAATTTTTTCATGATGAAGGATAACTGCCACAAATTCAAACAGAACCAAATACTTTTTTACATGTGTCAGAATTGTAGAGGACTCAAGGCCTATTGATTTTGGTGAAGATCGGTTATGGGGAAAGGGTAGTTTACCTGCAACGTTTTATATTTTGTAACGGGGCTATTTTGAAGTGCATATTTTTATTCAATTTATAAATATTTGGGACTGATTTGTTTGGACACCCTTTGCGTCACTCAGACATGCTGGATTGGACACTCTGTATGCAATTCCGTATCAGTCCGTGCTTGGCACAAAAGATAACAGCGTTGGAATGTAAGCCTATGTGCACATGCATGAATTTTCCATTGGGGAAAAGTGTAAAAAAACTTTGTAGCCTGTCACCAGTAACGTTTGGAATGCAGCTGTAAGTGTGCGCCCGTGGGCCTCTACAATACTCTCGACACCAAAGTATATCAGCGGAAGTAACGCAACGTGGCTAATTAACTGGCCACGTGAGCGTCTCGGCCAATCACCGATCATGCTGACGGAAATGATTTGGACCAACGCACTTGGTAGCGTCACCCAGTCGACGAAATCACCCGTTCCCGGCCGGGACAAGTTACGCAGTTCGCTAACTTTAAATTTTGTATTTTAACATATTCCGAAGTGTAACAGAAAGTTTGAAGAGAAACAGTTAAATCCGACTGTTTAGACTAAGTTAGAGGAGTGGACAGCAAAATCGAGAAATGTGACAAATAAACGAAACATTCGTATACATACGAGATGCAGCACGTGGTCATCAGAAGGACGCGGGTTAAGTAGTCGACTCAAAATTAAATTAATCAATTAATCTTCAAATTTATAAAAAGGGGTTATAATTAAATTATGGGGCATTTTACAGTATGAGAGGGAGAGAGTGAGCAATCTGAGTCGTCTTAACAGTATAATTATTTAGTTTGTCAGTTTTTTAAGTTACAGTTACAACTAGTTATTAGTGTATTGGTCATGTAAAAAATAATCGAAGTTTCTGTAATTCTTTAAGAAAAATAATCGAGATGCAGAGTAGTAGTTTTGTCACAATTTTAATAACAAAGTAAACAGAAACAAATAAAATACCATTTTATTTGTGTTCACAAAATATGTGTTTGTCATTGCATTACCTGTTGTTTTTCTCTGCCTAAGTACATCAGACGACACCCTGGTATTTCGTGATGAAGGTAAGTGGGACAAATTTGAATATTTTAATTTTAAAAAACAAGTAAAGTTTCAGTTGCCGCTTATTAATAGGCACAGATTTCTAGATTTTAATATTTATTAAAAGTAGGCTCGTCAAAAAAGTTTTTATTTTAACAGTTAAAGAGTGGAATAATCATTTGAATTCATGTGACCGCGGTCGATTTTAGAAGAGACAGTATCATTTATAACTTTTGGATAATATCAAACAAGAAATTTCATGAGGAGATGAGTGTGCACGAAGACCGCGTGCGTGTCCGCCGTGGGGGGAAGTTTATCAGTATCAAAATGTTAAGGGCATTATAAATTCTGAGTGTAAGTGTGCGTGAGCAATGCTGGGCTGTTTATGTGTATAATTGTTTGTACCTGTATAAAGGATAAGGTAAGCCATAGTCAGTAAGGTGCCAGAGTTGCACAACATGTAACACGAATATCTATCAATTCAACATTTCTGATTAATAAAAAAGAAAAAAATAATTTCTCTTCCAAAAAATTGAGAGTTAAATTCTTTCAAGGCCTTAATTCGTTTATGTCCTGTCAGAGTTCGTCGAACGAAATGGGTTTGTCCACACTACGCGATCCGGCCAGATCAAAGATGAAAGGTAAGTGGGAGTTGTAATTTGAATAAATAAAAGTTAAGGAAAAGTTAAGGGTTACATAGTTTGGATTTTACTCAATCCTTATTGACTTCTGAACATATTTAAATCTTATATTAATAGAATATTTTTATAGTTCATGTGTTTAGACTGATCATTAGGCATGATAAAAAGTTCTTTTACTCTACTGTAATTGTCCAAAAGAAACCACTGTATTGTACAAATGAGTTATTTGTAGAGATAATTTTTCTGTTATGTTGTATCCACGACCAGTCATGGTTGTAAGTTCCAATGGTGATAATTTCCTCAAAACCTTTGTCACTGGTACCTACACTCTGTCACTCTTTGAAATCTTGAATGATTTTTGAGGGCTGTGTGGACGGTAAAAATGAATCATCAAGTCACTGTTTCCCATACTCACATTTTCAACTTCACCAAACCGCCAGTTCTGATCATAAATACAGGCTACAATGTCATTTACTTTGAAAGACCTAATTTCAAAATATGGTAAAATGGAAACACTATGTTCACTGTAAATGTCACTGTTTGAGTGAACATAACACCTTATGACGCTAGGATTTTGTGGAACAAACTTGTGATGTGTTCTTGTTTCTGGTAATTTTTTACAGGTTTTAAACCTTTGCTCAGTTTTGCTTCATTTCTTTCAACTTCTTTTAAAGGTACAAATATATAGGAAATACATTTAATTTCTTCAGAGCAAAATTTGAACATTTCTTCTGCTGAAAGTATCTGGTCCGAATATGGTCTTCGCAAACTATCCATTGAGACAGCCCTCTTTGTAGCCCCTCCAATCCCGTCACAGGCATTCTTCCTGTGAGAAGTGGCAAAAAAAAAAAAATGCCATTCAGCGTCAAGACCAAAGTCTTTAGAGTGGTTGCAAATATTCAAAAAGTTTTTTTTTTTTTACTGACTGCCAGCTCCATCGCTAAAATACACTATTTTTGTAACTGAAGGGGCAACTTTTTTGACATCTTCAGTCAAATGATTTTGAAAACAGTGCACAGCCACGGTACTATGGTCTAAACAGTCACTTATAACACAAAGGCTTCTGGAACAAACTTCACCATCATTTAAATAATAGGGTGCAGGGTAACCTGTGAGTTACACCAATGATAACTCTGAATTTCGTCTTGAATGACGAAGGTGAAATTCTCAGCAAAGTCGCCCAGAGTGATACAGATTTCCTCTGTCATCGTATCTTTAAGTTGTTTTAAGTACTTTGACTGAACTTTGGAGATGAAGTGGTGTTTCTTTAAAAGCGTTAGCTTCTCTATCAGAGCTTCAAAAAATTCATCCACAGGTAAAACTTCAGTATCAAGTTAGCTCTATCAGTGCTGATCCACTGTTTAAATGATATTTGATTAGGCAGGTCTTCCAGTTCATTTTGAAGCATTTCCTTTAATAGGTCGGGTCCTGGACATGATGTGCATTCATTAAACATACAAGCTTCATTTTCAGTACTACAGACCATAAAATCCAGTAGGTCTTTATACTCTACATTGATTTTTAAGCCTTCAGTCATGAGTTTTACGTTCTGGTGATATTTACACACACACACATACATTGTGTGTACCTGAAGATCCTGGCAACACACACCATTTAGGTCTTAAGGCACAAAATGAAGAACGTCCAATTATGTATTGAGGATAAGGTTGCTTGAATTGTACAAATAATTCATTTAGTGTTAATAAAAGCAACCTCTTTTGTTTATAAACTTTATTACCAACAGAAATACAATCTTTCTTTCCTGGACAGACCCTGCTATTCTCATCCTCTTGGTAGAATTCTATCACAGCATTAACAACCTCCTCGCTCAAAGGATTACCTGCTTTTTTTGGTCAAATCAGGAAGAATTCCTTGAGATTTCACTAGATCCCTTGTAAGTCGTACCAAATAATCAGTTACTTTAAACTCATCACAAATTTTTTTCCTTGACCAAGACTTAGGTAGCAAACTAATTATTTTGATTCTTTCTTCTTTACTACCTAATGCACATTTTTCTTTAAGTTTCTCTATTAATTCATCATATTCGCGCCCAGTACTGGTACTGGTAGAGGGAGCTGTGACGTCAGTTAATTTTTCATCAAACGATTCCTCTAGTTTTCTTTTAATTGCATCTGAAATTTTTTGTGTTTTCTTTTCCAGCGCAGAAACCCGTTGGGATTTATTTAGCTTGATTATTTTTGTGGCTGCGGAAATATGTAATTTGTAACAGAGTTTATTTCATTTAAAGTTTCTTTTTCAGAAAGTTCTACTGAATCAGTAAAAAGGTCAATGTCATTTGTTGAGGGATTTTCTTCAAAAGTAAATTTTTTTTTTGTAACATGAAAGACAAAGAGATCTGCCCGGGACCAAATCAACTGCAATTTGTTTTGGCTTATCAAGATATTCGAGTTGTAACGGGGCAAAATTTATATAATAATTTTGTAAATAACTTCATGGAAATAACCTAACATTGGAAGATGAGGCCCACATAAGGTGATGCGAGAGCCGGGAGAGCTTCATAACCATATACGGTTTTGAAGCAAATCGAGAGTTTATTTGTGGCCAGTGACTAACACCGAAAGAATTTTGTTGACGGAAATCTGTTTGTGGTGAGTTGAAGAGGTGATACAAACCATAACGGAACTTTTCAATACCAAGGACGAGACGTATGGCGGGGAACGGAATGAACTGGTTTTAAACGTTACCAAACGAAAAACTTGGTGAAGTCACAAACCCTGAACGGCAGTCTCGAGACAAACGCTGAACAGCACGCCCGTGCTGAGTGCCCGCGGGCCATTACGTAGATCTACACCCACTAAATTGTGTTTAAACCATAAATTAACTCTCAAAGTTCTTTTTAAAGTGATGGAACAACATCGAAGATCAATATTTCAAAGTTTCGGACAGTAAGTGTAATAGTTTCTTCCAGGAAAAGTATTGTACAACAAGTGATGAACTAACGGCGAGAATACATTTCAGATATCTAACTTGGCCAAAAAAACAAAATCAATTTCAATGAATAAATCATAAGTGAGATCTCAATAAATAAAAGATTTATATATATATATCAATATGTAAAAGAATGAGAGAGAGAGAGAGAGAGAGAGAGAGAGAGAGAGAGAGAGAGAGAGAGAGAGAGAGAGAGAGAGAGAGAGAGAGAGAGAGAGTGTGTGTGTGTGTGTGTGTGTGTGTGTGTGTGACAAAGTACTGGGTTGCATTTATTATAATTTTTGGATAATAATTTTTGTGAGATGAATCGTTTAACGAGTGTTGCTCAATAATTTTGTGTTTTATGAATAAAATCAGAAGTTTACCAGTATTTCATGTGTTAGTGTAATTAATGCGCCACTAACCCAAAGCTGTACCTAAAAAGTTCATCTAATCGACCTTGGCGTGACTCTTGAAGGTAAGTCACGAATGTAATTTTCGTATTTTGTATTGTATATTATTGTAACTGTTACAATTGGTGCCCGAACAGCAGGGACGGTTATATAAACTTATTTATATAAGCTAGATCTACTTTTGGGTACACAGATGGGTGATTTTGGAATAGTGGCGTTTTTTGGTGTAAGGTAAGTATAAATGCGAGATTACAGGTTATGTTTGTAGATCATGGAACAGGGTTGATAACATAAGATCTTGAGTTAAATTTAAAATTTGTTTATAATTGTGTATCCAGTTTGTATAATAAGTGATAATCGATTATTAATCAGTTGATTAAACAATAAATAAAATATGGAGAGTAACGACGAGGAAGTCAGATTGTCTGACTTAACCGTCATTAACGAAATAGAAATGCAGTCAAGTACTGTAGTAAGTACAGAGAGTAGTGTAACTGAATCTAAAATAATGGATGATGTAATTCATTCAACGCCAGTCCAAATTAAAAAAGCTGATGATCATGATATGATGAAAATGATGCAGTTGATTTTAGAAAAAAAATACAATGTTACAATCGATATTAGATGTACAGTTTGATGAACAGAAGAGTGATATTAATAAACACTTTGATATAAATGATATCAAATTAAATGAACAAAACAGTAAATTAAATGAACTAAGCAATGATAATGTTAAATTCGAAATGAATATGAACAAACATTTAAACGAAATTGATGAAAGTTGTAGTACCGTTATAAAACAAATGCAAGACGATGTAAACGAAATTAGAAAGAGAAAAGAGAGTAAGAGAGATAAAGGTAAGAGTAATGAAAATAATAATAATGGTGTTAGTTTAAGTGCAAATCAGGTAACAGTTGAGAAGGTAAGTAATGGTGTTAATCATAATGATGATAATGATAGTGAAATAATGGTGAATAAGAATAATGATGATATAAATGAAAATGGGGTATCTAAAATGATATATTGAGCAATAGTAGTAAAATGTCTGCTAGAATAATTAATTATGAATTATTTCAGATATCACCCTACCATATTCTGTTCTGTGGTAAGTGGATACACCTACCGGTCCTGTGGTAGGGGAGGGATTTCTTTTAAGAGAAAATTTGTGAAATTGTGAATACCTGCGATAGTGATAAGTTTCCACATACAGATGGTGACTGGGGATTTGTTTCTTGGGGGCTTTTTTTGTTAGAATTTTTTCTTTAGTGGAATTTTTGTACACGACTTTGGCCTGGGAAGTGCATAATTTTTTGACAGGTGTACGTGCTCAAAACTCATTTTCACGTACTTTGTAGTATCGTACCAGGTGAAAAGGAGGTCGCAACTGTCAATATTCTCACAGGAGAGCTGGAAAAAAACAGTTTAGCGTGGAAGTGGAGTGAGTAACGCCAATCCATGCGGTAGGCAGTCGCCAGTTAAACATCAAAGAGAGCAGACGCCAGTGACCATGTCGGGATCACAAAGGCTGTGCTTTGGTACTAAGATATAAACAGCTGAGTGTTGAGTAAATTACTGTCAGTAGTGTCACAGATAGAAAATGTAATTAAGAGTTTTTAAAGTGTATTAGTGATAGTCGCAATCAGAACAGCAGAGATGCCAGTGAACGTGTCTAGATCACAAAGGCTGTGCCTTCTTAAACGTTTTATGTTTTAAGAAGGGTAATTTTTTCTATGTCGAACGATAACTGCCGTAAATTCAAACAAAATCAAATAATTGTTTGCAAACATCCTTGAATTGTAGAGAACTCAAGGCCTTTTGTTTTTGGTGAAAATCGGTTAAGGGAAAGGAGTAGTTTACCTGTAACGTTTTATGTTTTAACAAGGGTAATTTTTCTATGACGAACGATAACTGCCGTACAGTCAATCAGAATCAAATAATGTTTTGCATACATCCCTGAATTGTAGAGTGCTCAAGGCTTTTTGATTTTGGTGAAGATCGGTTAAGAGAAAGGCATAGTTTACCTGCAACATTTTATGTTTTAACAAGAGTAATTTTTTCATGATGAAGGATAACTGCCACAAATTCAAACAGAACCAAATAATTTTTTACATGTGTCAGAATTGTAGAGGACTCAAGGCCTATTGATTTTGGTGAAGATCGGTTATGGGGAAAGGGTAGTTTACCTGCAACGTTTTATATTTTGTAACGGGGCTATTTTGAAGTGCATATTTTTATTCAATTTATAAATATTTGGGACTGATTTGTTTGGACACCCTTTGCGTCACTCAGACATGCTGGATTGGACACTCTGTATGCAATTCCGTATCAGTCCGTGCTTGGCACAAAAGATAACAGCGTTGGAATGTAAGCCTATGCGCACATGCGTGAATTTTCCATTGGGGAAAAGTGTAAAAAAACTTTGTAGCCTGTCACCAGTAACGTTTAGAATGCAGCTGTAAGTGTGCGCCCGTGGGCCTCTACAATACTCTCGACACCAAAGTATATCAGCGGAAGTAACGCAACGTGGCTAATTAACTGGCCACGTGAGCGTCTCGGCCAATCACCGATCATGCTGACGGAAATGATTTGGACCAACGCACTTGGTAGCGTCACCCAGTCGACGAAATCACCCGTTCCCGGCCGGGACAAGTTACGCAGTTCGCTAACTTTAAATTTTGTATTTTAACATATTCCGAAGTGTAACAGAAAGTTTGAAGAGAAACAGTTAAATCCGACTGTTTAGACTAAGTTAGAGGAGTGGACAGCAAAATCGAGAAATGTGACAAATAAACGAAACATTCGTATACATACGAGATGCAGCACGTGGTCATCAGAGGGACGCGGGTTAAGTAGTCAACTCAAAATTAAATTAATCAATTAATCTTCAAATTTATAAAAAGGGGTTATAATTAAATTATGGGGCATTTTACAGTATGAGAGGGAGAGAGTGAGCAATCTGGGTCGTCTTAACAGTATAATTATTTAGTTTGTCAGTTTTTTAAGTTACAGTTGCAATTAGTTATTAGTGTATTGGTCATGTAAAAAATAATCGAAGTTTCTGTAATTCTTTAAGAAAAATAATCGAGATGCAGAGTAGTAGTTTTGTCACAATTTTAATAACAAAGTAAACAGAAACAAATAAAATACCATTTTATTTGTGTTCACAAAATATGTGTTTGTCATTGCATTACCTGTTGTTTTTCTCTGCCTAAGTACATCAGACGACACCCTGGTATTTCGTGATGAAGGTAAGTGGGACAAATTTGAATATTTTAATTTTAAAAAACAAGTAAAGTTTCAGTTGCCGCTTATTAATAGGCACAGATTTCTAGATTTTAATATTTATTAAAAGTAGGCTCGTCAAAAAAGTTTTTATTTTAACAGTTAAAGAGTGGAATAATCATTTGAATTCATGTGACCGCGGTCGATTTTAGAAGAGACAGTATCATTTATAACTTTTGGATAATATCAAACAAGAAATTTCATGAGGAGATGAGTGTGCACGAAGACCGCGTGCGTGTCCGCCGTGGGGGGAAGTTTATCAGTATCAAAATGTTAAGGGCATTATAAATTCTGAGTGTAAGTGTGCGTGAGCAATGCTGGGCTGTTTATGTGTATAATTGTTTGTACCTGTATAAAGGATAAGGTAAGCCATAGTCAGTAAGGTGCCAGAGTTGCACAACATGTAACACGAATATCTATCAATTCAACATTTCTGATTAATAAAAAAGAAAAAAATAATTTCTCTTCCAAAAAATTGAGAGTTAAATTCTTTCAAGGCCTTAATTCGTTTATGTCCTGTCAGAGTTCGTCGAACGAAATGGGTTTGTCCACACTACGCGATCCGGCCAGATCAAAGATGAAAGGTAAGTGGGAGTTGTAATTTGAATAAATAAAAGTTAAGGAAAAGTTAAGGGTTACATAGTTTGGATTTTACTCAATCCTTATTGACTTCTGAACATATTTAAATCTTATATTAATAGAATATTTTTATAGTTCATGTGTTTAGACTGATCATTAGGCATGATAAAAAGTTCTTTTACTCTACTGTAATTGTCCAAAAGAAACCACTGTATTGTACAAATGAGTTATTTGTAGAGATAATTTTTCTGTTATGTTGTATCCACGACCAGTCATGGTTGTAAGTTCCAATGGTGATAATTTCCTCAAAACCTTTGTCACTGGTACCTACACTCTGTCACTCTTTGAAATCTTGAATGATTTTTGAGGGCTGTGTGGACGGTAAAAATGAATCATCAAGTCACTGTTTCCCATACTCACATTTTCAACTTCACCAAACCGCCAGTTCTGATCATAAATACAGGCTACAATGTCATTTACTTTGAAAGACCTAATTTCAAAATATGGTAAAATGGAAACACTATGTTCACTGTAAATGTCACTGTTTGAGTGAACATAACACCTTATGACGCTAGGATTTTATGGAACAAACTTGTGATGTGTTCTTGTTTCTGGTAATTTTTTACAGGTTTTAAACCTTTGCTCAGTTTTGCTTCATTTCTTTCAACTTCTTTTAAAGGTACAAATATATAGGAAATACACTTAATTTCTTCAGAGCAAAATTTGAACATTTCTTCTGCTGAAAGTATCTGGTCCGAATATGGTCTTCGCAAACTATCCATTGAGACAGCCCTCTTTGTAGCCCCTCCAATCCCGTCACAGGCATTCTTCCTGTGAGAAGTGGCAAAAAAAAAAAAAATGCCATTCAGCGTCAAGACCAAAGTCTTTAGAGTGGTTGCAAATATTCAAAAAGTTTTTTTTTTTTTTACTGACTGCCAGCTCCATCGCTAAAATACACTATTTTTGTAACTGAAGGGGCAACTTTTTTGACATCTTCAGTCAAATGATTTTGAAAACAGTGCACAGCCACGGTACTATGGTCTAAACAGTCACTTATAACACAAAGGCTTCTGGAACAAACTTCACCATCATTTAAATAATAGGGTGCAGGGTAACCTGTGAGTTACACCAATGATAACTCTGAATTTCGTCTTGAATGACGAAGGTGAAATTCTCAGCAAAGTCGCCCAGAGTGATACAAATTTCCTCTGTCATCGTATCTTTAAGTTGTTTTAAGTACTTTGACTGAACTTTGGAGATGAAGTGGTGTTTCTTTAAAAGGGTTAGCTTCTCTATCAGAGCTTCAAAAAATTCATCCACAGGTAAAACTTCAGTATCAAGTTAGCTCTATCAGTGCTGATCCACTGTTTAAATGATATTTGATTAGGCAGGTCTTCCAGTTCATTTTGAAGCATTTCCTTTAATAGGTCGGGTCCTGGACATGATGTGCATTCATTAAACATACAAGCTTCATTTTCAGTACTACAGACCATAAAATCCAGTAGGTCTTTATACTCTACATTGATTTTTAAGCCTTCAGTCATGAGTTTTACGTTCTGGTGATATTTACACACACACACATACATTGTGTGTACCTGAAGATCCTGGCAACACACACCATTTAGGTCTTAAGGCACAAAATGAAGAACGTCCAATTATGTATTGAGGATAAGGTTGCTTGAATTGTACAAATAATTCATTTAGTGTTAATAAAAGCAACCTCTTTTGTTTATAAACTTTATTACCAACAGAAATACAATCTTTCTTTCCTGGACAGACCCTGCTAATCTCATCCTCTTGGTAGAATTCTATCACAGCATTAACAACCTCCTCGCTCAAAGGATTACCTGCTTTTTTTGGTCAAATCAGGAAGAATTCCTTGAGATTTCACTAGATCCCTTGTAAGTCGTACCAAATAATCAGTTACTTTAAACTCATCACAAATTTTTTTCCTTGACCAAGACTTAGGTAGCAAACTAATTATTTTGATTCTTTCTTCTTTACTACCTAATGCACATTTTTCTTTAAGTTTCTCTATTAATTCATCATATTCGCGCCCAGTACTGGTACTGGTAGAGGGAGCTGTGACGTCAGTTAATTTTTCATCAAACGATTCCTCTAGTTTTCTTTTAATTGCATCTGAAATTTTTTGTGTTTTCTTTTCCAGCGCAGAAACCCGTTGGGATTTATTTAGCTTGATTATTTTTGTGGCTGCGGAAATATGTAATTTGTAACAGAGTTTATTTCATTTAAAGTTTCTTTTTCAGAAAGTTCTACTGAATCAGTAAAAAGGTCAATGTCATTTGTTGAGGGATTTTCTTCAAAAGTAAATTTTTTTTTTGTAACATGAAAGACAAAGAGATTTGCCCGGGACCAAATCAACTGCAATTTGTTTTGGCTTATCAAGATATTCGAGTTGTAACGGGGCAAAATTTATATAACAATTTTGTAAATAACTTCATGGAAATAACCTAACATTGGAAGATGAGGCCCACATAAGGTGATGCGAGAGCCGGGAGAGCTTCATAACCATATACGGTTTTGAAGCAAATCGAGAGTTTATTTGTGGCCAGTGACTAACACCGAAAGAATTTTGTTGACGGAAATCTGTTTGTGGTGAGTTGAAGAGGTGATACAAACCATAACGGAACTTTTCAATACCAAGGACGAGACGTATGGCGGGGAACGGAATGAACTGGTTTTAAACGTTACCAAACGAAAAACTTGGTGAAGTCACAAACCCTGAACGGCAGTCTCGAGACAAACGCTGAACAGCACGCCCGTGCTGAGTGCCCGCGGGCCATTACGTAGATCTACACCCACTAAATTGTGTTTAAACCATAAATTAACTCTCAAAGTTCTTTTTAAAGTGATGGAACAACATCGAAGATCAATATTTCAAAGTTTCGGACAGTAAGTGTAATAGTTTCTTCCAGGAAAAGTATTGTACAACAAGTGATGAACTAACGGCGAGAATACATTTCAGATATCTAACTTGGCCAAAAAAACAAAATCAATTTCAATGAATAAATCATAAGTGAGATCTCAATAAATAAAAGATATATATATATATATATCAATATGTCAAAGAATGAGAGAGAGAGAGAGAGAGAGAGAGAGAGAGTGTGTGTGTGTGTGTGTGTGACAAAGTACTGGGTTGCATTTATTATAATTATTGGATAATAATTTTTGTGAGATGAATCGTTTAATGAGTGTTGCTCAATAATTTTGTGTTTTATGAATAAAATCAGAAGTTTACCAGTATTTCATGTGTTAGTGTAATTAATGTGCCACTAACCCAAAGCTGTACCTAAAAAGTTCATCTAATCGACCTTGGCGTGACTCTTGAAGGTAAGTCACGAATGTAATTTTTGTATTTTGTATTGTATATTATTGTAACTGTTACAATTGGTGCCCGAACAGCAGGGACGCTTATATAAACTTATTTATATAAGCTAGATCTACTTTTGGGTACACAGATGGGTGATTTTGGAATAGTGGCGTTTTTTGGTGTAAGGTAAGTATAAATGCGAGATTACAGGTTATGTTTGTAGATCATGGAACAGGGTTGATAACATAAGATCTTGAGTTAAATTTAAAATTTGTTTATAATTGTGTATCCAGTTTGTATAATAAGTGATAATCGATTATTAATCAGTTGATTAAACAATAAATAAAATATGGAGAGTAACGACGAGGAAGTCAGATTGTCTGACTTAACCGTCATTAACGAAATAGAAATGCAGTCAAGTACTGTAGTAAGTACAGAGAGTAGTGTAACTGAATCTAAAATAATGGATGATGTAATTCATTCAACGCCAGTCCAAATTAAAAAAGCTGATGATCATGATATGATGAAAATGATGCAGTTGATTTTAGAAAAAAAATACAATGTTACAATCGATATTAGATGTACAGTTTGATGAACAGAAGAGTGATATTAATGATATCAAATTAAATGAACAAAACAGTAAATTAAATGAACTAAGCAATGATAATGTTAAATTCGAAATGAATATGAACAAACGTTTAAACGAAATTTATGAAAGTTGTAGTACCGTTATAAAACAAATGCAAGACGATGTAAACGAAATTAGAAAGAGAAAAGAGAGTAAGAGAGATAAAGGTAAGAGTAATGAAAATAATAATAATGGTGTTAGTTTAAGTGCAAATCAGGTAACAGTTGAGAAGGTAAGTAATGGTGTTAATCATAATGATGATAATGATAGTGAAATAATGGTGAATAAGAATAATGATGATATAAATGAAAATGGGGTATCTAAAATGATATATTGAGCAATAGTAGTAAAATGTCTGCTAGAATAATTAATTATGAATTATTTCAGATATCACCCTACCATATTCTGTTCTGTGGTAAGTGGATACACCTACCGGTCCTGTGGTAGGGGAGGGATTTCTTTTAAGAGAAAATTTGTGAAATTGTGAATACCTGCGATAGTGATAAGTTTCCACATACAGATGGTGACTGGGGATTTGTTTCTTGGGGGCTTTTTTTGTTAGAATTTTTTCTTTAGTGGAATTTTTGTACACGACTTTGGCCTGGGAAGTGCATAATTTTTTGACAGGTGTACGTGCTCAAAACTCATTTTCACGTACTTTGTAGTATCGTACCAGGTGAAAAGGAGGTCGCAACTGTCAATATTCTCACAGGAGAGCTGGAAAAAAACAGTTTAGCGTGGAAGTGGAGTGAGTAACGCCAATCCATGCGGTAGGCAGTCGCCAGTTAAACATCAAAGAGAGCAGACGCCAGTGACCATGTCGGGATCACAAAGGCTGTGCTTTGATACTAAGATATAAACAGCTGAGTGTTGAGTAAATTACTGTCAGTAGTGTCACAGATAGAAAATGTAATTAAGAGTTTTTAAAGTGTATTAGTGGTAGTCGCAATCAGAACAGCAGAGATGCCAGTGAACGTGTCTAGATCACAAAGGCTGTGCCTTCTTAAACGTTTTATGTTTTAAGAAGGGTAATTTTTTCTATGTCGAACGATAACTGCCGTAAATTCAAACAAAATCAAATAATTGTTTGCAAACATCCTTGAATTGTAGAGAACTCAAGGCCTTTTGTTTTTGGTGAAAATCGGTTAAGGGAAAGGAGTAGTTTACCTGTAACGTTTTATGTTTTAACAAGGGTAATTTTTCTATGACGAACGATAACTGCCGTACAGTCAAACAGAATCAAATAATGTTTTGCATACATCCCTGAATTGTAGAGTGCTCAAGGCTTTTTGATTTTGGTGAAGATCGGTTAAGAGAAAGGCATAATTTACCTGCAACATTTTATGTTTTAACAAGAGTAATTTTTTCATGATGAAGGATAACTGCCACAAATTCAAACAGAACCAAATAATTTTTTACATGTGTCAGAATTGTAGAGGACTCAAGGCCTATTGATTTTGGTGAAGATCGGTTATGGGGAAAGGGTAGTTTACCTGCAACGTTTTATATTTTGTAACGGGGCTATTTTGAAGTGCATATTTTTATTCAATTTATAAATATTTGGGACTGATTTGTTTGGACACCCTTTGCGTCACTCAGACATGCTGGATTGGACACTCTGTATGCAATTCCGTATCAGTCCGTGCTTGGCACAAAAGATAACAGCGTTGGAATGTAAGCCTATGCGCACATGCGTGAATTTTCCATTGGGGAAAAGTGTAAAAAAACTTTGTAGCCTGTCACCAGTAACGTTTGGAATGCAGCTGTAAGTGTGCGCCCGTGGGCCTCTACAATACTCTCGACACCAAAGTATATCAGCGGAAGTAACGCAACATGGCTAATTAACTGGCCACGTGAGCGTCTCGGCCAATCACCGATCATGCTGACGGAAATGATTTGGACCAACGCACTTGGTAGCGTCACCCAGTCGACGAAATCACCCGTTCCCGGCCGGGACAAGTTACGCAGTTTGCTAACTTTAAATTTTGTATTTTAACATATTCCGAAGTGTAACAGAAAGTTTGAAGAGAAACAGTTAAATCCGACTGTTTAGACTAAGTTAGAGGAGTGGACAGCAAAATCGAGAAATGTGACAAATAAACGAAACATTCGTATACATACGAGATGCAGCACGTGGTCATCAGAAGGACGCGGGTTAAGTAGTCGACTCAAAATTAAATTAATCAATTAATCTTCAAATTTATAAAAAGGGGTTATAATTAAATTATGGGGCATTTTACAGTATGAGAGGGAGAGAGTGAGCAATCTGAGTCGTCTTAACAGTATAATTATTTAGTTTGTCAGTTTTTTAAGTTACAGTTACAACTAGTTATTAGTGTATTGGTCATGTAAAAAATAATCGAAGTTTCTGTAATTCTTTAAGAAAAATAATCGAGATGCAGAGTAGTAGTTTTGTCACAATTTTAATAACAAAGTAAACAGAAACAAATAAAATACCATTTTATTTGTGTTCACAAAATATGTGTTTGTCATTGCATTACCTGTTGTTTTTCTCTGCCTAAGTACATCAGACGACACCCTGGTATTTCGTGATGAAGGTAAGTGGGACAAATTTGAATATTTTAATTTTAAAAAACAAGTTAAGTTTCAGTTGCCGCTTATTAATAGGCACAGATTTCTAGATTTTAATATTTATTAAAAGTAGGCTCGTCAAAAAAGTTTTTATTTTAACAGTTAAAGAGTGGAATAATCATTTGAATTCATGTGACCGCGGTCGATTTTAGAAGAGACAGTATCATTTATAACTTTTGGATAATATCAAACAAGAAATTTCATGAGGAGATGAGTGTGCACGAAGACCGCGTGCGTGTCCGCCGTGGGGGGAAGTTTATCAGTATCAAAATGTTAAGGGCATTATAAATTCTGAGTGTAAGTGTGCGTGAGCAATGCTGGGCTGTTTATGTGTATAATTGTTTGTACCTGTATAAAGGATAAGGTAAGCCATAGTCAGTAAGGTGCCAGAGTTGCACAACATGTAACACGAATATCTATCAATTCAACATTTCTGATTAATAAAAAAGAAAAAAATAATTTCTCTTCCAAAAAATTGAGAGTTAAATTCTTTCAAGGCCTTAATTCGTTTATGTCCTGTCAGAGTTCGTCGAACGAAATGGGTTTGTCCACACTACGCGATCCGGCCAGATCAAAGATGAAAGGTAAGTGGGAGTTGTAATTTGAATAAATAAAAGTTAAGGAAAAGTTAAGGGTTACATAGTTTGGATTTTACTCAATCCTTATTGACTTCTGAACATATTTAAATCTTATATTAATAGAATATTTTTATAGTTCATGTGTTTAGACTGATCATTAGGCATGATAAAAAGTTCTTTTACTCTACTGTAATTGTCCAAAAGAAACCACTGTATTGTACAAATGAGTTATTTGTAGAGATAATTTTTCTGTTATGTTGTATCCACGACCAGTCATGGTTGTAAGTTCCAATGGTGATAATTTCCTCAAAACCTTTGTCACTGGTACCTACACTCTGTCACTCTTTGAAATCTTGAATGATTTTTGAGGGCTGTGTGGACGGTAAAAATGAGTCATCAAGTCACTGTTTCCCATACTCACATTTTCAACTTCACCAAACCGCCAGTTCTGATCATAAATACAGGCTACAATGTCATTTACTTTGAAAGACCTAATTTCAAAATATGGTAAAATGGAAACACTATGTTCACTGTAAATGTCACTGTTTGAGTGAACATAACACCTTATGACGCTAGGATTTTATGGAACAAACTTGTGATGTGTTCTTGTTTCTGGTAATTTTTTACAGGTTTTAAACCTTTGCTCAGTTTTGCTTCATTTCTTTCAACTTCTTTTAAAGGTACAAATATATAGGAAATACATTTAATTTCTTCAGAGCAAAATTTGAACATTTCTTCTGCTGAAAGTATCTGGTCCGAATATGGTCTTCGCAAACTATCCATTGAGACAGCCCTCTTTGTAGCCCCTCCAATCCCGTCACAGGCATTCTTCCTGTGAGAAGTGGCAAAAAAAAAAAAATGCCATTCAGCGTCAAGACCAAAGTCTTTAGAGTGGTTGCAAATATTCAAAAAGTTTTTTTTTTTTTACTGACTGCCAGCTCCATCGCTAAAATACACTATATTTGTAACTGAAGGGGCAACTTTTTTGACATCTTCAGTCAAATGATTTTGAAAACAGTGCACAGCCACGGTACTATGGTCTAAACAGTCACTTATAACACAAAGGCTTCTGGAACAAACTTCACCATCATTTAAATAATAGGGTGCAGGGTAACCTGTGAGTTACACCAATGATAACTCTGAATTTCGTCTTGAATGACGAAGGTGAAATTCTCAGCAAAGTCGCCCAGAGTGATACAGATTTCCTCTGTCATCGTATCTTTAAGTTGTTTTAAGTACTTTGACTGAACTTTGGAGATGAAGTGGTGTTTCTTTAAAAGCGTTAGCTTCTCTATCAGAGCTTCAAAAAATTCATCCACAGGTAAAACTTCAGTATCAAGTTAGCTCTATCAGTGCTGATCCACTGTTTAAATGATATTTGATTAGGCAGGTCTTCCAGTTCATTTTGAAGCATTTCCTTTAATAGGTCGGGTCCTGGACATGATGTGCATTCATTAAACATACAAGCTTCATTTTCAGTACTACAGACCATAAAATCCAGTAGGTCTTTATACTCTACATTGATTTTTAAGCCTTCAGTCATGAGTTTTACGTTCTGGTGTTATTTACACACACACACACATACATTGTGTGTACCTGAAGATCCTGGCAACACACACCATTTAGGTCTTAAGGCACAAAATGAAGAACGTCCAATTATGTATTGAGGATAAGGTTGCTTGAATTGTACAAATAATTCATTTAGTGTTAATAAAAGCAACCTCTTTTGTTTATAAACTTTATTACCAACAGAAATACAATCTTTCTTTCCTGGACAGACCCTGCTAATCTCATCCTCTTGGTAGAATTCTATCACAGCATTAACAACCTCCTCGCTCAAAGGATTACCTGCTTTTTTTGGTCAAATCAGGAAGAATTCCTTGAGATTTCACTAGCTCCCTTGTAAGTCGTACCAAATAATCAGTTACTTTAAACTCATCACAAATTTTTTTCCTTGACCAAGACTTAGGTAGCAAACTAATTATTTTGATTCTTTCTTCTTTACTACCTAATGCACATTTTTCTTTAAGTTTCTCTATTAATTCATCATATTCGCGCCCAGTACTGGTACTGGTAGAGGGAGCTGTGACGTCAGTTAATTTTTCATCAAACGATTCCTCTAGTTTTCTTTTAATTGCATCTGAAATTTTTTGTGTTTTCTTTTCCAGCGCAGAAACCCGTTGGGATTTATTTAGCTTTATTATTTTTGTGGCTGCGGAAATATGTAATTTGTAACAGAGTTTATTTCATTTAAAGTTTCTTTTTCAGAAAGTTCTACTGAATCAGTAAAAAGGTCAATGTCATTTGTTGAGGGATTTTCTTCAAAAGTAAATTTTTTTTTTGAAACATGAAAGACAAAGAGATTTGCCCGGGACCAAATCAACTGCAATTTGTTTTGGCTTATCAAGATATTCGAGTTGTAACGGGGCAAAATTTATATAATAATTTTGTAAATAACTTCATGGAAATAACCTAACATTGGAAGATGAGGCCCACATAAGGTGATGCGAGAGCCGGGAGAGCTTCATAACCATATACGGTTTTGAAGCAAATCGAGAGTTTATTTGTGGCCAGTGACTAACACCGAAAGAATTTTGTTGACGGAAATCTGTTTGTGGTGAGTTGAAGAGGTGATACAAAGCATAACGGAACTTTTCAATACCAAGGACGAGACGTATGGCGGGGAACGGAATGAACTGGTTTTAAACATTACCAAACGAAAAACTTGGTGAAGTCACAAACCCTGAACGGCAGTCTCGAGACAAACGCTGAACAGCACGGCCGTGCTGAGTGCCCGCGGGCCATTACGTAGATCTACATCCACTAAATTGTGTTTAAACCATAAATTAACTCTCAAAGTTCTTTTTAAAGTGATGGAACAACATCGAAGATCAATATTTCAAAGTTTCGGACAGTAAGTGTAATAGTTTCTTCCAGGAAAAGTATTGTACAACAAGTGATGAACTAACGGCGAGAATACATTTCAGATATCTAACTTGGCCAAAAAAACAAAATCAATTTCAATGAATAAATCATAAGTGAGATCTCAATAAATAAAAGATATATATATATATATATATCAATATGTCAAAGAATGAGAGAGAGAGAGAGAGAGAGAGAGAGAGAGAGTGTGTGAGTGTGTGTGTGACAAAGTACTGGGTTGCATTTATTATAATTATTGGATAATAATTTTTGTGAGATGAATCGTTTAATGAGTGTTGCTCAATAATTTTGTGTTTTATGAATAAAATCAGAAGTTTACCAGTATTTCATGTGTTAGTGTAATTAATGTGCCACTAACCCAAAGCTGTACCTAAAAAGTTCATCTAATCGACCTTGGCGTGACTCTTGAAGGTAAGTCACGAATGTAATTTTTGTATTTTGTATTGTATATTATTGTAACTGTTACAATTGGTGCCCGAACAGCAGGGACGCTTATATAAACTTATTTATATAAGCTAGATCTACTTTTGGGTACACAGATGGGTGATTTTGGAATAGTGGCGTTTTTTGGTGTAAGGTAAGTATAAATGCGAGATTACAGGTTATGTTTGTAGATCATGGAACAGGGTTGATAACATAAGATCTTGAGTTAAATTTAAAATTTGTTTATAATTGTGTATCCAGTTTGTATAATAAGTGATAATCGATTATTAATCAGTTGATTAAACAATAAATAAAATATGGAGAGTAACGACGAGGAAGTCAGATTGTCTGACTTAACCGTCATTAACGAAATAGAAATGCAGTCAAGTACTGTAGTAAGTACAGAGAGTAGTGTAACTGAATCTAAAATAATGGATGATGTAATTCATTCAACGCCAGTCCAAATTAAAAAAGCTGATGATCATGATATGATGAAAATGATGCAGTTGATTTTAGAAAAAAAATACAATGTTACAATCGATATTAGATGTACAGTTTGATGAACAGAAGAGTGATATTAATAAACACTTTGATATAAATGATATCAAATTAAATGAACAAAACAGTAAATTAAATGAACTAAGCAATGATAATGTTAAATTCGAAATGAATATGAACAAACGTTTAAACGAAATTGATGAAAGTTGTAGTACCGTTATAAAACAAATGCAAGACGATGTAAACGAAATTAGAAAGAGAAAAGAGAGTAAGAGAGATAAAGGTAAGAGTAATGAAAATAATAATAATGGTGTTAGTTTAAGTGCAAATCAGGTAACAGTTGACAAGGTAAGTAATGGTGTTAATCATAATGATGATAATGATAGTGAAATAATGGTGAATAAGAATAATGATGATATAAATGAAAATGGGGTATCTAAAATGATATATTGAGCAATAGTAGTAAAATGTCTGCTAGAATAATTAATTATGAATTATTTCAGATGTCACCCTACCATATTCTGTTCTGTGGTAAGTGGATACACCTACCGGTCCTGTGGTAGGGGAGGGATTTCTTTTAAGAGAAAATTTGTGAAATTGTGAATACCTGCGATAGTGATAAGTTTCCACATACAGATGGTGACTGGGGATTTGTTTCTTGGGGGCTTTTTTTGTTAGAATTTTTTCTTTAGTGGAATTTTTGTACACGACTTTGGCCTGGGAAGTGCATAATTTTTTGACAGGTGTACGTGCTCAAAACTCATTTTCACGTACTTTGTAGTATCGTACCAGGTGAAAAGGAGGTCGCAACTGTCAATATTCTCACAGGAGAGCTAAAAAAAACAGTTTAGCGTGGAAGTGGAGTGAGTAACGCCAATCCATGCGGTAGGCAGTCGCCAGTTAAACATCAAAGAGAGCAGACGCCAGTGACCATGTCGGGATCACAAAGGCTGTGCTTTGATACTAAGATATAAACAGCTGAGTGTTGAGTAAATTACTGTCAGTAGTGTCACAGATAGAAAATGTAATTAAGAGTTTTTAAAGTGTATTAGTGATAGTCGCAATCAGAACAGCAGAGATGCCAGTGAACGTGTCTAGATCACAAAGGCTGTGCCTTCTTAAACGTTTTATGTTTTAAGAAGGGTAATTTTTTCTATGTCGAACGATAACTGCCGTAAATTCAAACAAAATCAAATAATTGTTTGCAAACATCCTTGAATTGTAGAGAACTCAAGGCCTTTTGTTTTTGGTGAAAATCGGTTAAGGGAAAGGAGTAGTTTACCTGTAACGTTTTATGTTTTAACAAGGGTAATTTTTCTATGACGAACGATAACTGCCGTACAGTCAAACAGAATCAAATAATTTTTTGCATACATCCCTGAATTGTAGAGTGCTCAAGGCTTTTTGATTTTGGTGAAGATCGGTTAAGAGAAAGGCATAGTTTACCTGCAACATTTTATGTTTTAACAAGAGTAATTTTTTCATGACGAAGGATAACTGCCACAAATTCAAACAGAACCAAATAATTTTTTACATGTGTCAGAATTGTAGAGGACTCAAGGCCTATTGATTTTGGTGAAGATCGGTTATGGGGAAAGGGTAGTTTACCTGCAACGTTTTATATTTTGAAGTGCATATTTTTATTCAATTTATAAATATTTGGGACTGATTTGTTTGGACACCCTTTGCGTCACTCAGACATGCTGGATTGGACACTCTGTATGCAATTCCGTATCAGTCCGTGCTTGGCACAAAAGATAACAGCGTTGGAATGTAAGCCTATGCGCACATGCGTGAATTTTCCATTGGGGAAAAGTGTAAAAAAACTTTGTAGCCTGTCACCAGTAACGTTTGGAATGCAGCTGTAAGTGTGCGCCCGTGGGCCTCTACAATACTCTCGACACCAAAGTATATCAGCGGAAGTAACGCAACGTGGCTAATTAACTGGCCACGTGAGCGTCTCGGCCAATCACCGATCATGCTGACGGAAATGATTTGGACCAACGCACTTGGTAGCGTCACCCAGTCGACGAAATCACCCGTTCCCGGCCGGGACAAGTTACGCAGTTCGCTAACTTTAAATTTTGTATTTTAACATATTCCGAAGTGTAACAGAAAGTTTGAAGAGAAACAGTTAAATCCGACTGTTTAGACTAAGTTAGAGGAGTGGACAGCAAAATCGAGAAATGTGACAAATAAACGAAACATTCGTATACATACGAGATGCAGCACGTGGTCATCAGAAGGACGCGGGTTAAGTAGTCGACTCAAAATTAAATTAATCAATTAATCTTCAAATTTATAAAAAGGGGTTATAATTAAATTATGGGGCATTTTACAGTATGAGAGGGAGAGAGTGAGCAATCTGGGTCGTCTTAACAGTATAATTATTTAGTTTGTCAGTTTTTTAAGTTACAGTTGCAATTAGTTATTAGTGTATTGGTCATGTAAAAAATAATCGAAGTTTCTGTAATTCTTTAAGAAAAATAATCGAGATGCAGAGTAGTAGTTTTGTCACAATTTTAATAACAAAGTAAACAGAAACAAATAAAATACCATTTTATTTGTGTTCACAAAATATGTGTTTGTCATTGCATTACCTGTTGTTTTTCTCTGCCTAAGTACATCAGACGACACCCTGGTATTTCGTGATGAAGGTAAGTGGGACAAATTTGAATATTTTAATTTTAAAAAACAAGTAAAGTTTCAGTTGCCGCTTATTAATAGGCACAGATTTCTAGATTTTAATATTTATTAAAAGTAGGCTCGTCAAAAAAGTTTTTATTTTAACAGTTAAAGAGTGGAATAATCATTTGAATTCATGTGACCGCGGTCGATTTTAGAAGAGACAGTATCATTTATAACTTTTGGATAATATCAAACAAGAAATTTCATGAGGAGATGAGTGTGCACGAAGACCGCGTGCGTGTCCGCCGTGGGGGGAAGTTTATCAGTGTCAAAATGTTAAGGGCATTATAAATTCTGAGTGTAAGTGTGCGTGAGCAATGCTGGGCTGTTTATGTGTATAATTGTTTGTACCTGTATAAAGGATAAGGTAAGCCATAGTCAGTAAGGTGCCAGAGTTGCACAACATGTAACACGAATATCTATCAATTCAACATTTCTGATTAATAAAAAAGAAACAAATAATTTCTCTTCCAAAAAATTGAGAGTTAAATTCTTTCAAGGCCTTAATTCGTTTATGTCCTGTCAGAGTTCGTCGAACGAAATGGGTTTGTCCACACTACGCGATCCGGCCAGATCAAAGATGAAAGGTAAGTGGGAGTTGTAATTTGAATAAATAAAAGTTAAGAAAAAGTTAAGGGTTACATAGTTTGGATTTTACTCAATCCTTATTGACTTCTGAACATATTTAAATCTTATATTAATAGAATATTTTTATAGTTCATGTGTTTAGACTGATCATTCGGCATGATAAAAAGTTCTTTTACTCTACTGTAATTGTCCAAAAGAAACCACTGTATTGTACAAATGAGTTATTTGTAGAGATAATTTTTCTGTTATGTTGTATCCACGACCAGTCATGGTTGTAAGTTCCAATGGTGATAATTTCCTCAAAACCTTTGTCACTGGTACCTACACTCTGTCACTCTTTGAAATCTTGAATGATTTTTGAGGGCTGTGTGGACGGTAAAAATGAATCATCAAGTCACTGTTTCCCATACTCACATTTTCAACTTCACCAAACCGCCAGTTCTGATCATAAATACAGGCTACAATGTCATTTACTTTGAAAGACCTAATTTCAAAATATGGTAAAATGGAAACACTATGTTCACTGTAAATGTCACTGTTTGAGTGAACATAACACCTTATGACGCTAGGATTTTATGGAACAAACTTGTGATGTGTTCTTGTTTCTGGTAATTTTTTACAGGTTTTAAACCTTTGCTCAGTTTTGCTTCATTTCTTTCAACTTCTTTTAAAGGTACAAATATATAGGAAATACACTTAATTTCTTCAGAGCAAAATTTGAACATTTCTTCTGCTGAAAGTATCTGGTCCGAATATGGTCTTCGCAAACTATCCATTGAGACAGCCCTCTTTGTAGCCCCTCCAATCCCGTCACAGGCATTCTTCCTGTGAGAAGTGGCAAAAAAAAAAAAAATGCCATTCAGCGTCAAGACCAAAGTCTTTAGAGTGGTTGCAAATATTCAAAAAGTTTTTTTTTTTTTTACTGACTGCCAGCTCCATCGCTAAAATACACTATTTTTGTAACTGAAGGGGCAACTTTTTTGACATCTTCAGTCAAATGATTTTGAAAACAGTGCACAGCCACGGTACTATGGTCTAAACAGTCACTTATAACACAAAGGCTTCTGGAACAAACTTCACCATCATTTAAATAATAGGGTGCAGGGTAACCTGTGAGTTACACCAATGATAACTCTGAATTTCGTCTTGAATGACGAAGGTGAAATTCTCAGCAAAGTCGCCCAGAGTGATACAAATTTCCTCTGTCATCGTATCTTTAAGTTGTTTTAAGTACTTTGACTGAACTTTGGAGATGAAGTGGTGTTTCTTTAAAAGGGTTAGCTTCTCTATCAGAGCTTCAAAAAATTCATCCACAGGTAAAACTTCAGTATCAAGTTAGCTCTATCAGTGCTGATCCACTGTTTAAATGATATTTGATTAGGCAGGTCTTCCAGTTCATTTTGAAGCATTTCCTTTAATAGGTCGGGTCCTGGACATGATGTGCATTCATTAAACATACAAGCTTCATTTTCAGTACTACAGACCATAAAATCCAGTAGGTCTTTATACTCTACATTGATTTTTAAGCCTTCAGTCATGAGTTTTACGTTCTGGTGATATTTACACACACACACATACATTGTGTGTACCTGAAGATCCTGGCAACACACACCATTTAGGTCTTAAGGCACAAAATGAAGAACGTCCAATTATGTATTGAGGATAAGGTTGCTTGAATTGTACAAATAATTCATTTAGTGTTAATAAAAGCAACCTCTTTTGTTTATAAACTTTATTACCAACAGAAATACAATCTTTCTTTCCTGGACAGACCCTGCTAATCTCATCCTCTTGGTAGAATTCTATCACAGCATTAACAACCTCCTCGCTCAAAGGATTACCTGCTTTTTTTGGTCAAATCAGGAAGAATTCCTTGAGATTTCACTAGATCCCTTGTAAGTCGTACCAAATAATCAGTTACTTTAAACTCATCACAAATTTTTTTCCTTGACCAAGACTTAGGTAGCAAACTAATTATTTTGATTCTTTCTTCTTTACTACCTAATGCACATTTTTCTTTAAGTTTCTCTATTAATTCATCATATTCGCGCCCAGTACTGGTACTGGTAGAGGGAGCTGTGACGTCAGTTAATTTTTCATCAAACGATTCCTCTAGTTTTCTTTTAATTGCATCTGAAATTTTTTGTGTTTTCTTTTCCAGCGCAGAAACCCGTTGGGATTTATTTAGCTTGATTATTTTTGTGGCTGCGGAAATATGTAATTTGTAACAGAGTTTATTTCATTTAAAGTTTCTTTTTCAGAAAGTTCTACTGAATCAGTAAAAAGGTCAATGTCATTTGTTGAGGGATTTTCTTCAAAAGTAAATTTTTTTTTTGTAACATGAAAGACAAAGAGATTTGCCCGGGACCAAATCAACTGCAATTTGTTTTGGCTTATCAAGATATTCGAGTTGTAACGGGGCAAAATTTATATAATAATTTTGTAAATAACTTCATGGAAATAACCTAACATTGGAAGATGAGGCCCACATAAGGTGATGCGAGAGCCGGGAGAGCTTCATAACCATATACGGTTTTGAAGCAAATCGAGAGTTTATTTGTGGCCAGTGACTAACACCGAAAGAATTTTGTTGACGGAAATCTGTTTGTGGTGAGTTGAAGAGGTGATACAAACCATAACGGAACTTTTCAATACCAAGGACGAGACGTATGGCGGGGAACGGAATGAACTGGTTTTAAACGTTACCAAACGAAAAACTTGGTGAAGTCACAAACCCTGAACGGCAGTCTCGAGACAAACGCTGAACAGCACGCCCGTGCTGAGTGCCCGCGGGCCATTACGTAGATCTACACCCACTAAATTGTGTTTAAACCATAAATTAACTCTCAAAGTTCTTTTTAAAGTGATGGAACAACATCGAAGATCAATATTTGAAAGTTTCGGACAGTAAGTGTAATAGTTTCTTCCAGGAAAAGTATTGTACAACAAGTGATGAACTAACGGCGAGAATACATTTCAGATATCTAACTTGGCCAAAAAAACAAAATCAATTTCAATGAATAAATCATAAGTGAGATCTCAATAAATAAAAGATATATATATATATATATATCAATATGTCAAAGAATGAGAGAGAGAGAGAGAGAGAGAGAGAGAGTGTGTGTGTGTGTGTGTGTGACAAAGTACTGGGTTGCATTTATTATAATTATTGGATAATAATTTTTGTGAGATGAATCGTTTAATGAGTGTTGCTCAATAATTTTGTGTTTTATGAATAAAATCAGAAGTTTACCAGTATTTCATGTGTTAGTGTAATTAATGTGCCACTAACCCAAAGCTGTACCTAAAAAGTTCATCTAATCGACCTTGGCGTGACTCTTGAAGGTAAGTCACGAATGTAATTTTTGTATTTTGTATTGTATATTATTGTAACTGTTACAATTGGTGCCCGAACAGCAGGGACGCTTATATAAACTTATTTATATAAGCTAGATCTACTTTTGGGTACACAGATGGGTGATTTTGGAATAGTGGCGTTTTTTGGTGTAAGGTAAGTATAAATGCGAGATTACAGGTTATGTTTGTAGATCATGGAACAGGGTTGATAACATAAGATCTTGAGTTAAATTTAAAATTTGTTTATAATTGTGTATCCAGTTTGTATAATAAGTGATAATCGATTATTAATCAGTTGATTAAACAATAAATAAAATATGGAGAGTAACGACGAGGAAGTCAGATTGTCTGACTTAACCGTCATTAACGAAATAGAAATGCAGTCAAGTACTGTAGTAAGTACAGAGAGTAGTGTAACTGAATCTAAAATAATGGATGATGTAATTCATTCAACGCCAGTCCAAATTAAAAAAGCTGATGATCATGATATGATGAAAATGATGCAGTTGATTTTAGAAAAAAAATACAATGTTACAATCGATATTAGATGTACAGTTTGATGAACAGAAGAGTGATATTAATAAACACTTTGATATAAATGATATCAAATTAAATGAACAAAACAGTAAATTAAATGAACTAAGCAATGATAATGTTAAATTCGAAATGAATATGAACAAACGTTTAAACGAAATTTATGAAAGTTGTAGTACCGTTATAAAACAAATGCAAGACGATGTAAACGAAATTAGAAAGAGAAAAGAGAGTAAGAGAGATAAAGGTAAGAGTAATGAAAATAATAATAATGGTGTTAGTTTAAGTGCAAATCAGGTAACAGTTGAGAAGGTAAGTAATGGTGTTAATCATAATGATGATAATGATAGTGAAATAATGGTGAATAAGAATAATGATGATATAAATGAAAATGGGGTATCTAAAATGATATATTGAGCAATAGTAGTAAAATGTCTGCTAGAATAATTAATTATGAATTATTTCAGATATCACCCTACCATATTCTGTTCTGTGGTAAGTGGATACACCTACCGGTCCTGTGGTAGGGGAGGGATTTCTTTTAAGAGAAAATTTGTGAAATTGTGAATACCTGCGATAGTGATAAGTTTCCACATACAGATGGTGACTGGGGATTTGTTTCTTGGGGGCTTTTTTTGTTAGAATTTTTTCTTTAGTGGAATTTTTGTACACGACTTTGGCCTGGGAAGTGCATAATTTTTTGACAGGTGTACGTGCTCAAAACTCATTTTCACGTACTTTGTAGTATCGTACCAGATGAAAAGGAGGTCGCAACTGTCAATATTCTCACAGGAGAGCTGGAAAAAAACAGTTTAGCGTGGAAGTGGAGTGAGTAACGCCAATCCATGCGGTAGGCAGTCGCCAGTTAAACATCAAAGAGAGCAGACGCCAGTGACCATGTCGGGATCACAAAGGCTGTGCTTTGATACTAAGATATAAACAGCTGAGTGTTGAGTAAATTACTGTCAGTAGTGTCACAGATAGAAAATGTAATTAAGAGTTTTTAAAGTGTATTAGTGATAGTCGCAATCAGAACAGCAGAGATGCCAGTGAACGTGTCTAGATCACAAAGGCTGTGCCTTCTTAAACGTTTTATGTTTTAAGAAGGGTAATTTTTTCTATGTCGAACGATAACTGCCGTAAATTCAAACAAAATCAAATAATTGTTTGCAAACATCCTTGAATTGTAGAGAACTCAAGGCCTTTTGTTTTTGGTGAAAATCGGTTAAGGGAAAGGAGTAGTTTACCTGTAACGTTTTATGTTTTAACAAGGGTAATTTTTCTATGACGAACGATAACTGCCGTACAGTCAAACAGAATCAAATAATGTTTTGCATACATCCCTGAATTGTAGAGTGCTCAAGGCTTTTTGATTTTGGTGAAGATCGGTTAAGAGAAAGGCATAATTTACCTGCAACATTTTATGTTTTAACAAGAGTAATTTTTTCATGATGAAGGATAACTGCCACAAATTCAAACAGAACCAAATAATTTTTTACATGTGTCAGAATTGTAGAGGACTCAAGGCCTATTGATTTTGGTGAAGATCGGTTATGGGGAAAGGGTAGTTTACCTGCAACGTTTTATATTTTGTAACGGGGCTATTTTGAAGTGCATATTTTTATTCAATTTATAAATATTTGGGACTGATTTGTTTGGACACCCTTTGCGTCACTCAGACATGCTGGATTGGACACTCTGTATGCAATTCCGTATCAGTCCGTGCTTGGCACAAAAGATAACAGCGTTGGAATGTAAGCCTATGCGCACATGCGTGAATTTTCCATTGGGGAAAAGTGTAAAAAAACTTTGTAGCCTGTCACCAGTAACGTTTGGAATGCAGCTGTAAGTGTGCGCCCGTGGGCCTCTACAATACTCTCGACACCAAAGTATATCAGCGGAAGTAACGCAACGTGGCTAATTAACTGGCCACGTGAGCGTCTCGGCCAATCACCGATCATGCTGACGGAAATGATTTGGACCAACGCACTTGGTAGCGTCACCCAGTCGACGAAATCACCCGTTCCCGGCCGGGACAAGTTACGCAGTTCGCTAACTTTAAATTTTGTATTTTAACATATTCCGAAGTGTAACAGAAAGTTTGAAGAGAAACAGTTAAATCCGACTGTTTAGACTAAGTTAGAGGAGTGGACAGCAAAATCGAGAAATGTGACAAATAAACGAAACATTCGTATACATACGAGATGCAGCACGTGGTCATCAGAAGGACGCGGGTTAAGTAGTCGACTCAAAATTAAATTAATCAATTAATCTTCAAATTTATAAAAAGGGGTTATAATTAAATTATGGGGCATTTTACAGTATGAGAGGGAGAGAGTGAGCAATCTGAGTCGTCTTAACAGTATAATTATTTAGTTTGTCAGTTTTTTAAGTTACAGTTACAACTAGTTATTAGTGTATTGGTCATGTAAAAAATAATCGAAGTTTCTGTAATTCTTTAAGAAAAATAATCGAGATGCAGAGTAGTAGTTTTGTCACAATTTTAATAACAAAGTAAACAGAAACAAATAAAATACCATTTTATTTGTGTTCACAAAATATGTGTTTGTCATTGCATTACCTGTTGTTTTTCTCTGCCTAAGTACATCAGACGACACCCTGGTATTTCGTGATGAAGGTAAGTGGGACAAATTTGAATATTTTAATTTTAAAAAACAAGTAAAGTTTCAGTTGCCGCTTATTAATAGGCACAGATTTCTAGATTTTAATATTTATTAAAAGTAGGCTCGTCAAAAAAGTTTTTATTTTAACAGTTAAAGAGTGGAATAATCATTTGAATTCATGTGACCGCGGTCGATTTTAGAAGAGACAGTATCATTTATAACTTTTGGATAATATCAAACAAGAAATTTCATGAGGAGATGAGTGTGCACGAAGACCGCGTGCGTGTCCGCCGTGGGGGGAAGTTTATCAGTATCAAAATGTTAAGGGCATTATAAATTCTGAGTGTAAGTGTGCGTGAGCAATGCTGGGCTGTTTATGTGTATAATTGTTTGTACCTGTATAAAGGATAAGGTAAGCCATAGTCAGTAAGGTGCCAGAGTTGCACAACATGTAACACGAATATCTATCAATTCAACATTTCTGATTAATAAAAAAGAAAAAAATAATTTCTCTTCCAAAAAATTGAGAGTTAAATTCTTTCAAGGCCTTAATTCGTTTATGTCCTGTCAGAGTTCGTCGAACGAAATGGGTTTGTCCACACTACGCGATCCGGCCAGATCAAAGATGAAAGGTAAGTGGGAGTTGTAATTTGAATAAATAAAAGTTAAGGAAAAGTTAAGGGTTACATAGTTTGGATTTTACTCAATCCTTATTGACTTCTGAACATATTTAAATCTTATATTAATAGAATATTTTTATAGTTCATGTGTTTAGACTGATCATTAGGCATGATAAAAAGTTCTTTTACTCTACTGTAATTGTCCAAAAGAAACCACTGTATTGTACAAATGAGTTATTTGTAGAGATAATTTTTCTGTTATGTTGTATCCACGACCAGTCATGGTTGTAAGTTCCAATGGTGATAATTTCCTCAAAACCTTTGTCACTGGTACCTACACTCTGTCACTCTTTGAAATCTTGAATGATTTTTGAGGGCTGTGTGGACAGTAAAAATGAGTCATCAAGTCACTGTTTCCCATACTCACATTTTCAACTTCACCAAACCGCCAGTTCTGATCATAAATACAGGCTACAATGTCATTTACTTTGAAAGACCTAATTTCAAAATATGGTAAAATGGAAACACTATGTTCACTGTAAATGTCACTGTTTGAGTGAACATAACACCTTATGACGCTAGGATTTTATGGAACAAACTTGTGATGTGTTCTTGTTTCTGGTAATTTTTTACAGGTTTTAAACCTTTGCTCAGTTTTGCTTCATTTCTTTCAACTTCTTTTAAAGGTACAAATATATAGGAAATACATTTAATTTCTTCAGAGCAAAATTTGAACATTTCTTCTGCTGAAAGTATCTGGTCCGAATATGGTCTTCGCAAACTATCCATTGAGACAGCCCTCTTTGTAGCCCCTCCAATCCCGTCACAGGCATTCTTCCTGTGAGAAGTGGCAAAAAAAAAAAAATATGCCATTCAGCGTCAAGACCAAAGTCTTTAGAGTGGTTGCAAATATTCAAAAAGTTTTTTTTTTTTTACTGACTGCCAGCTCCATCGCTAAAATACACTATTTTTGTAACTGAAGGGGCAACTTTTTTGACATCTTCAGTCAAATGATTTTGAAAACAGTGCACAGCCACGGTACTATGGTCTAAACAGTCACTTATAACACAAAGGCTTCTGGAACAAACTTCACCATCATTTAAATAATAGGGTTCAGGGTAACCTGTGAGTTACACCAATGATAACTCTGAATTTCGTCTTGAATGACGAAGGTGAAATTCTCAGCAAAGTCGCCCAGAGTGATACAGATTTCCTCTGTCATTGTATCTTTAAGCTGTTTTAAGTACTTTGACTGAACTTTGGAGATGAAGTGGTGTTTCTTTAAAAGCGTTAGCTTCTCTATCAGAGCTTCAAAAAATTCATCCACAGGTAAAACTTCAGTATCAAGTTAGCTCTATCAGTGCTGATCCACTGTTTAAATGATATTTGATTAGGCAGGTCTTCCAGTTCATTTTGAAGCATTTCCTTTAATAGGTCGGGTCCTGGACATGATGTGCATTCATTAAACATACAAGCTTCATTTTCAGTACTACAGACCATAAAATCCAGTAGGTCTTTATACTCTACATTGATTTTTAAGCCTTCAGTCATGAGTTTTACGTTCTGGTGATATTTACACACTCACACACATACATTGTGTGTACCTGAAGATCCTGGCAACACACACCATTTAGGTCTTAAGGCACAAAATGAAGAACGTCCAATTATGTATTGAGGATAAGGTTGCTTGAATTGTACAAATAATTCATTTAGTGTTAATAAAAGCAACCTCTTTTGTTTATAAACTTTATTACCAACAGAAATACAATCTTTCTTTCCTGGACAGACCCTGCTATTCTCATCCTCTTGGTAGAATTCTATCACAGCATTAACAACCTCCTCGCTCAAAGGATTACCTGCTTTTTTTGGTCAAATCAGGAAGAATTCCTTGAGATTTCACTAGATCCCTTGTAAGTCGTACCAAATAATCAGTTACTTTAAACTCATCACAAATTTTTTTCCTTGACCAAGACTTAGGTAGCAAACTAATTATTTTGATTCTTTCTTCTTTACTACCTAATGCACATTTTTCTTTAAGTTTCTCTATTAATTCATCATATTCGCGCCCAGTACTGGTACTGGTAGAGGGAGCTGTGACGTCAGTTAATTTTTCATCAAACGATTCCTCTAGTTTTCTTTTAATTGCATCTGAAATTTTTTGTGTTTTCTTTTCCAGCGCAGAAACCCGTTGGGATTTATTTAGCTTTATTATTTTTGTGGCTGCGGAAATATGTAATTTGTAACAGAGTTTATTTCATTTAAAGTTTCTTTTTCAGAAAGTTCTACTGAATCAGTAAAAAGGTCAATGTCATTTGTTGAGGGATTTTCTTCAAAAGTAAATTTTTTTTTTGAAACATGAAAGACAAAGAGATTTGCCCGGGACCAAATCAACTGCAATTTGTTTTGGCTTATCAAGATATTCGAGTTGTAACGGGGCAAAATTTATATAATAATTTTGTAAATAACTTCATGGAAATAACCTAACATTGGAAGATGAGGCCCACATAAGGTGATGCGAGAGCCGGGAGAGCTTCATAACCATATACGGTTTTGAAGCAAATCGAGAGTTTATTTGTGGCCAGTGACTAACACCGAAAGAATTTTGTTGACGGAAATCTGTTTGTGGTGAGTTGAAGAGGTGATACAAAGCATAACGGAACTTTTCAATACCAAGGACGAGACGTATGGCGGGGAACGGAATGAACTGGTTTTAAACATTACCAAACGAAAAACTTGGTGAAGTCACAAACCCTGAACGGCAGTCTCGAGACAAACGCTGAACAGCACGGCCGTGCTGAGTGCCCGGGGGCCATTACGTAGATCTACATCCACTAAATTGTGTTTAAACCATAAATTAACTCTCAAAGTTCTTTTTAAAGTGATGGAACAACATCGAAGATCAATATTTCAAAGTTTCGGACAGTAAGTGTAATAGTTTCTTCCAGGAAAAGTATTGTACAACAAGTGATGAACTAACGGCGAGAATACATTTCAGATATCTAACTTGGCCAAAAAAACAAAATCAATTTCAATGAATAAATCATAAGTGAGATCTCAATAAATAAAAGATATATATATATATATATATATCAATATGTCAAAGAATGAGAGAGAGAGAGAGAGAGAGAGAGAGAGAGTGTGTGTGTGTGTGTGTGACAAAGTACTGGGTTGCATTTATTATAATTATTGGATAATAATTTTTGTGAGATGAATCGTTTAATGAGTGTTGCTCAATAATTTTGTGTTTTATGAATAAAATCAGAAGTTTACCAGTATTTCATGTGTTAGTGTAATTAATGTGCCACTAACCCAAAGCTGTACCTAAAAAGTTCATCTAATCGACCTTGGCGTGACTCTTGAAGGTAAGTCACGAATGTAATTTTTGTATTTTGTATTGTATATTATTGTAACTGTTACAATTGGTGCCCGAACAGCAGGGACGCTTATATAAACTTATTTATATAAGCTAGATCTACTTTTGGGTACACAGATGGGTGATTTTGGAATAGTGGCGTTTTTTGGTGTAAGGTAAGTATAAATGCGAGATTACAGGTTATGTTTGTAGATCATGGAACAGGGTTGATAACATAAGATCTTGAGTTAAATTTAAAATTTGTTTATAATTGTGTATCCAGTTTGTATAATAAGTGATAATCGATTATTAATCAGTTGATTAAACAATAAATAAAATATGGAGAGTAACGACGAGGAAGTCAGATTGTCTGACTTAACCGTCATTAACGAAATAGAAATGCAGTCAAGTACTGTAGTAAGTACAGAGAGTAGTGTAACTGAATCTAAAATAATGGATGATGTAATTCATTCAACGCCAGTCCAAATTAAAAAAGCTGATGATCATGATATGATGAAAATGATGCAGTTGATTTTAGAAAAAAAATACAATGTTACAATCGATATTAGATGTACAGTTTGATGAACAGAAGAGTGATATTAATAAACACTTTGATATAAATGATATCAAATTAAATGAACAAAACAGTAAATTAAATGAACTAAGCAATGATAATGTTAAATTCGAAATGAATATGAACAAACGTTTAAACGAAATTGATGAAAGTTGTAGTACCGTTATAAAACAAATGCAAGACGATGTAAACGAAATTAGAAAGAGAAAAGAGAGTAAGAGAGATAAAGGTAAGAGTAATGAAAATAATAATAATGGTGTTAGTTTAAGTGCAAATCAGGTAACAGTTGACAAGGTAAGTAATGGTGTTAATCATAATGATGATAATGATAGTGAAATAATGGTGAATAAGAATAATGATGATATAAATGAAAATGGGGTATCTAAAATGATATATTGAGCAATAGTAGTAAAATGTCTGCTAGAATAATTAATTATGAATTATTTCAGATGTCACCCTACCATATTCTGTTCTGTGGTAAGTGGATACACCTACCGGTCCTGTGGTAGGGGAGGGATTTCTTTTAAGAGAAAATTTGTGAAATTGTGAATACCTGCGATAGTGATAAGTTTCCACATACAGATGGTGACTGGGGATTTGTTTCTTGGGGGCTTTTTTTGTTAGAATTTTTTCTTTAGTGGAATTTTTGTACACGACTTTGGCCTGGGAAGTGCATAATTTTTTGACAGGTGTACGTGCTCAAAACTCATTTTCACGTACTTTGTAGTATCGTACCAGGTGAAAAGGAGGTCGCAACTGTCAATATTCTCACAGGAGAGCTAAAAAAAACAGTTTAGCGTGGAAGTGGAGTGAGTAACGCCAATCCATGCGGTAGGCAGTCGCCAGTTAAACATCAAAGAGAGCAGACGCCAGTGACCATGTCGGGATCACAAAGGCTGTGCTTTGATACTAAGATATAAACAGCTGAGTGTTGAGTAAATTACTGTCAGTAGTGTCACAGATAGAAAATGTAATTAAGAGTTTTTAAAGTGTATTAGTGATAGTCGCAATCAGAACAGCAGAGATGCCAGTGAACGTGTCTAGATCACAAAGGCTGTGCCTTCTTAAACGTTTTATGTTTTAAGAAGGGTAATTTTTTCTATGTCGAACGATAACTGCCGTAAATTCAAACAAAATCAAATAATTGTTTGCAAACATCCTTGAATTGTAGAGAACTCAAGGCCTTTTGTTTTTGGTGAAAATCGGTTAAGGGAAAGGAGTAGTTTACCTGTAACGTTTTATGTTTTAACAAGGGTAATTTTTCTATGACGAACGATAACTGCCGTACAGTCAAACAGAATCAAATAATTTTTTGCATACATCCCTGAATTGTAGAGTGCTCAAGGCTTTTTGATTTTGGTGAAGATCGGTTAAGAGAAAGGCATAGTTTACCTGCAACATTTTATGTTTTAACAAGAGTAATTTTTTCATGACGAAGGATAACTGCCACAAATTCAAACAGAACCAAATAATTTTTTACATGTGTCAGAATTGTAGAGGACTCAAGGCCTATTGATTTTGGTGAAGATCGGTTATGGGGAAAGGGTAGTTTACCTGCAACGTTTTATATTTTGAAGTGCATATTTTTATTCAATTTATAAATATTTGGGACTGATTTGTTTGGACACCCTTTGCGTCACTCAGACATGCTGGATTGGACACTCTGTATGCAATTCCGTATCAGTCCGTGCTTGGCACAAAAGATAACAGCGTTGGAATGTAAGCCTATGCGCACATGCGTGAATTTTCCATTGGGGAAAAGTGTAAAAAAACTTTGTAGCCTGTCACCAGTAACGTTTGGAATGCAGCTGTAAGTGTGCGCCCGTGGGCCTCTACAATACTCTCGACACCAAAGTATATCAGCGGAAGTAACGCAACGTGGCTAATTAACTGGCCACGTGAGCGTCTCGGCCAATCACCGATCATGCTGACGGAAATGATTTGGACCAACGCACTTGGTAGCGTCACCCAGTCGACGAAATCACCCGTTCCCGGCCGGGACAAGTTACGCAGTTCGCTAACTTTAAATTTTGTATTTTAACATATTCCGAAGTGTAACAGAAAGTTTGAAGAGAAACAGTTAAATCCGACTGTTTAGACTAAGTTAGAGGAGTGGACAGCAAAATCGAGAAATGTGACAAATAAACGAAACATTCGTATACATACGAGATGCAGCACGTGGTCATCAGAAGGACGCGGGTTAAGTAGTCGACTCAAAATTAAATTAATCAATTAATCTTCAAATTTATAAAAAGGGGTTATAATTAAATTATGGGGCATTTTACAGTATGAGAGGGAGAGAGTGAGCAATCTGGGTCGTCTTAACAGTATAATTATTTAGTTTGTCAGTTTTTTAAGTTACAGTTGCAATTAGTTATTAGTGTATTGGTCATGTAAAAAATAATCGAAGTTTCTGTAATTCTTTAAGAAAAATAATCGAGATGCAGAGTAGTAGTTTTGTCACAATTTTAATAACAAAGTAAACAGAAACAAATAAAATACCATTTTATTTGTGTTCACAAAATATGTGTTTGTCATTGCATTACCTGTTGTTTTTCTCTGCCTAAGTACATCAGACGACACCCTGGTATTTCGTGATGAAGGTAAGTGGGACAAATTTGAATATTTTAATTTTAAAAAACAAGTAAAGTTTCAGTTGCCGCTTATTAATAGGCACAGATTTCTAGATTTTAATATTTATTAAAAGTAGGCTCGTCAAAAAAGTTTTTATTTTAACAGTTAAAGAGTGGAATAATCATTTGAATTCATGTGACCGCGGTCGATTTTAGAAGAGACAGTATCATTTATAACTTTTGGATAATATCAAACAAGAAATTTCATGAGGAGATGAGTGTGCACGAAGACCGCGTGCGTGTCCGCCGTGGGGGGAAGTTTATCAGTGTCAAAATGTTAAGGGCATTATAAATTCTGAGTGTAAGTGTGCGTGAGCAATGCTGGGCTGTTTATGTGTATAATTGTTTGTACCTGTATAAAGGATAAGGTAAGCCATAGTCAGTAAGGTGCCAGAGTTGCACAACATGTAACACGAATATCTATCAATTCAACATTTCTGATTAATAAAAAAGAAACAAATAATTTCTCTTCCAAAAAATTGAGAGTTAAATTCTTTCAAGGCCTTAATTCGTTTATGTCCTGTCAGAGTTCGTCGAACGAAATGGGTTTGTCCACACTACGCGATCCGGCCAGATCAAAGATGAAAGGTAAGTGGGAGTTGTAATTTGAATAAATAAAAGTTAAGAAAAAGTTAAGGGTTACATAGTTTGGATTTTACTCAATCCTTATTGACTTCTGAACATATTTAAATCTTATATTAATAGAATATTTTTATAGTTCATGTGTTTAGACTGATCATTCGGCATGATAAAAAGTTCTTTTACTCTACTGTAATTGTCCAAAAGAAACCACTGTATTGTACAAATGAGTTATTTGTAGAGATAATTTTTCTGTTATGTTGTATCCACGACCAGTCATGGTTGTAAGTTCCAATGGTGATAATTTCCTCAAAACCTTTGTCACTGGTACCTACACTCTGTCACTCTTTGAAATCTTGAATGATTTTTGAGGGCTGTGTGGACGGTAAAAATGAATCATCAAGTCACTGTTTCCCATACTCACATTTTCAACTTCACCAAACCGCCAGTTCTGATCATAAATACAGGCTACAATGTCATTTACTTTGAAAGACCTAATTTCAAAATATGGTAAAATGGAAACACTATGTTCACTGTAAATGTCACTGTTTGAGTGAACATAACACCTTATGACGCTAGGATTTTGTGGAACAAACTTGTGATGTGTTCTTGTTTCTGGTAATTTTTTACAGGTTTTAAACCTTTGCTCAGTTTTGCTTCATTTCTTTCAACTTCTTTTAAAGGTACAAATATATAGGAAATACATTTAATTTCTTCAGAGCAAAATTTGAACATTTCTTCTGCTGAAAGTATCTGATCCGAATATGGTCTTCGCAAACTATCCATTGAGACAGCCCTCTTTGTAGCCCCTCCAATCCCGTCACAGGCATTCTTCCTGTGAGAAGTGGCAAAAAAAAAAATGCCATTCAGCGTCAAGACCAAAGTCTTTAGAGTGGTTGCAAATATTCAAAAAGTTTTTTTTTTTTTACTGACTGCCAGCTCCATCGCTAAAATACACTATTTTTGTAACTGAAGGGGCAACTTTTTTGACATCTTCAGTCAAATGATTTTGAAAACAGTGCACAGCCACGGTACTATGGTCTAAACAGTCACTTATAACACAAAGGCTTCTGGAACAAACTTCACCATCATTTAAATAATAGGGTGCAGGGTAACCTGTGAGTTACACCAATGATAACTCTGAATTTCGTCTTGAATGACGAAGGTAAAATTCTCAGCAAAGTCGCCCAGAGTGATACAGATTTCCTCTGTCATCGTATCTTTAAGTTGTTTTAAGTACTTTGACTGAACTTTGGGGATGAAGTGGTGTTTCTTTAAAAGCGTTAGCTTCTCTATCAGAGCTTCAAAAAATTCATCCACAGGTAAAACTTCAGTATCAAGTTAGCTCTATCAGTGCTGATCCACTGTTTCAATGATATTTGATTAGGCAGGTCTTCCAGTTCATTTTGAAGCATTTCCTTTAATAGGTCGGGTCCTGGACATGATGTGCATTCATTAAAATATATGGAATATGTAATTTGTAACAGAGTTTATTTCATTTAAAGTTTCTTTTTCAGAAAGTTCTACTGAATCAGTAAAAAGGTCAATGTCATTTGTTGAGGGATTTTCTTCAAAAGTAAATATTTTTTTGTAACATGAAAGACAAAGAGATTTGCCCGGGACCAAATCAACTGCAATTTGTTTTGGCTTATCAAGATATTCGAGTTGTAACGGGGCAAAATTTATATAATAATTTTGTAAATAACTTCATGGAAATAACCTAACATTGGAAGATGAGGCCCACATAAGGTGATGCGAGAGCCGGGAGAGCTTCATAACCATATACGGTTTTGAAGCAAATCGAGAGTTTATTTGTGGCCAGTGACTAACACCGAAAGAATTTTGTTGACGGAAATCTGTTTGTGGTGAGTTGAAGAGGTGATACAAAGCATAACGGAACTTTTCAATACCAAGGACGAGACGTATGGGGGGGAACGGAATGAACTGGTTTTAAACGTTACCAAACGAAAAACTTGGTGAAGTCACAAACCCTGAACGGCAGTCTCGAGACAAACGCTGAACAGCACGCCCGTGCTGAGTGCCCGCGGGCCATTACGTAGATCTACACCCACTAAATTGTGTTTAAACCATAAATTAACTCTCAAAGTTCTTTTTAAAGTGATGGAACAACATCGAAGATCAATATTTCAAAGTTTCGGACAGTAAGTGTAATAGTTTCTTCCAGGAAAAGTATTGTACAACAAGTAATGAACTAACGGCGAGAATACATTTCAGATATCTAACTTGGCCAAAAAAACAAAATCAATTTCAATGAATAAATCATAAGTGAGATCTCAATAAATAAAAGATATATATATATCAATATGTAAAAGAATGAGAGAGAGAGAGAGAGTGTGTGTGTGTGTGTGTGTGTGTGTGACAAAGTACTGGGTTGCATTTATTATAATTTTTGGATAATAATTTTTGTGAGATGAATCGTTTAATGAGTGTTGCTCAATAATTTTGTGTTTTATGAATAGAATCAGAAGTTTACCAGTATTTCATGTGTTAGTGTAATTAATGCGCCACTAACCCAAAGCTGTACCTAAAAAGTTCATCTAATCGACCTTGGCGTGACTCTTGAAGGTAAGTCACGAATGTAATTTTCGTATTTTGTATTGTATATTATTGTAACTGTTACAATTGGTGCCCGAACAGCAGGGACGCTTATATAACCTTATTTATATAAGCTAGATCTACTTTTGGGTACACAGATGGGTGATTTTGGAATAGTGGCGTTTTTTGGTGTAAGGTAAGTATAAATGCGAGATTACAGGTTATGTTTGTAGATCATGGAACAGGGTTGATAACATAAGATCTTGAGTTAAATTTAAAATTTGTTTATAATTGTGTATCCAGTTTGTATAATAAGTGATAATCGATTATTAATCAGTTGATTAAACAATAAATAAAATATGGAGAGTAACGACGAGGAAGTCAGATTGTCTGACTTAACCGTCATTAACGAAATAGAAATGCAGTCAAGTACTGTAGTAAGTACAGAGAGTAGTGTAACTGAATATAAAATAATGGATGATGTAATTCATTCAACGCCAGTCCAAATTAAAAAAGCTGATGATCATGATATGATGAAAATGATGCAGTTGATTTTAGAAAAAAAATACAATGTTACAATCGATATTAGATGTACAGTTTGATGAACAGAAGAGTGATATTAATAAACACTTTGATATAAATGATATCAAATTAAATGAACAAAACAGTAAATTAAATGAACTAAGCAATGATAATGTTAAATTCGAAATGAATATGAACAAACGTTTAAACGAAATTGATGAAAGTTGTAGTACCATTATAAAACAAATGCAAGACGATGTAAACGAAATTAGAAAGAGAAAAGAGAGTAAGAGAGATAAAGGTAAGAGTAATGAAAATAATAATAATGGTGTTAGTTTAAGTGCAAATCAGGTAACAGTTGAGAAGGTAAGTAATGGTGTTAATCATAATGATGATAATGATAGTGAAATAATGGTGAATAAGAATAATGATGATATAAATGAAAATGGGGTATCTAAAATGATATATTGAGCAATAGTAGTAAAATGTCTGCTAGAATAATTAATTATGAATTATTTCAGATGTCACCCTACCATATTCTGTTCTGTGGTAAGTGGATACACCACACCGGTCCTGTGGTAGGGGAGGGATTTCTTTTAAGAGAAAATTTGTGAAATTGTGAATACCTGCGATAGTGATAAGTTTCCACATACAGATGGTGACTGGGGATTTGTTTCTTGGGGGCTTTTTTTGTTAGAATTTTTTCTTTAGTGGAATTTTTGTACACGACTTTGGCCTGGGAAGTGCATAATTTTTTGACAGGTGTACGTGCTCAAAACTCATTTTCACATACTTTGTAGTATCGTACCAGGTGAAAAGGAGGTCGCAACTGTCAATATTCTCACAGGAGAGCTGGAAAAAAACAGTTTAGCGTGGAAGTGAAGTGAGTAACGCCAATCCATGCGGTAGGCAGTCGCCAGTTAAACATCAAAGAGAGCAGACGCCAGTGACCATGTCGGGATCACAAAGGCTGTGCTTTGATACTAAGATATAAACAGCTGAGTGTTGAGTAAATTACTGTCAGTAGTGTCACAGATAGAAAATGTAATTAAGAGTTTTTAAAGTGTATTAGTGATAGTCACAATCAGAACAGCAGAGATGCCAGTGAACGTGTCTAGATCACAAAGGCTGTGCCTTCTTAAACGTTTTATGTTTTAAGAAGGGTAATTTTTTCTATGTCGAACGATAACTGCCGTAAATTCAAACAAAATCAAATAATTGTTTGCAAACATCCTTGAATTGTAGAGAACTCAAGGCCTTTAGTTTTTGGTGAAAATCGGTTAAGGGAAAGGAGTAGTTTACCTGTAACGTTTTATGTTTTAACAAGGGTAATTTTTCTATGACGAACGATAACTGCCGTACAGTCAAACAGAATCAAATAATTTTTTGCATACATCCCTGAATTGTAGAGTGCTCAAGGCTTTTTGATTTTGGTGAAGATCGGTTAAGAGAAAGGCATAGTTTACCTGCAACATTTTATGTTTTAACAAGAGTAATTTTTTCATGACGAAGGATAACTGCCACAAATTCAAACAGAACCAAATAATTTTTTACATGTGTCAGAATTGTAGAGGACTCAAGGCCTATTGATATTGGTGAAGATCGGTTATGGGGAAAGGGTAGTTTACCTGCAACGTTTTATATTTTGTAACGGGGCTATTTTGAAGTGCATATTTTTATTCAATTTATAAATATTTGGGACTGATTTGTTTGGACACCCTTTGCGTCACTCAGACATGCTGGATTGGACACTCTGTATGCAATTCCGTATCAGTCCGTGCTTGGCACAAAAGATAACAGCGTTGGAATGTAAGCCTATGCGCACATGCGTGAATTTTCCATTGGGGAAAAGTGTAAAAAAACTTTGTAGCCTGTCACCAGTAACGTTTGGAATGCAGCTATAAGTGTGCGCCCGTGGGCCTCTACAATACTCTCGACACCAAAGTATATCAGCGGAAGTAACGCAACGTGGCTAATTAACTGGCCACGTGAGCGTCTCGGCCAATCACCGATCATGCTGACGGAAATGATTTGGACCAACGCACTTGGTAGCGTCACCCAGTCGACGAAATCACCCGTTCCCGGCCGGGACAAGTTACGCAGTTCGCTAACTTTAAATTTTGTATTTTAACATATTCCGAAGTGTAACAGAAAGTTTGAAGAGAAACAGTTAAATCCGACTGTTTAGACTAAGTTAGAGGAGTGGACAGCAAAATCGAGAAGTGTGACAAATAAACGAAACATTCGTATACATACGAGATGCAGCACGTGGTCATCAGAAGGACGCGGGTTAAGTAGTCGACTCAAAATTAAATTAATCAATTAATCTTCAAATTTATAAAAAGGGGTTATAATTAAATTATGGGGCATTTTACAGTATGAGAGGGAGAGAGTGAGCAATCTGGGTCGTCTTAACAGTATAATTATTTAGTTTGTCAGTTTTTTAAGTTACAGTTGCAATTAGTTATTAGTGTATTGGTCATGTAAAAAATAATCGAAGTTTCTGTAATTCTTTAAGAAAAATAATCGAGATGCAGAGTAGTAGTTTTGTCACAATTTTAATAACAAAGTAAACAGAAACAAATAAAATACCATTTTATTTGTGTTCACAAAATATGTGTTTGTCATTGCATTACCTGTTGTTTTTCTCTGCCTAAGTACATCAGACGACACCCTGGTATTTCGTGATGAAGGTAAGTGGGACAAATTTGAATATTTTAATTTTAAAAAACAAGTAAAGTTTCAGTTGCCGCTTATTAATAGGCACAGATTTCTAGATTTTAATATTTATTTTTAAACTCGTACAGCTTCAGTTGGCGCCCATGAACAGTGACTTTGTAAAATAATAAAATTAAATTAATTTACAAACTGATCGAAAATGGCAGAGAAAAATAAGAATGCAGATTTAGGTGGAAGTAGTGTAGAGGAATCTGTTTTAAATGTTACGCAAGATGATATAATATCGACAAATATTAATGAGAGCGTAGACAATACAACACACGAAGTAACGATTGAGACAGTAGACACAAAAATAAGCGATAATGTAAATATATTTAACCAATTAGCGTTGATGATGGAAATGATGTCAGGAATGAGAACGGAAGTCAAATCAGAAAATAATAAATTAAACATGAGTTTAAATGAATTTAAAACTGAAATCAAATCAGAGATAAACACAGTAAATGATAAACTTGCCGATTTAAATAACGAGTTCATGAATGTAAGGAGCGAATTGAGAGTGAGTGAAATAAATATGAATAGCCGTTTGGAAAGTATGAATGAGGCTATTGTTGGAGTGAAAGATGAACTGACTAGTGACATAAATAAGATACAAACAGAAATGAAAAACGAGATAAAAATAATTAACGAAAAACAAAAAGAGAAAATATTAGAGACAAATAAACAATTTGACACATTGACGAATAAACTTAATGACAAAATTAAAAAGCAGAATGACAAAATTGACAGTAATGTTCAATGTATAATTAATGAGTGTGAGCAAATCAAACAAGCAACAAAATGCAAGAAAATATAAATGATGAATTCAGAAGTAACTTTGAACAAGTTGATGCAATTAAGATTAATGTAACTACTGTAGTTTAAAGAATAAACAAGCAGAACATGAGCGTGAAATAATTAAAGTCAGAGAAGACTTGAGTGTAACCATTAATCAGAAATTAACTAATGTGAGTGAGAGAGTGAATGTGGAAGTAGAATTAGGGTATTTTAGTAATGAAAGTAGGGGAGTGAACCCCATACAATTTTTGAACTCTATAAAAAGCTTCAATAAATATAACCAAGAAAGTTGGGAGATTAAATTAGTAAGAATTTTAAAGTACTTTAAAGGGGATGCTAAAATATGGGCGGATGCTCATAACGATAACTGGGTAGATTTTAATGAGTTTGAGCAAGCATTTAGAAATAAGTACTGGTCAGAAGAGAAACAAGAGGGATTACGTAGTACCATAATGGGATGGGGAAATTTTAATATAAAAAACATGAGTATTACATCGTATGTGACAAGACTATATAGTCAGGTTAAATATTTAGAACCACCAATGCCTCTTTCATCTTTTATAAGATACATTAGAAAACATTTACCTAAGGACATACGGTCCACAATCAGAACCCGGGATTTTGCTAATATTGCAGAAATAGAAAAAATATTAGAAGCATACCTGAGTATGAAAGAGGAAGAAGATAATAAATACCAGTTTAGAATTAATGAATCAAATCAAATAAATACCGAAGTAAGACAACCAGACCATTTTGTTAATAATGTGAATAGATCAGGGGAGGGGGCGTGGTTATGTCCAAACCCTAGTTGTGGAGCTAGTAATTATAACGGGTCGCGGAATCAATGTTACAGGTGTCAGGGTCCGAGGAGTAGTGCCCAAGGGAGAGTGGAGAATTATAATAGGGGTTTCGATCAGTTTAGAGGGAATCATAGAGGGAGAGGTTTCACCAACAATCGGAGAGTGTCAGGAAACTTTAATCATAGAGGGAGAGGGGGATATGTTAGCAACCCAAATGAAACTCGGGGCGTGGAAGCACCAGCTCATAATCAAAACAGTAGGGGGGTTTACAGTGAACCACCACCTCCAATACCGTTAAACTAATCAGGGCGGTTGAAAAAGAAAGCCCCCAGCCGTCTAGTAATCACCTGACAATAGGGTCACTAATTACCAATATACATAATGATCTATCCGACGAAGAAGCGGGAGAGAGTAGTAATGCTTTTGGGATGGCAGAATTTGAAGCCGAAGTGTTTAATTCTAAATACATTTTTCTAGTAGATTCAGGGAGTGAACTGACTGCTATAGACGATAGAATGTTTGAAAAAATCAAAAATCAGACTACAGAGACAATTCCACAATTACCAGTACTGGGAATTAGTGTTATAGGGGTAACGGGTGTTCGCAGTAAAAAAGTAACTAAACAAATAATGCTACAATTAAAAGTAAATAAAAACACAATAAATGTACCTTTTTTGGTCATTCCAGGATTAAATATGGGAGCTATAATAGGTAATGATTTTTTAAATAATTTCAAAGTAGAGTTAAACTATTACACACAGACTATGAAATTAAACAATAATAATAATATAATTGAAATACCATTCATACAAAAGAAAACTGTAGGAATGAAAGCTTTAAAAATAATTAGTAAGGGAATGTTAATTTCTGATAACGATATAAACGAGTGTATGCCTTTAATGATAAATTATTGTAACTTGCGAGTAAATAATACTGAATTATTTGAAAATGAAAATAGTTGGGAGGAAAAAATGAATAAAATCCTATATCAAGATGGGGAATTTAGCTACCAAGACAGGGAAAAAATAGTACTAATAATAAACAAAAATAAATCAGTTTTTTCAGACGAACCCAGTTTAGTAAAGAATTTTAAGGGTAAATTAGTCGTTAGAAAAAACACCCTTTGCACCTAAAACCTACCCAGTACCATACTCCAAGAGGGGTTTAGTACAGGAGGAAATAAATAAAATGTTGAGGGAAGGTATCATAGAAAAATCTACTTCACCATATTCCAACCCTTTAGTAGTGGTAACAAACAAAGATTTATCGATAAGATTATGTTTGGACGCAAGACAAGTAAACAGAATAATTGTTCCAGACAGAGAATCACCGGAACCAGTAAGCGAAATTCTGCAACGTTTTAGTGGGACCAAATACATCACCACCTTGGACTTGACTGCAGGCTACTGGCAGATAGAGCTGGAAGAGGAGTCTCGACAGTATGCGGCCTTTTTATACAATGGTAGGAATTACCAATTTTGCAGGCTACCATTTGGACTAAACGTAAGTGTTTCAATTTTTATCAAATGCCTGGATTATGTATTAGGGAGAGAGATTTTAGAATTCACAACCGTTTATGTAGACGATATAGTAATTACATCACCAGATATTGATACACACTGTGAAAGGTTAGATAGAGTGCTAAGTAGACTGTATGAATATGGCATAACAGTTAAATTTAAGAAGTCGGAATTTTTGAAAGAACAAGTTAATTTTTTAGGACATATAATCAGCAAGCAGCAAGGGGTATCAGTACAGACCCTAAGAAAATAGAAATAATACAAAATTTTCCGATACCAAAAAATGTTAAACAGTTGCAAAGTTTCTTAGGTTTGTGCAATTATTATAGGCAATTTGTAGACAAATATTCATATTTAACAGTACAATTGGGACATTTATTAAATAAAGACAATCGATGGCAGTGGAATTTAAAAGAGCAAAATATATTCGAGCTGATAAAAAATAAATTCTTAAGCACAGTGATATTAGCTCATCCTAATTTTTCAGAACCATTTTATATACACACAGATGCGTCAGACATTGCCTTGGGAGTAGAGTTGTTTCAGTTAGATGGGAGTGGTAACCACAAAGTAGTAGCTTTTGCAAGTAGATCTCTATTAACTAGTGAAAAGAACTATACTACGACGGAGAAGGAGGCGTTATCAATATTTTCGCCTGTAGAAAGTTCAGAACGTACCTATTAGGAAATAAGGTAATCATAAGATCCGACCATCAAGCTTTGATGTTTTTAAAGAACTGTAAATTAACACATGGTAGGTTAGTGCGGTGGATGCTAATATTACAAGAATATGACTTAACAATTGAGTATTGTAAGGGTAAAGAAAATATAGTAGCTGATGTCCTATCCAGGACAGATTTTGATAATAACACCGAAGTAGACCTAGCAAATACGTACAAAATATTTATAGCAAAAGAAGTGGGGGAAATAAATATGAAAAAATTAATAAGTAACTTAGCAACAGAACAAGAAAGAGACACCGAACTTGGTAAAATAATATTAGCTTTGAGTCAAATACCCAACGTACCTCACAAGTGGGAGAAACATTTTAGTTTGTTTAATAAACACTTATTTCACTGGGAAAATGAACAGGGGGACGATTGGAAAGTGTGCATCCCTAAAGTTATAATACCTGAAGTAGTGAGAGATTGCCATCTAAGGTATGGTCATATAGGCCCCAAGAAATGTAGTGACATATTAAAAGAGTCATGTAAATTCAATAATATGGAAAGAACGGTGCGTAAAATACAGGGTGGCCCATAAGTCAGTTGGCAAAATTGCAAATAGCACTTTCATTGTAGAGGTGCAGCAGGGATACAGATACAGATAACGCATACAGATAGTTACTAGCATAGTTCTCATGACCTACAAGAAATGCTCAAAGTGGCCTCCATCCTTTTCTAGTCAAGTCAAGTAACTACTATGCTAGTCAATCGAGCGTCTACATACTGCTAGTGCCAACTGACTTATGGGCCACCCGGTATTACAAACATGCGAAATTTGTCAGAAAGCTAAAGTAAACAATCGTAAACAGGAGGGTTTAATGCAGCATGTAATGCCAGACAGTCCTTTAGCATTAGTTGCCGTTGATTTATATGGCCCCTTACCCAAAGGTTGTGGAGGGGTGAATTATTTATTTGTTGTGTTAGATGTTTTTACCAAATTTGTAAAATTGTACCCGATTAAAAAGGCAACCTCCTCAGTATTAGCTAGGAAGATAGTAAATGAATACCTTATTGAAGTAGGTAAACCTAAAATAGTATTATCAGATCATGGTTCTCAATTTACCAGCAACACCTGGCAGGAAACTTTAGGCTGGGAAAACATCTTAGTTAAACATACATCAGTGTATCATCCACAGTCAAATCCTAGTGAGCGTGTTATGCGGGAGCTAGGTAGGATGTTTAGAACCTTTTGCCACAAAAAACATTCTTTGTGGGCTACCTTTGTGTGCAAGATAGAAGGGTATATTAACAATAGTTTACATGAATCCACTAGCTACAGCCCATGTGAGTTAATGTTTCAGAGAAGGCCATCACGCATATTAGAAGAACTAGTAAAATTTCCAACCCGGACGGATATACCACATGATAGGAAACTGGTAATCGCTAGGGGGCGCCTGCTGAGTAAGGCTGAACAGCGGAAACGGAGACATGACCGGAATTTAACACCCATACAATGCGAGGTAGGACAACTAGTATTAATAAAAAATCACGATCAATCATCAGCGTTGGACAAAGAAATTAAAAAATTCTTCATATTGTATGACGGTCCATATGAGGTTAGCCAAGTGAAAATGGAGAATGCTTATGTTTTAGTAGATTTGCAAACTCGAGAAATAAAAGGAACTTATAATGTGACCCAATTAAAAAAGTATTATCTAGCTGAGTGATGATAGATATATTTGTAATTATTAAAATTTTCATACATAGACAGGCATTTTGTATTTTATTATTATTTATACACACGTTATGGTATTTTAAAAGTAGAAGGGATCCTCCCCCATTTTTGGGCGGTCACAGATTCAATACCTCTGATCGTGGTTTTTGGCATTCTGGAGGCAGACCATGGTTGACGGTAGCCCCGCAAAGGGTGAAATCAACGATGGTCCTAATCCACAAATTGGTGTAAACTAGAAATTTAACATTATCATTGAACGGGGAGGGGGACCCCTAGTTTCGTGAAAAGGTAAGGTATTTAAAAAAAAAAAAAAAAAATGGTCATATTTTCCACAAACTACAGTAGGTTGTTTTAGAAATTGAAACTGGAAAATTAGAAAGAAAAATCTTAGCAATTGGAAAATTTCAGAATGAAACAACCGAAATTATGTAACTTAAATACTTAACTTTTCAAGAAGTTGTTTTCCTTCAGAAAACAAAATGTATTGTACTTTTAAGGTAAATTTGTAAGATGATCCATTGTTGTAGTTCCTATTTTGGTCATAGAGAAAAAGTTTGGACTTGCAAAGGTGTTTGTGTAAAAAATGTGTTAAATAAAATAAAAACTTGTTATCATACAAGATATGTGGGCAATTTTGGGGGGTTGAGTGGTATTAATAGAAGTGCTATACCTAGGGAGTGTAGAAACTGCAAGTGCAGAAGGTTTAGTTTAGTTATTAGGTTAGCTATTGCCGTGGTGGCATGTGCCACGGTAGATAGTGATAAGTGTTGGGGGTAACAGAGAGTGTTACCTCCATCGGAGGCCAAAATGGCGTAAAATACACGGCACACCCTTTTATATAATTTTGTATTATATACTGATAGATTGCCGTGCCGTGTATAAAAATGATGTAGAGAACATGCCCGAATTTAGAGTTGATTTCCCCGACTTTTCGGGCGATTACTGCCTTACCAGCACTAATCGTGGTTTTGGATAGCGGTCGGCTATGGCCATAAATTAAGAACCTTGACCATAGCTGGCTTGAAATTGGTGTATATTTGAAATTATTGGGGGGTGACTTTAGGGGAAATCCCCGGAACTATGGAACAGTGGCTGCCACTCTGTTCGAGTAGGAACAGCAAGCCAGGTGGTAGACCCGTTTTAAGGGCATATAAATTTATAACATAGATATGATGATATCTACCAATTTTAAATGTAACACGGAAGCAATGACACGGAGATGATAAATTCCTCCACCAATGCCGTCCTTGTGGATGCAAATGGACGCAACAGTCCACCCTCAGAAAACAATAGTGTGTGTGGCAGGATGGTTACTCAAAGGGGAGTAACGAATTAAAATTTTGTAACTTAATGATGATGACTCGCTCTTGCAGTAATTAAAGAATTGTAGTTTGATTTGACAAATAGGTGCATCAGATGTTTATCATATTGTATTTAGTATGTCTTACTGTGTTTTATTTTATCATGTTAGGATATAAGGTTTGTCAACGTGTAATGTATTTCACATGATGTAATTTTTAGAAATGTAGTTAGGGTAAGGTCTTTCACCTTGCTAAGAAAATCAACTTATCAGCTGTAGTGTATCACTTATAAATGATTTGAAAATTTCTCAATGGAGTTAAATATTTGAATATAATTAAATAATTGATTGGTACAAGTGACAGATTTTGATAGAAGTTGAAAATAAGTAAAGCTATAAAATGTGTAATTTTTGATTAATTTAAATGTCAATTGTATTGTTAATTGTAATAATAACTATGTTAATTTTAAATGTCTTATCGTATTATGTTTGAAGATAAAAATTTTAAAGATGTTTCCTGTATTCCATAATATAGCCTATGTATAACCTATGTAGGTCAAGGTTGTTGACCTGACCCAGTTTGATCAGCTGATGGCTGATGTTATAAACTAGACCATTTTCTGGCAAGGGATTGATGTAATTTGGTTGCTTAATTGAATTAAATGATTTTTGATTTTTCTGAAATTGGTAAAATAATGTTTTGATAAATATAAATTTTTTGGAAAAAAAATTTTGATTTTTATGTCTCCCATATAGATGATGTTTGAGTTTTAATTATATTGTTTAGAATACAGATGTAAACAGATGTTAGAGTAAGTGCCTTCATATTTTAGTAAGGTATTCAATTTATTTTTTTATTGGTATCATAACAATGAAGAGAATTAATAGAGTGATGAATTCATGTAACAGATTTTTTTTTTTTTTTTAATTTTAGGAGGTCACTTAAATGAGTTTGCTTTAACGATAAATATTTTGAATTTAAAACTTAAAACTGTATTAATAAGTATATGTATGCGCCCAGTATTGCTGAAGGCGACCCAGTGTGCATGGTAAGGGGGAACATATCGGTTGAGGATCTGGCGTGGTATAAGACCAGGGGTTTGGATTTTGGGGTGGCATGTTAGAAGGTTAGGTGCGCTGTGGTGCATGTCTGTTCGATTTTATGGTGTTGGGATCTCGAATAGAGAAGTCCAGTAATCTCGTTCAGGTGCAGCCGTAGTCGCCGAGCCAGGGGGGTAGTTTACCCATGATGTAAAAGGACTAAAGGGGGGTTGTTGGCACCATATCCTCACCTCTTAGGGGTTTAGCAATGAGATTTCTTCTGTTTCGGCAGAAGATATCTCATTGGGGGGGTATTGAAGTGGATATTTTTATTCAATTTATAAATATTTGGGACTGATTTGTTTGGACACCCTTTGCGTCACTCAGACATGCTGGATTGGACACCCTGTATGCAATTCCGTATCAGTCCGTGCTTGGCACAAACGATAACAGCGTTGGAATGTAAGCCTATGCGCACATGCGTGAATTTTCTGTTGGGGAAAAGTGTAAAAAAAACTTTGTAGCCTGTCACCAGTAACGTTTGGAATGCAGCTGTAAGTGTGTGCCCGTGGGCCTCTACAATACTCTCGACACCAAAGTATATCAGCGGAAGTAACGCAATGTGGCTAATTAACTGGCCACATGAGCGTCTCGGCCAATCACCGATCATGCTGACGGAAATGATTTGGACCAATGCACTTGGTAGTGTCACCCAGTCGATGAAATCACCCGTTCCCGGCCGGGACAAGTTACGCAGTTTGCGAACTTTAAATTTTGTATTTTAACATATTCCAAAGTGTAACAAAAAGTTTGAAGAGAAACAGTTAAATCCGACAGTTTAGACGAAGTTAGCGGAGTGGACAGCAAAATCGAGAAATGTGACAAATAAACGAAACATTCGTATACATACGAGATGCAGCACGTGGTTACAAGAAGGACGCGGGTTAAGTAGTCGACTCAAAATTAAATTAATCAATTAATCTTCAAATTTATAAAAAGGGGTTATAATTAAATTATGGGGCGTTTTACAGTATGAGAGGGAGAGAGTGAGCAATCTGGGTCGTCTTAACAGTTTAATTATTTAGTTTGTCAGTTTTTTAAGTTACAGTTGCAACTAGTTATTAGCGTATTGGTCATGTAAAAAATAATCCAAGTTTCTGTAATTATTTAAGAAAAATAATCGAGATGCAGAGTAGTAGTTTTGTCACAATTTTAATAACAAAGTAAACAGAAACAAATAAAATACCATTTTATTTGTGTTCGCAAAATATGTGTTTGTCATTGCATTACCTGTTGTTTTTCTCTGCCTAAGTACATCAGACGACACCCTGGTATTTCGTGATGAAGGTAAGTGGGACAAATTTGAATATTTTAATTTTAAAAAACAAGTAAAGTTTCAGTTGCCGCTTATTAATAGGCACAGATTTCTAGATTTTAATATTTATTTTAAACTCGTACAGCTTCAGTTTTAACAATAGAAAAGTACTGGTACTTAATTTTGATAAATAAAGTATCCTGATAAGGTCATAATAATCCACTATAGAAAATTAGATGAAATATCTATAAATAAAGAGTCTAGTTGAATGGGGTGGTGGTAATTTTTTATAAATGAAAATGATAGTTGATGGGGGTGGGGATAATTTTTATTTATATGTCATGTGTACTACGTTATCGGCAACAAAGAAGTAGTTTGTTGTTAAAACTCCTTCCTGGGCTGTTTGGGCTTGATCCAATGTTTTCTACAAAACCAGACGTTTTGGCAGTGCTATCGACTGCCATCATCAGTGAAAACTGAGTGCACTAACGTGAGGTGGTATACGTTAGTGACCACAGTACTGTGGTTAAGGCTGAAGAAAGAAGTAGTTTCTATGGAAATATTTCATATCGAAAATGATTTTAAGTATAAATCTTAGAACATGAAAGTCATGTATGGTTCTCCATACCGATATTTATATGTGTACTACGTTATCGGCAACAAAGAAGTAGTTTGTTGTTAAAATTCCTTCCCGGGCTGTTTGGCCGTAGTCCAATGTTTTCTGCAAAACCAGACATTTCGGCAGTGCCATCGACTTCCATCATCAGTGAATATCGAATGCGATAACATGAGGTGGTATATGTTAGTGACCACAGTACTGTGGTCAAAGCTGAAGCAGTAAGTAAAAAGAAGTAGTTTCTATGGAAATATTTCATTTCGAAAATGATTTTAAATATAAATCTTGGAACATGGAAGTCATGTACGGTTCTCCATACCGATATGGAGAAATGATGTCTGTGTGTAGAATTGTTTCTATGACAAACAATAACAGCCGCAAATTCAAACAGAATCAAATAATTTTTTGCATAGTCCTGAATTGTAGAGTACTCAAGGCCTCTTGTTTTTGATGAAGATCGGTTAAGGGAAAGGGGTAGTTTACCTACAACATTTTATGTTTTAACAAGGGTAATTTTTTCTATAACGAACGATAACTGCCCCACATTCAAACAGAATCAAATAGTTTTTTGCATACATCTGTGAATTGCAGAGATCTCAAGGCCTATTGATTTTGGTGAACATCGGTTAAGGGAAAGGGGTAGTTTACCTACAACATATTAAGTTTTAATAAGGGTAATTTTTTCTATGACGAACGATAACTGCCGTAAAGTCAAACAGAATCAAATAATTTTTTGCACACATCCCTGAATTGTAGAGAACTCAAGGCCTTATTGATTTTGGTGAAGATCGGTTAAGAGAAAGGGGTAGTTTATGTGCAACATTTTATGTTTTAACAAGGGTAATTTTACTTCCATGTTCCATAAGGAAATGGAAGTATGGTCGTGGCGAAAAAAATTGTGTTCGAGATAAAGGCTGATTCTGATTGTACTAGCCTCAAAACATGAAAAGTAGTTTTTCAAAAAGTGTGTGTGTGTGTGTCTGCCTGTGTGTAGAATTTTTCTATGGCAAACAATAACAGCCGCAAATTCAAACAGAATCAAATAATTTTCTGCATACATCTATGAATTGTAGAGGACACAAGGCCTATTGTTTTTCGTGACGATCGGTTAAGGGAAAGGGGTAGTTTACTGGCAACATTTTATGTTTTAACAAGAGTAATTTTTTTTTATGATGAACGGTAACTGCCGTAAATTCAAACAGAATCAAATAATTTTTTACATATGTTGCCTGAGTTGTAGAAGACTTGAGGGCTATTGATTTTGGTGAAGATCAGTTATGGGAAAAGGGTAGTTTACCAGCAATATTTTATATTTTAATAAGAGTAAAGTACTTAATTTTGATAGATAAAGTATCAGATAAGATCATAACAATCCACTGTAGAAACATAGATTAAATAAATATAAATGAAGAGGCTAGTTGAACGGGGTGGGGGTAATTTTCCATAAATGAAAATTATAGTTGGAGTGTGGATAATTTTTTATATGTGTACTACGTTATTGGCAACAAAGAAGTAGTTTGTTGTTAAAATTCCTTTCTCGGCTGTTTGGCCATAGTCCAATGTTTTCTGCAAAACCAGACGTTTCGGCAGTGCCATCGACTGCCATCATCAGTAAAAATCGAGTGCGATAACATGAGGTGGTATACATTAGTGACCACAGTACTGTAGTTAAGGCTGAAGCAATAAGTAGAAAGAAGTAGTTTCTACGGAAATATTTCATTGTGAAAATGATTTTAAATATAAATCTTAGAACATGGAAGTCATGTATGGTTCTCCATACCGATATTTTAAAATTGCCTCACTATCTTGGTTTTTAATGAAATTAGAATTAATAACTTCTATCAAATTTAAAAACACTTGTGTAATGGGGTTTTTTCTACCCAGTAATGATTATCATGGACATTAATAACTTCATTTCATGTAAGACTTCATCATCAGTGAATATATGAGGGACTGAATAAGTGGGGACCAATTGCAATTTTGTGTAGAAAAGTAAACAAAATGCCCGTCTCTGTTCATAGTCAACATTTTCAAGGGCTTGTAGCCTACGCTTTGTAGATAGTACGTCTTTAATCTTTTGTGGAGATTCATCTGTAATAAAATCAGGAACAGGAGCTGAATGGAATTTTGACAAGTTTCCATGTCATACACAAGCAGTGGAGCAGTGTGTGAAGGTGGTGACAGAAGCGTCACAAAAAAAGGCGTTGATGCCAAGTCCAGAGATGGGTTCATCAGAACGATGGTTCTTTCACGATCCATCATGCCACGTTTTTCACACAAATCGGAGTTTAAAATAGCTAGTACCAAAAAGAATGAGTAAAAGGCTATTGACATAATGCCATAGCTTGTAACAATTATCATTAATTATTTTATGTCAAAGTGTAAAATTTGCAATTTAATGTTAAAAATGTGTTTTTCACGTGCAATGCGCAACCCATAAAAGTTGAAATATCTATGCTTTTTAAATGTATTTATCTTCCCTTTGCTATTCTTTACTTATCTAAAGCTGTAGGTCTACCATTTGACTTGCACAGAAAAAGTTTCGTTTTTCTAAGTACAAAAAATTGTTAAAATTTATCAGTTTTTATTATTTTCGGGGTGATGCACGACCGGAAGATATTAACCGATTTTTTATTATTATTTTTTTATTTTACTTATGTGTCCTTGGGGCAAGTTTTCCGCGGTATAGCGAATCAAAAAAAAAATAATAATAATAATAAAAATATTTCCGTCCCATCCTAACATCTACCGTCTCTTTAGATATAAAGTTTTATTTAAAAACACAAAATGGCGGAGAGTCGGAGGAAAGTGAGACTTTTTCAGTCTAAGGTTAATAGGAACTTTTTTCTTATACTGACGCATAAATTCGAATATGTATAATGAGGACATCTTTTACGTTGCATCGCGTACACACACACAGACACACACACACGTGCACGCGCGCGTGTGCGCGCATACGCGCAATGCTTTAGTAATATAATGTAAAATATGAAATATAAAAGTAATGTTAGGAATTGCCAATTAATACCAAATTAAAATCTTTAGTACACATAATATCGCAACATCCACATATTGCTGTACTACTAATATACAACAATTTGTAAGGCACAATATTTTCTTATAGTATATTTATATATACTATGAAAAGTTGGTGTTAATGAAAAAGAGAAATTTAAACATTTGCGTTAGGTATTGTTTGTTTGTGATTAAGCTTAAAGTATGTTCGGTCACCACACAGAATGAGCAGTTTAGTAAATTGTGAAACGTACGTTTTTAGTCAGCGTCTTGGGTAAGAAAAATAGCTGTATCCCAAGGACACGAAATTTGTATATGTAAGCTGGATATGAAATTTGTATAAAGGTTTTTATTACTAACGCAGTCTATAACCAAGAAGAGTTAACGTGAATAAGGTGGCGACAAGACTTGGCGCGCGTCTCCCGAAGCGTCCGCTATAATGATTACAAATAATTGTATATATGGTCCAAAGCACCTTAAGTTGAACATTAGAATTTGAATTAAAATTAACTTTAGACTATTTACTACAACTTAACGCTTATACTATATGTCTATCTCAAGAAATAAAAAATTTCCTCACAGACCGAAAATTTTAATACACACACGGACGACATTAATAGGCAGAGATAAAAAAATCAGTAAAAATTTTATTTATTGCGCTTTGGCTTTTAAAATGTGCTTATAACAAAGGAAATTTATTTTAAATAAAACGTGGTTAAAATTAACTCCATAAATGTAATAATAGGGTAACAGTCACTGGTTGAATGAAACACTGCTCTAACATCTACAAGTAAACATAAAATTTATAAAATATTTGTTTTATGAAGACGGTAATTCTGTTACAGACATGTAATTTATTCAGAAATGTGCAGCACAGCATGTAGAACATCAATAAAATTTAAAACTCTTTAAAATTTTTACTTCACATTTAGTACGAATGGCAACATTGGAACGACAGAAAAGGACAAAAGTATAGGAGAAACATATGGGTAAGACAGAGCGCGACAGCTCCCATAAGAGCCTGTAACGGGGCAAAACCAAGGGGTTTATTTTAATTTCATAATCATGAAATACACGAACTCTGGGTTGACCTTGGTGTATAAAAATGGTAAGTAATTAAATGTAAAACAGTAGAGAAGATTACAAGCCAAAGCTGTAAATTAAACCTGGGACGGGGGTTAGAAAAAAAATCAATTACTCAAACTGACCCAAATAAAACACAGAATACAAAACCCTAATTAGTAAATGAAAACATTACATCTCCACAGTGGTTATGGCAGACACACGTATGACATATACCTTCAAGCAATGATGTCACGAAAGTACACTAACAAATGGAAGTGGAGGGATTGAGTGGTCAGAAGGTAAGTACCCCTGTCAAAGGACATAATTGCAGCGCTGGAGTATGACTATGCCTACTTAGTATCACAAATCGACAATCCTTACACAGTAAAACTGGACTATGTGCAGTCCTATTACTATTTTGCCAAAGACATCTTATTAAATTGAACTCTTCGAAAAAAGGTGCAAAGACATCTTATTAAATTGAACTCTTCGACAAAAGGTGCAATCCATTTTATTCTTGGGCAAATTGTACAACCAGCCCCAATGTCTCAAGAGTTCTGTAGAGAAGTAACAAGCCTCAACGTATTGGCATTTGTATTTATAAGCCAGTTGCCCGAGAGCAAGTGATGACAGTATAGTCCCCAATCGTAACTTGAGAAATTTTACAAACTAACTAAAGACTCCCACCAAACTGAGGCCAGGAGAAAATGTCTGCACAAAACGCAGACACACAAGACTGACAGTCAGATTTGAATTTTAGGTTGCCAATAAATTTGCCTGACAGCAGTGGAGATGATGCCCAACTGGACTGGTCTTCACAATAGTGATCCACAACAACTTCACGCAAAGACCAGTACACCGGAGCACAGTCAACAGGATTCAAGTGGGAAGAAGTGTGTTGCCAAGATGGCAGGGTCATCCATTCACTAATGGCAGCCACCCAGTTGCTTAAAAAAGTTCAAGTCTGTAGGACAGAGTATTTACCCAGTATAATACAATTAGAGTTAGTACAATGGCAAATTTGACTAAAGGACAGAGATGTTCGGAAGAGCTGCGCATAGAGATGTACCAATTTAGCAAGAAGATAATTGCCTAATAATTCAAGGTGATAAGGTGCCACTGTAGTGTTGGCTACCAGCAACATGAATGGGTTACAAAATGCCAACCTTTGTAACTTACAAAATGGTGACTGATACAAAATGTTTTGGCTGAATCATGTGAACTAAGGAAAGCATACATTAACACTTTGACGCCGGGCCCTTAACATAGTGGGTCCTTCGCCCATGGTGGGCCATTTCTGCATATATTTAAAATGTTGTATCTTCTTAACTATATGGTAAAAAAATATGCTACCTATGTTTTTATGAAGATCTAAGGGTCTTCTTTAAAATGGTGTTATACTGTATGACATTGTGTTGGTTATTTTCCCTGAAATTGCTTTTCAAAAAAGTGATGTTTTTGGAAAAAAATGGCCAAAACACATGTTGTTACTAGAAACTCACAATTTTATTTTTAATTGTTAGAAACGGATTAAACAATACATTACATAATGCTTACAGTGGCGGCTCGTCCATAAGAGCACATGAGCACGTGAACCCCCTATAAAAATAATTATACGATATAAATTATACATCTTTATTGACGCAGTACTAAAATGGCTTATCTTCAGTAAGTTTAAAAGAGCGGACAATGAAAAACAGCGTAGAGCGCACCAAGTGACTAGGAGCGGACTGAATGCGCCGCTCTCGACGCTGTACACACGGGATATGCGACAGACGGGCGAGTCCATTTGCTCGCGGTAGGGGGGAAACATGTTTACAAGCGGCTTAACGGAGAATACCGATGAGCTGCCTCTGACACAGCTCAGCCCAGTAGCTGCACGGACTTGAGTCTGCAGACTGACAACGTGAAGCCACTCGGGCAACTTCGGCTACCTTCGTTCTCATCTATGCCCGCCTATATTCTGTTGTCAGATGTGAGTTTTGTAAACGTTTGGTTAAAGTTTGTGTATTTATTTTAGCACAATAATTTTATTACGTTCACGGCTTCAAATACGTAAACTCAAGAGTAAATTTTTCGTGTATTCAAGTGTCTGTGTGTATTCGTGTCTAACCTACCTATACATGTCCTGTAAGCATTTCGATGTTTCATTTTAAAGTTTTGTCATTTTATTTTTAGTGTAACAGTTTTTATTAGGTACACGCACTGTAAGTGTCCGATGTGAAGTTCGTATAACATTTCAAAGGAGTCTTGTCAGTTTAAGGGGGGGTGGGAACCGTACATGTTAAAATGCCATTTTCTCAGCATCTATTTTGTGCTACAGACTTGAAATTTGTACAAGTTAATCACCACACTTTCAGATTGAGATTCCTCAGATTGTTATGGCACTAGAATAATAAATTTAGAAAAGATAGAAGGATGGACTTTGTTTACAAAAACTGTACTTAAAGAAAATATTTGTGTAAGCTACCATCCAAGCAAATTTGTGTAAGTAAATACTAGACCTTACCATCATATGCAGCAGCTTTGATTATTTTCCTTTTTCTGTGTGTTTAATAATCTAATCTAATAATTGAGAGCATGAGGCCTTATGACTATCTAAATATTTAACACTTAAAACAAGCTTTCTGTTTTGCGTTTATTTTACTACTTTAAAATTAAATGAAAATAATTGTTTTAGTAAAAAAGAACAATTAGCATATTATAACAAGTATGATCAATAAAGTAATTCTTTATTATTAAGTTGTGAAATAGTTAAAGTACAGTAATATCTATAATAACATTTCGTTTCAAAATTAATACATTACATCAAGGTATAGCAGCGCCTAAATTATATGAATATTGCAAGCGACACACAAGTGTTTGACACAGTGTATCTCAAAAACTGAAAATTATTAATTGTGAACCCCCTGTAGATGTACTCACGAGCCACCACTGAATGCTTATAATATATATTGGTTTAGAAAGGTGTACTTATGTAATTTTTTTTACAAGAAACGCTTGTCATTTTGACACGCACGTGGTGTTTAGCCAACTAATGTAACAGTTTGCTGTGCTAAGTTTCATGTCAACTATACCTATGAAATTGAACGCATATGCGATCTAGCGGATGATTTGGGTACTACAAGGCCTGACATCATAAAAACACATTGAAACTTCAGGAAAGCAATTGACGTCCATCGGCATTCTCAGAAGTTTTCAAAGGACGTCAATTGACGTCCATCAGCGTCAAATGTACTATACCTGATCAATAAACTGATCATTCTGTTCTTTGATTAGTACTTCTTTTACACACAGTTCTTCTTTTAAAGACAGTTGTTCTTTTACAGATTGTTCTTCTTTTGCAGATAGTTCTTCTTTTAGGATAGAATTTACAAGTGGCAATATATACTGCAAATTGAAAAATTATAACATTTAATTAGTCTTCTCCGTGACTTACAGAGTACATAATAACGTGTTAAAAATAAATATGAAATAAATAGAATATTATCCATCAATTTTTCTAATAAATATCTGCACTCTGTACAACGCGCGCGCGCGCGCGCACGTGTGTGTGTGATTTTACTTACTTAATCACATCTTGCTTTTCCACTTACAATACTGTGAGACTGGTATTCTGTGTATTCTGTTGATATTTAAATTAAACATCTACAAATGAATGTAATCCTAAACTCAGTCTCAAGAGGTACAAGGCATTGAACAAACTAACACATTAGCTGTGGGTTACATAATCAGGTTTGTGCATATTTTACCTGTTTAGTCTCTTCTTCTACATTGTAACATCACAAAATGTTCCATAATAATAATGAACACCAGAAGGGTGAATAATACTAAAAGAACTATAAATGAGTAACAAGAAAGAATGTAACAGTAAAAATAATAAAACAATAAAGAAGAAAAGAAGAGAAGGAATTCAAGTAAACAGTGACAAATCCACTACATGCACTAAATGACACTACAATACAAAATAAACTGAATGACAAAGACGAAATGACAAGATAAGTTTCCCACATAAACTGTCAAGTGAGTTCAATAAAAACATTTGATAAATAAAATCAAACTGAAAAATAAAATAACAAATACTTGAATAGTATTGTACTATATATATTACGAATAAAAAAAGCACATTAGCTGATCTAAGTCAAAACAATGATATATAAAAGACAAATATAATGAACTATGCTAGGAATAATCACAAACTGTAAAAGATAATGTGAAACCCAAATATGTATTATTATAGATTAAGAATAACTATAAATGTAAGCACTGTATGTGTTTAGGTAACTTCATAAGTAAGTAGAATGTGTACAAAAGATAATAATAGTCAGGGAACAAAACCTTGTAGCATAATGATAACAGACCCTGAATAACCAATTTAAATCAAAGAAATAAGAATTAAATAGAAACCTTACTAAGCATAATGCTGTAGAATCATGACAATGATGAAAAGAATGTAAAGTACCACCACATGTGGGATGTTATAAAAATAAGAGATGAGAAGGAATATAAAATAAAAATAATAAAATATGGAAGTTTATGTTAGTAAATCAACAAATGTAAACAGATAATTAATATTGTTCAGCTGAATGCAGCATTTATATATAATAAGGTATTCTTTTTAATCAATTAATCATGTTCAAAGTAGAAATTAAGAATAATTAAACAAATATTAGAAAAAAAGTTAATAGTCGGATTTGCAACATTTAGCAGACGACGCATGTAAACAATGTACTAGTAAGTTTAAAGTAATGAAATATTAATGAAAACTGTGACCAAACTGGCATCAAGCCATGTCAAAATAAAGATTAAGAAATAAGCTGTACAATAATAGTAATAGAACCCGAATTGAGATTGTAATAATTGAGATATAAACGTTAGCATCATAAATTTGGAGAATACTGAATAAATGCAAGTAATAACAAGACAATCGACAACAGCTAGCAAAATACAAACATGTAATGCCTATTAATAGAATTACGTCATCATGACATAATTTCGGACCAATCACGAACGATTTTAGTAAGACCTCTGGAGCGCCTAGCGGCTTTCTGAAAAAAGTATATAAACGAGGGTCATTGTAAACAGAGAAGCATTTTGTCTAATTTCACTCAACCAGCAACAACAAATCCAAGCCAACTAATCATCAAAATTTAATAATTCAACGATAAAGAAGAAGTATAATTCAATCAGTGCATTGACAATAGTAGTGAATCTTTAACCAGAAGTGCATGTGAACGAACGAGGTTAGGTATCAACATAACCAAAGCTGTAGCTTATTCAAGAAGAAAATTAACCCGTTCAAGTGCGAAAATCAGTGAAGTGTAAACACGATCATTGAATAAGATCGTTAAAAGTGTTAATAAATTAATCATTGCGATTAATCACCAGGGAGTACAGTGCTCATACTTACTTTGTTTACATTTTAGCCAATAACAATATAGAATAATGCACAAATGTACTGACGCAAGAAACAATAATACTATAAGTAACTAACACTGTTTTGAAGTTATTTAGAGGAATTAACAGATTCCGACGTAGGATTTCATGTATTAACATTTTTATAACTAACCTAAAATTTATTCAGAATAAACGAACTTTTCGTTTGTTAACTAAAGGTGTCTAACCTAACAATATGATATATCATAATAGCATTGTAAAATAAGGCTGTGGCATTCTATTATGTAACTTAAAAGAAGTCACCCTTGACATAAATAACAATTATAAATAATCTATCGATTATAACTAGAGTTTTCATGTTAACTAAACTGAGCTAGATAAAAGTAAAGAAACCGGATGATCTGTGATCCGTTTGTTATTTTCAAATGAATGTACTTAATTGAATTTATTCCATAATGAATAATAAATAACAGAATTGTAAAGTAACAACACATGTCCATAATTATTTCAAATAGTAATTAATCAGTATTACTAATTACTGAGTTGCATTGTTATAGTAAACCAATAAACAGAAATTTAATGCATGATATTGATCTAACCATTTAATCAATTATTGATTTATAAAATATCAATTAACTATTAATTTATTCAGTAGAATTCTTTTTATGGGTCATTTCTCTCGAAAGCCCATATGGCGCCAAAATAAAATTTAAAAGTGTTTACAAAAAGCTTCCACAGCATTAATATACTGTTTGATCAAAAGCTTGACAGGTTATTAACCACCTATGACCAACTGAAAGTCTAGTACTACGTCACAGGTACGTGAAGGTTTGATTTATGTAAAATAACTTTGTCAAGACTATACACTGACACACACAGACAACACTATTCAACAGGAGAGTGAACTAACGTCAAGATATCTACGCAACTGTCTACATTCATCAACGGATCTACAATCAAATAGTTACTCAAATATAAATAAACAAAAACCTCAAAATCGAATTAAACCATTAACATAAATAAAAAATAATTGAAGAATATATTTAATGAACGCGAGTGTTAAATTCAACAAACAGTAAAAGTTTTTACAAATAGAATTGACGCAACCAACGTGTGGCTTTTTAAAATAAAAGAATAAACAATATAAGAGAAATATTAGTGTTATAACATCCACTTCTTTCTTTATAATATCCGTTGAAACATCCTACAAATAATAAAGAATTAAATTTACAATTATAAAAATTTATCACCATTACAGGAGAATGCTTTACATGTGCTGCAAAGGAAATAATAGACTTTCAAGATTGGAATAACATCTCATGGAAAGAGTATAAAAATGTTTTAGATTTACTGATAATATGACTTGTAGAAAACAAGGTAAATTTATAAACAGCATTGAATTTTATAGACAAATGATTACAATAACAGAAGTTGGAAACAAAAGTAGAGATTCTGTAAATATTAAAACCGTCAACCGGTAACTTGGAGGAAGCGGTGTCACAGCACAGGCCAAATGGAGAAACTAATTTGCTGTTGTCAAATACTGGGCTAGGAATTAGGAAGAAATTCCTCAAGTTACATGTCTGCAGCATCGCACTACACACGCTGGATGTGGAATCTAGATCATTTGGAAAGGTGAAAGAAAGAACCACAGAAGCATTTGAATTGTGCTGCTATATGCTAACATGTGCTGAAGAACATTAACAACATAATTTAATGGACAAAATAATTTTAAAAAAATTAACAGGTTCTGGAAACAATGGGACAATGGAGTGGTTTGTGAAGACAAGACCATGGAGTGGTGGGTCACTCGTTGAGACAGCCAGGAGTAATGATTTTGGTGATGGGAGCCCAGTGAATGGTAAGTACCGTAGAGGAAGGCAGAGACTGGAGTTGACTGTTGACATTAAGGGACGCTGTAAGCACTACAGACAAAGATGAGCATAACGATACGAAGAGCCTAAGAACCGCATCAAAGCAAGTACATGTTATGATAAAAGACAGATAAGTTAACGGTGTAATCTTAAACCTTTCATTATTGCCTTTTCCCAACAGAAATTTCTGCATCTAGTGATCTTCATACAAGGAGAATTTAAAAAGATCGTTGTCTACAATCTAGAGGTATTTCTGCATTTCTGTTTTTCACTGGACTATGACACTACATTTGCCCCATGAATAGATGTAAAGCATCTAGTTGGTCTGCTGTGTTGTTAATAACAAACAGTTGTGTAAACAAAGTCCTCTCTCAAGGTCATTTTTCCTTGGTGCGCTGTTGAAAAAAGGGAAGGTCTAACGTCATGCACCATCAAATTTCTTGTTAGAAAAAGGTTAACACCAACACAAATTTTTAACGAGATGAAAGATATGTTGGGTGATCATTTACTACAGTTTATTTGTAGACTTGTAATGGGTAATACAAACTGGGTCCATCATTTCATTCCAAAACAAAACACCAGTCAAAACAATGTATGTACAGTTGTTCTCTGTTTCCAAAAAAGGCAAAATCAATTTTATCTGCTGGAAAGCCGACTTTGGTTGTCTGAGATGCTAAGGGAGTATTGTTAAAAGATTATCACGAAAGGGTCAAATGATGAAGAGGCACCACGCTAACCTTTTACACCAAATAAATGAAAAACATTTGTGAAATAAATATCAGGTTAAGTACAGAAATAGCAGCAGGATAATGCAAGACTTCATGCAAGCATTGTTTGTATGGCAAAAATTGCCGAGTTGAAGTACGATCTGCTGTAGTATCAGCCTTATTTCCCTCATTTAGCTCCATCTGACTTTTAACTACTCCCAAATGTCAAAACTTCCCTGGGGGAGGGCGGCAGTTAAAGTTGTTTTGAGGACCTAGAACAACCAAAGTTCTGTGATCGGATAAAAGCACTGCAGCATGTAATGGGACGTGTAAGCCCACCTAAGAATATTTTGGGGAACATAAACAAAAATAAATTATAATGGTAAATTTTATTTGGAAACAAGAAACGACGTATTCAGTGTGAGTGAATTCATGTCAAGGTCAACAGAAAAACGACAGAGTAGCAGCTATTTTTAGCCGAACGAACTTTGACCTATGTAAACGGCGAGCAAAACATCTGACATCAGAGCCGATCCCAGCGATCCGTCACCGCTGGAATGTCGACCCAAATTAATGATCCCATCAAAATTGGTGTTGAAACACAAAAAGAACAATGAAACCAGACCACATGATCGTTCGCCAAATTAAGAATCGTCATCTTTACGAACCCCAGTCGACCATCTTCCTTCGTGCTGTACAGCCGTAAAAGTGCTGGAACAAAATCGCAGGCACCCGCACATCACCAAATATGAAATTTTACATACTAAATCTAAAAAACAGTATTTTGATTCGCAAAATAAATACAGTGACAAATTGAAGCAAAATGACAGTTCGGCGGTAAAATAAAAAGGTGAAAACGAGGAGACATCTAGGTACTGCGAGTGCACGAGGAGACATCCCATGGATGCGCCTCTACGGATCATGAAAGGGAAGTAAATCATACTAGAATCAATCAAATCTGGCAATTTTATGAAATACAAAAATGAGCTCAAAAAGGGGAATATAAAAAATGTACCGTATGAAAGTGTGTGTGGTTGGGTGAATAAAGAATATATATTTAAGAAGTGCTGGGATTGCGATCAAATATATATATATATATATATATATATATATATATATATTGCGACAACACAAATTACTAAACTATTGGCGCATAGGATATGATAGTATGTGTATTTCAAATTACAAGTCTATATTGGAGGGTTTAAGATTATTTATTGTACAAACACAAGTTATAGTTTATATGGTATATTTGTAATGTACAGAATGTAATGTTTGATAAAGAGTCTTTCTTTTAAAATGTTAAATAATGTTCATACGCAAGACGTGATACGTTACATAAGAAGACTCCCCCGATGATGTTGTTGAATAGAAGGGCCGGTCTTTGCGGTGTAGTTGGTTCGTCAGGTGTGGCTTACAAATGACAGACGTTTTCCCAGAAACGTTTACAGCTGGGCTGGCGTCCTGTAACAGCTTGGCTGATGTCCTGTAACAGCTGGGCTGGTCCTATGACAGCTGGGCTGATGTCCTGTAACAGCTGGGCTGATGTCCTGTAACAGCTGGGCTGATGTCCTGCAATTCCCACGATGAATCCGACACTTCGCACAAACAACGGTACTACGGATTTTATTACCCGCAAAACTTATATAGAGTTTAAGACCAAGTAATATCTCAGGTGACAGTGAGTTTAATCAATAACGGTATATTGAGCTTATACCTCTCCGGCTTCTTCAAGTGTTCTCGCGAATAACAAGGTCTACCGCGATCAGCAGACCACCCTATGAGGAAATCTTGCACTAGCACGGAAACGTCTTGATGGAACTATTGCGTAACAATTAATGATACTGTCACTGCGGAAAATCTCGCACAGTGGTACAGTTACACTCACTTCTTACACACGTAATACTACAATATTAATATCATGTGTAAAGCTATAAAATCAATTGTTATGCGTCACACGCGTTACTATCCCCGAAAAGTCTTAACAGATCCTTGCAAGCGGTAGAGTCTTGTACAAGGAATTGAATGTACCGTTCGCGGTAGCAGCAGTGAAGAACTGCTTGTAATTTTACGCACAATGCGTTAAAACACTGGTGTGTGCAAATGTACCACACACACAGTTCTGAGTCTTCCCGTTTCACTAACGACGAATAGTTTTACAGTACCTTGCAAGCGGTAGAATTCTTGTACAAGGAGTGCACGACCCGTTCGCGGTAGATGGCGTAGAAGAACTGCCTGTGTAACGACAGGCTTAAGAAAATTTCCAACCACCAGTCCGCATTCTATTGGTGGATGGAAGTCACATGGTAAGTAAAGGTGACCATGCACTTTTCATGCATTAAAGTGCATTTACCTTGTAACAGCATGCATAGCGGTAATCAGACTACTCGTATCTCATGCATGCTGACTACATACTAATAATATACAAGAACGTAAACAATAGTCCGACAGGTATAGGGATTGTAGCGATACATACGTCTAAGTTCAGTTAATGGCCACACAACGATAATACTTCACGCGCCACCCGGGAAACGTTTACCACTCGCGCACGCGCGCACATTTCCACAACACAGCACATGGATCACCATAAATAATAATGCACAGTTATCCTAAACTAAACCCTTAACCTTTCTAAATACAATTGATAACAACCAAACTTAACCATCTACGCATATAATATGAATGTCCATTGTCTGTGTAATATATGACTTGCCCCGCCTATCATGATCCTGTGATTCGTTGCAGGATTAACTCCCTCCCGCATAAAAAAAAATTTTTTTTTTTTTTTAGTTAACTAACAAAAAATAAAAAATTTTTTTTTTTTAATATACCTAAAACAACTTCCTAATCCTGAAATAATAATAATACCCTCGAACTAAAATCAAATAAACATCCTCAATTAATACTAACAATTCCAACTGTCACTTTGACAGAAGCATCAATTCACAAGACACGTGGTAACCTTCAAACCAAAACAAACACACATGTTCTTGACACACAGATAACGACATCTAATGCAGGGTCATAGCGTACACAGACAACATTCCTTATCAAAACTAGATTATTGTTCATTCACAGAGTCATCTTACATACAACATTTAAACCTGAACTGACATATTTACATCACTACACATTCTTACCCCTATATCCTGACATTTATTTCTGAGTTTTTTGTATAAATTTTTCTCAGTTTTGAAACGCACACGTTTACTTGGAAATACAGATTTGAATTTGTTTAATATACACCGTAATTGCCTTATCTCGCAACCCATTAATTGAACCTTGGGGGTCGGTGAGTTATTCGTTATCTTATCTTTCGAGCGTCTTAGTCTGATAAGGTGCTCTACCCTATCAACCTTATCTCGTAATGTATGGTTTGGAACTCCAACTGGCAGTTTATTCAATTCGTCGATTTCCAATATAATATTATGTCCGAGTTTTCTAACTCCAATTACGGTCATATCTATTTCCGTTTCCTGCACATATCTTGTTATACGTGCCTGTTTTTCAACTATCTGCGACTCACACGCTGCTGATTTAACCCTTGTGTGACTTACCGGCAGAATCGGCATTTGTATAAAGTGGTTTTTACACCACTTTCGTAACTGCTTGTCCAACAGCGATATTTCTGTGCCACTGTCGGACCACCTCTCGTCGCCATAACCATTGATTTTTGCTTCGACAATAAGGTCGGTGCAATTTTCAATCCTAATATTTCCCTCATGTTTATTACTATTATCATTATTACATACTAAATTATCCCTAATTTCGGCAGGATATAGGCCATACATAACAGTTTCATTCTTATAACTAACATTTTTCATATTTGATTGATTGAACTGCTTTTCAACTAAATCATTTTCAATAACTGTTGCTAATAAGTTGGTATTAAATTGCTGAGTTGTATTTTTATGTTGTTGTGATTGCGGCTGATTTTGTGGTGTTTGAACCTGAAATTGATTACGCGGCGGTTCATTATTATTTACCATAATTGTTGTCACCTTACTGTCACCAGTATCATTCACCTCTCCGTTCTCCGTAAACACCTCAGTACCTGATATAGATTCATCTAGTACCTCATCATCAGGCCATGTGTCATAAATACCTGCACCGTTAGTATCCATACTAGTTCCAGGCTCTACTACTGGTTCGGAATTTTTATGTGTTATGCATACACTATCCGCATCCATGATAGCTTCAGATCCTATCATACGTTCACGGTTCTCGCATGCTATATCTGTAACACTATAAATTATCACCTCATCACAGCACTTACCTGAAGTATGTTCCAGATTAATAGTGTTGTTATTACTAATTTCATTTCTGTTATCTTCATTACAATCCGATGCAGAATCTAAATACTCGACTTTACCGAGATATGAACTACTAGGCCCTAATAAGGTGGTTTCTGTATAATCACTTTCAAGTTCACCTGCTACGCTACTGTTCTCCGTTAATCCTTCCGATGTCACATCTTGGTTAACTTCCATATTACTTTCGTTGAGAGTATGTTCCACAAGGACATTAGGTACTTCAAAATTATCACACGGTGCAATATTCTCAACAGATAAATGTACTTCAATATCAGCTGACATTTCCTGTAGTTTCGCCATCCTCTCCTCTCTATCGGCTTCCATTTCTTCCCAAAATTTCTGCCTAATGGCTATCATCTCCTCATCCCTGGCTTTACTTTCCTCTGAAACTCCTTGTATATCCGCTATCATCTCTTCCTCCACGGCTTTCATCTCCTCATGCCAGGCTTTCATTTCTGCTGAAAGCTTCTGTATACTCATTTTCACCCCCTCTTGACAGGCTTTATTTTCCTCTTTATCAGCTTTTATTTCTTCCGACATGGTTTCCCACTTCGCTAATACGGCAGCTAAAAGATTCTTGATTTCTGCAGTATCCGCCATAATGATTAAATTTTAATTTAAAATTTAGTAAATTTAAATTTATTGATTTATATGCAAAGCAAGTTATTATTATCACCACAAGATTAGAACATATGGTAACCAGTTTATATGCACACAGAAAAAGCAGTTCAAAACATCAACATGTAAATACCTTATCTAACATACAACAACTAATAATCTACCTCCAATATACTGATAAAATCTGTTCATATATGATATACAAGAGAATATGCACAATTGAAAATTTATATCCTCAGCTTTTCATATGAACAATACACATACAATTATCACGTTAATTAAATTTATACGTCGGATTTTTCTAACAAATTTTATATTCATAGACAAATATGTAATAGCGTAAAATTACCGCTATTTAACGAGCCCTACGTTGCTAAGCGCCAAAATATCTCTATGCGACAACACAAATTACTAAACTATTGGCGCATAGGATATGATAGTATGTGTATTTCAAATTACAAGTCTATATTGGAGGGTTTAAGATTATTTATTGTACAAACACAAGTTATAGTTTATATGGTATATTTGTAATGTACAGAATGTAATGTTTGATAAAGAGTCTTTCTTTTAAAATGTTAAATAATGTTCATACGCAAGACGTGATACGTTACATAAGAAGACTCCCCCGATGATGTTGTTGAATAGAAGGGCCGGTCTTTGCGGTGTAGTTGGTTCGTCAGGTGTGGCTTACAAATGACAGACGTTTTCCCAGAAACGTTTACAGCTGGGCTGGCGTCCTGTAACAGCTTGGCTGATGTCCTGTAACAGCTGGGCTGGTCCTATGACAGCTGGGCTGATGTCCTATAACAGCTGGGCTGATGTCCTGTAACAGCTGGGCTGATGTCCTGTAACAGCTGGGCTGATGTCCTGTAACAGCTGGGCTGATGTCCTGCAATTCCCACGATGAATCCGACACTTCGCACAAACAACGGTACTACGGATTTTATTACCCGCAAAACTTATATAGAGTTTAAGACCAAGTAATATCTCAGGTGACAGTGAGTTTAATCAATAACGGTATATTGAGCTTATACCTCTCCGGCTTCTTCAAGTGTTCTCGCAAATAACAAGGTCTACCGCGATCAGCAGACCACCCTATGAGGAAATCTTGCACTAGCACGGAAACGTCTTGATGGAACTATTGCGTAACAATTAATGATACTGTCACTGCAGAAAATCTCGCACAGTGGTACAGTTACACTCACTTCTTACACACGTAATACTACAATATTAATATCATGTGTAAAGCTATAAAATCAATTGTTATGCGTCACACGCGTTACTATCCCCGAAAAGTCTTAACAGATCCTTGCAAGCGGTAGAGTCTTGTACAAGGAATTGAATGTACCGTTCGCGGTAGCAGCAGTGAAGAACTGCTTGTAATTTTACGCACAATGCGTTAAAACACTGGTGTGTGCAAATGTACCACACACACAGTTCTGAGTCTTCCCGTTTCACTAACGACGAATAGTTTTACAGCACCTTGCAAGCGGTAGAATTCTTGTACAAGGAGTGCACGACCCGTTCGCGGTAGATGGCGTAGAAGAACTGCCTGTGTAACGACAGGCTTAAGAAAATTTCCAACCACCAGTCCGCATTCTATTGGTGGATGGAAGTCACATGGTAAGTAAAGGTGACCATGCACTTTTCATGCATTAAAGTGCATTTACCTTGTAACAGCATGCATAGCAGTAATCAGACTACTCGTATCTCATGCATGCTGACTACATACTAATAATATACAAGAACGTAAACAATAGTCCGACAGGTATAGGGATTGTAGCGATACATACGTCTAAGTTCAGTTAATGGCCACACAACGATAATACTTCACGCGCCACCCGGGAAACGTTTACCACTCGCGCACGCGCGCACATTTCCACAACACAGCACATGGATCACCATAAATAATAATGCACAGTTATCCTAAACTAAACCCTTAACCTTTCTAAATACAATTGATAACAACCAAACTTAACCATATACGCATATAATATGAATGTCCATTGTCTGTGTAATATATGACTTGCCCCGCCTATCATGATCCTGTGATTCGTTGCAATATATATATTGTAACTCTACTTATATGCGTTATTGTTGTGTCGTGTTGTGTATGAGTACCTACCTGCTGTCCGATCTTGCGGATTCTTCCGGCTAGGGCGTGTGGATTTTGGATTTGAAGTTCGCAAGCTAGTAATCTCAAATTTATTGTAACAACACACAAAATAGGTTACTTTAAAGGGGGAGAGTTTTGTGAGACTGGTAGGCTTTATCGTACAACAATAAAACACTGTTATATGGGGTAATAAAACGTTGTTTATTACTCCAACAACACGCAAGAAATAAATGGTTATTATATTATCAATTTCTTACAGTCTAAACAATGAATCAATGTTTTTCGATTGGTTAATAATTGAAAAGAAACTAAACTCGTTCTTTGGCGAGTTGATTGCAATTTAAATTTTAATTAATTAATTGATTTGATTTGATTAAATTTCTTTTACTAAATTGAATTTAGATGTTCATGAACCAAAATATAAAACTCTGAAGTTAATTAGAATAATTTTCCAAAATAAATTAGACGTGACAGTCTAGTTCACGTTATTTCATTTCTAGTGATTCGACTTCTGTTATACTGCAGTATGAACTAATAATTAGATTGTTAGTTAAGATTTGTATAGCGCTTTTCTACTACTTCTATTTCTTAACTATAGCATACTAATGACTTAAACTGCAATACAGATTATCACAATGAATTTATTCTTAATTACTAGAGTCTTTGATTTTTGTATGGCACCTGAATTATTTGAATTTACAATGTTTTTAAATGAAAAATAGAAAATTTAATGTTGAAAAATAAATAAGTGGATTTTGCTTTCCTGTTATTGAAGAGGATGTCGTTCCGATTTTCCCTCGTCGATTCGAGTCCTTCGCTAGAGAAAGTAATCTGCTTAGAGCTGCTGGATTCGATCGTGGAGTTCAAAATTCGGCAACACTCTGCTTCCTTGCTGTTTGTGAATATTTTAACGTCTGCGGCTCTCTGCTGGAACTGGTTCCTGTCCCTCGTCGATTCGCACGTCGCACGTCAGCGTGTGTGTGTGTGCTTCGTTCGAGTGGTAGCTCTGCTCGTCAGCTGTTCACCAATAATTTAGACGGCCTCTCTGCTGTATTCTTGAAGTCTGGTCTTGAAGTCGGGTGGATCTCTTGCATGCTTATGACTAACTGGTAGTACACAATAAGCTTGGTTGATGTACTGAAGAGTATCTTGCCTTTACGCCACAATTACGAGCTATACAGTTGATCTGTGTTTATTGTGTCCGTAATTGCGTGTGTGTTGACCACGTAGAGTCTTCTTGTTGATCTTCACCACTATGGTTACTAGACGATCGAAGAATTACGTCTTAACTTCGTGAGTACTGGCAGAAGAGTGATGTTTCAGCCTGAAAACACCTCGCTGGTCGGGGCTCGCGTCAAGTGATTTGATTGGCTGACACACTCTCCCCACTACATAAAATTTGAATTCCCTTGGTCCGTGAGCATGAAGTTAGGTTCCCACAGACGGAGAATTAATACTATTTTTAATACTATTATTATTCAGCGGAACCAAATTGTCGGTCCAGATTTCCTGTGCTTATTTAATTTTGCAATAACTTGGTTGCAAACCAAGTTGTGTGAAATCTAAAATATACAATCTGTCTGAAATTATTATCTTCATAACATACTAAAATCTCATTAATGTAACTCTATTTTTACAGAAGTTATTCAATTATATTCAATTAACTCTTTCATTTGTTAATTATATTGCGTAAAATTTGCACACGTCATTATTAATATCTCTGTAAACATTTTGGCTATCTTGGGTTTCGCCTTAATTCATTAGTTTCCGAGACATTAATAATTAACAGATTGGGTGTGGCCGCTTCCTTGTACAGCGAACTGATTACATAATGACCACGTGTGCGTCGCTTTACTAAGCATTATTTTCAACGCTCTACATTCAAATGGAGTTTTGACTGTTATAATTTATTTAAATATGCTTTCAGTATGCGGGCAACATATAACCCCAAATAATTAATATTTGGTGCTGTTATAATATATTATTAACTCCTAAAGGCAATGCCTTGTCGCTGTAGCCACGTCACTCTATCCCTTGCGATATTCTTCATTTCTCCATAGGACCCACTATTCACGACACTCATTGTGCTGCAGAAGTATGCAGTTCTTGGTCTTCCTTTGGGCTTCTTCCCCACTACTTTGCCCTCAAAGATGTTAGTTAAAAAAGCACTATGTCTGATCACATGCCCTATCAACTTAATCTTCCTCACCTCTATACTCCTTAGCAGTGTTCTATTCTCATTTATTTCCTCCAACATCTGTTCATTCGTCTTCCTATCTGTCCAACTAGTTTTTGTCATTCTCCGCCAAATCCACATCTCCATTGCCTGAAGTCTGTCACTCTCCACCCCCCCTAAGGTCCACGATTCACACCCGTAAGTTAAAACACTCCATACAAATACCTTAACAAACTTTTTCCTTGTTTCAATACTAATATGGTTGTTTGTTAATAAGTTCCTTTTGCTCTGGAATGCTTGTTTTGCCAGAGCTACTCTCCTCTTACTCTCTGCCAGACACTTATTCTCACTTGTAACTATGCTACCCAGGTAACAAAATTCAGTAACGTGCTCCAATATAGTGTTGTTCAACATAATGGTTGATTTAATGTCTTCTCTTTTTTACTTACAACCATTATTTTAGTTTTCTTAACATTTATCCTCAATCTCCAAGCGTGAAGAATTCTGTTAAACGTACCTAACATTCGGGTCATATCCTTTTATGAGTCAGCCATCAGTACAATATCATTTGCGAAGCGAATACTGTGTATCCGTTCCCCATTTATTTTAATTCCCCTAGAACTCCTTTTCATCTGAGTTACAACATCTTCTATAACAAATTAAACAAGTACGGTGACAGTGGGCAACCTTGTCTTACCCTCTTCTTATTATTGCTTCCTGTTTACATCCATTTATGTCTATTTCAGTACTTTGCAACCTATAAATATTGAAGATTACCCTTCTAACTTTCCAGTCAAGTCCTGACTTCCTCATAGTTTGAAACAACAGCTTCCAATCAACATTGTCGAACGCCTTCTTGAGATCCACAAATACTAAATAGGTTTTCCTATTCACTTCAATTCTCCTCTCCAAGATCTGCCGCAGAGCCAAGATTGCTTCTCTGGTTCCTCTACCTGCTCTAAATCCAAACTGATCCTCCTCCAAAGTGTGATCAATCTTTCCTTCCAGTCTGTTATTCACTATGTTCAGCAAAATCTTAGCAGCATGAGATATTAAGGCTATCGTTCTATAATTAGCACAGTCGTCTACTTTACCTTTCTTTGGTATTGTGATTGTTCTACTTTTAATGAAATCAATTGGCAATACTCCCTCTTCATAGCACCCAGTAATTATTCGAAATAGCTGGTCTTTCGTTCTCTCCCCTATATTTTTCAAAAGCTCTGCTGGTAGACTGTCAGGCCCTGTCGCTTTCTTCATACTCAGACCTTTAAGGGCATAATCAAATTCCACCCTGCTAATTGGCGGTCCTACCATATCTCTATCTATAGCATTCTCATTTTCTAGAAACTCTTGCATGACTACCACAGCTTCCCCGTCATATAGTTCCTCTATATACTCCTTCCAACGCTCGCTGACCTTATCATTTTCGAAAAGTATTTTACCATTTTTATCCTTAACAACATTACTTCGAGTCTTATGCTTCCACTGTAACGATTTTATCCTTAAATATGCCTTACCACATTTTCCTCTACTGAAATCATCTTCTATTTCAAGACTTTCAAAAACAGTGCCCAACGTAAATTCACAAAACGAACTAAGAGTTTTGATTAACAGGAAATCATTCACTAATCATTCACGACCTTTTAATTTAAAATCAGTGTGCCGTGTTTTGTTAAAAACCCGGCGTGCAATAAACGGAATAGAAAAAAGGATATATATATATATAAAAGGGTCTAAATCCTGACATTGTTATTTGGTAAGTGCGCGCATGCGGGCGATATTGTAGCCGTGATTTGAACGGGCCTGCTTAATGCTGCTCTCTGGTGGAGGGGAGCGGAGTCGCGGTTTCCGACTTGCAATTTGTAGCTATGTTTCAGTTTCGACGGGACAGCTGATTCGTTTGGATCAGACGTTTCTTGCCAGCCGACCTTGTTGCTTGATTGTACAAAACTATCTACTATGATTGAGTAGATTTTACTGTGATCCTCGGTAAGTCCCATTTAAGTTATATAGTTAACTATTTTATGAAGGTTGGAAAACGTAATGTTGAAATTAACTGGATTGTAGGCCAATTGAAATTGCGTGTTGCCGCGTGGTGCGTGAATGGCTTGTTCATGGGCGAATGTTTGATTGTGATTTTGTTGATCTTGTACAGCATGACAATTGCTATTGTAATTAATTATTGTAACTATAATTAACTATAACTATTGGGACATAAAAGAGATGAGTTATAATTGTAATATGAGAAAGTCTTATTATATAGTAGCACGTGCTTCTAGGTACTCATGCCTGTCCGAGTTTGTCAGTTTGTGTAGTGTCATCATTTTCTGGGCTATAATACAATGCGTATTGTCAGTTATGAGGAGATATTTATTAATATTGAAGCAATGGGGGGACGTGAGTGTATTCTAGTATGCCAAAAGAAAATTTAAAACGAAACTTGGGCTCAAAACTGGTTGTAATGTGCTGAGTGGGTTTTGGCTGTTGGATGGGAGTGTTGAGAAAGTATGAGTAACCATAGTAATTTTTCCTTAAAAATGTTTAAGGGTTTTCGCACTACCGGGAGATCCAATCCATTCCAGCAGTTGGCAGTACAACGGCCACAAGCAACAATCACAGACTCGATGCGGGTCCGGCTGGAGGAGCGTCTCACGTCATGCCGAAAATGCCCCTCATAAGACATACCTGGACTATAAGGTGAAATTTAATCTTTTATACACATTTGGCCTCTGTAGCAAACCTCCTGTGTGGGACATTTTGCCATTAACGAGCTCTACGTTATGGTGCCGCGGCTAACTAGACATAATTGGGTGGGGTGATGAACTCTACTGGAATAATTTATTGATGTAATTACGTCCCAATCTTATGTAGGCCTTGCCGAGGGGACGTGCCCGGCGTTCAAGTAATTATTTTAATAATTTTGGGGTAGCAAAATTTGATGTTGCAAAAGTTGTGACCATTCTGAATTCTTTCTTATATCGGTGTCTAGTTCTCTTTATTCTACACTAAATAACGTTCTTTAATAAGGGGCGGGTGATCTTAAGGGATTTTGATTTCTTTAATTGATTCATGTGCCTGCGGCAGGGGCAGTTTTATGCAGGTTCTGGGCGTGTTGTTAATTGCTCGATCAGGCCGGGCGTGTCTACTCGGTCAGGTCAATTCCAGTTGTAAAGCCATATACCAGTATGTATTCATATGTATATCCAGATAATTGCTCCTTTAAGTAAAAGTATTTTGTAATTTAATGAAAGTATAAAACATGTAACACGATTTAGAAACTTTATCACTCCCATTTTTATTTCAGAATGTGTTAAGCTATAATAATGTGTAGTATTTCTATACCTTATAAGAGAATTTTTACTACTTCATACCAGATTTATAATGTTGTAATTTTAGTTTCAGTTTTTTTTTTATACTTAATTGCTGGTGGTCATGTCCACTTGGGAGTTTGTAAATGCCTGAATTTTTATCTCTATAAAAACTTACTATTTATAAAAATAAAATATAGCTATGTTAACTACGTAAAGGCATGCTTCTAAAAGGGGAATTTTTGAATTTCGGTTCGTAATTACTGATATGCGGGGCGACCTTGCCCACGTAAATTTTGTAATTTCCTAACTCCACCTTTTATTCAGGTTGCTTTACTTTCCGTTACTAATATTTTTCTTTCCGTTATTTCTTTTTACTCGCTCTTGTGAGTTAATGGGTTTTGTTTTTTTTTACTTGGAGGCTATATAAGGAGGTGTTTGCCATTTAAACGATTAATTGAGTCTTGCTACAGGATGACGGGTCCTGTGGTCTCCCATTCAGGTATGGGTGCAATGGGAAGGTACAGGCTGCCTGTCGAAATTAACCAGCTGTATTCCGTTATGCTGTGCTATAACTGTGATATGTGTTTTGTGTATATGTATTTTTTATGTGTGATTAGATGTCGTAATGTTGAGTAGTTTTAAGGATAATCTATATAATTACATATTTCATTCGTCCTATGTATAAGATTAAGCGTTATGGAAATAATATGATTGTTTATAATTACAAGGTGAGGAGTATTCATGAAACTATGCATTTATCCACATTTAAGATAAAATGAAGCTTTCAGAATGGTGAGATGGATACTCACTTATGATGTTAATTTTTTTAATTGCGAATTTGGGAAAATGTATTACACTTTGAAGTTTATATTTTATATTGTAAATTAGAATATCAAGATCCAAACCTTATACCTTGCATTAGTATTGAACCAGAAATTAAAGTTGTAATTTCAGCTTAAAATTGTATTATGGAAATTAAACAAAAATTACATTTTGTATCAAGATTGAATGTCAAGACTTGAAATTTCTAATAAAATTGGTTATTGTTGTTTAACCACCGAGTTTAATTGAAAGTCCCGTCCCACTGGACCCAGCGCATTTTTAGCTTCTCTAGGCCCTAGGCCTAGTTTTAAATAACTAGTGGCTCCTCTTTAAAAAAAAAAGTTTTTTTTATAAAGTCTAAAAAAAAATTGAAAGAGGGTTTACATCGGTCTATTTAAATGATTTAAGAGTTATTAAAAAAATTAGAAAGAAAGTTGAGGAAAATAATGCTATAGTTACTAAAGCGGACAAAGGTAACACGTTAGTTATTATATCAAGAGAGGTATACCAGCAAAAAGTTTACGACTTCATCCACAACAATAATATAAAACCCATTGATGTAGATCCCACTTCCAAATTTGTGAAAAGTCTTAATAATGCAATCAATAAATGCACACATCTCTTTAATGATACCACACGTCGGTACCTGAAACCAATGGCTGCACAAGCACCTCATTTTATCGGTCTACTGAAAATCCATAAAGAAGACACACCTATAAGACCTCTTATAAATTACACTACAGCACCAGGATACAAAGCAGCCAAGAAATTAGCTGAGATAATAAAAAAAACAATATAACATTAGAAAATAATCACAGTATTAAAAATAGTTCAGAGTTAGTGGACCTAACAAGAGATATTAATATCGAAATTCAATATAAATTAGTGTCTTTTGATGTGAATAACCTATACACAAATGTACCGGTTCAAGCCACGGTTGAGATTCTGAAAAACAACTTGGAAAAATCTGGCAGTTTAGGTCCTCAAGAAATAAATTAATTACTATATATTCTTGGTGTCATTTTAAAACAGAACTATTTTTCATTTGATAATCGATTTTTTATTCAAGAAAAGGGACTCGCTATGGGTTCACCTGTATCTGGACTCTTGTCTGACATATACCTTAATCATTTTGAAAATACATATTTGCTTTCGGTAACCAATAAATTCAATAACCAGATTATTTTTTACAGACGATATGTAGATGATACCTTTGTTATTTTCAATGGGACAATGAGACAAATAGATAATCTAAAGTCTTTTATGAATAGTATCAATACAAAACTACAATTCACAGCAGAAGTAGAAACAAATAATGAAATAAATTTCTTAGATTTAACTTTAATAAGACATAACAATAGATTTCATTACAAGATATACAGAAAACCTACAGCAACTGATTCCGTTATACACGCCAAATCTTATCACCCATATACTCAAAAAATGGCCGCTTTCAATAGCCTTTACACCGGTTGACAAGTATACCTCTTGAGCACGATGATTATATAGATTAATTAACTACAATTAAATATATAGCGGAAGTGAATGGGTACCGAAGCTCAATGGTCGAACGGTTATTACGTAAACATAAAAAGAAGAACGTCATCAGTACACGTAACAAAAATAATAAAGTTAAGTTTATTTCAACTGAGTACACCAATAATATATCTATGGTTGTAAAAAACGAATTTCGGAAACATAACATCCTAGTATCGTTCTGTACCACAAATAATGTTCAAAAATTATTACGGCCTAAAACACAACAGTTCAAAGAAAAAAGAACAGGTGTTTACAAAATGGTTTGTAATGATTGCGATATGGTGTATATCGGTCAGACAGGCAGGGCATTTAGACAGAGGTTTAAAGAACATCTACCTAAAAATAACTTAAAAGCCTGTAAATCAAAATATGCCGAACACTTAATGGTGCATAACCATAATTATACTGACTTTGACACCAACTGCAAGCCATTACATCTCTGCAATAAGGGACGATACATGAACGCAGCTGAAGAATTTGAAATATACCGGGCATTTAAGTGCAACCCTAGTAACATGCTAAATGACCAGCTGAATTTTAAATCACATCAGCTATACGATGTGGTTGTGGACAAATTCATATTAAGCAGGAATAGACAGCAATCGATGGTGGGGCGTTGTGACGAGACCGTAGATGAGTTGCAGGCAGTGCGTCGCAAGCCGGCAAAGGGTGCGCACCCAGACATCGGTTAACTTGTGTAGTGTGTTTTATTTTAATGTGTAGTAGTTTAGTTTTAATGTGTTAACGACGTCCACACGGGACTGAAATCTGAAGATGAGGCCTTGAGCCTCGAAACGCGTTATTTAATTAAATACAATAAGAAGTCACACGATGGATGAAAAAAGGTAAATTAATTTTACTCTGTATTGAATCGTGACTTGGATACCAGAGAACATGAGTTTAAAATATATAGTTAAACTGATGATTTAGTATTGTAACGGGGCGAATAAAGAGGAGGATCTATTTTTTAAATTTTATAATAATTTGGGGCCAATCTGTTTGGGCACCATTTATTGCCACGAAAACTTGATTTATGTAACACCCTGTATTTAACTCGGTACCAGGCAGAGGCAGGTACGAGACGATGATAACATTGGAATGTGAGGGTGAGCGCGCGTGTGTGCCGCTGTTTGTACTCTCGGGCCCAAAGTCACTAACGGAAGTCAACTAAAAAGTAACCAATTAACCTGTCACGTGACTGTATTGACGAATCACAGCGCAAGCTGTTGAACCTGTAGCGGAAGTGGCCGTGAGAGACACCGTTGTTAGCATCAGTCGTTGTCGTCTCACCACTATGGTGGTTGCCGGCTGAACAATAGGCTCATGAGCCGAAAGAAATATTTTTAGTGTAGAAATGTAAATTTAAAAACCATAAACAGTGCAAAATTTGAACAGTGAAAAGTTAATCAAGATAAACGTTAAAGGTTCAAACAGTGAAAACGATTGAACAAAAGGTGAACAAAAATGGACTAAATTCAACACGTGGTCGTCATGGATACAACTCCAGGAAAGTAATCATTGCAAAATCAACTAACAAAAAATATAATCAATTAAAAGCGCTAAATCTAAATAACAGGGGTAAAAGAGCGTGAAAGAGTGCATGTAAGCAAATGCTGGGGGTTTTTTTTTTATAGAATCTAAGTAACTTTTCACTTTAATGTCTTTGTTAAATGGGGTTTATGCCTCAATGTTAAAATCTGTCGGATTCCAATTCCGAAATTAATTCAAAAAAGAAGTAATATGTTTATGTTATGCAATAAAGAAGAATAATTAATGGGATAATAAATAAGGCTTGTTTTCAATATAACCATGTGTTAGAGTAAGTTATTATGCAATTACCATTTCCTATTCTGTGCTGAAAAATTCGTCTAACGTTTCCGGGAATCTTCTGAATTGGGGGGATGTCAGATTGCAAAGTATCCAGTTTTAATTAAGGAATAGTGTAAAGGTTTCGATGTATAACCTAAAACATCGTGGCGACCCTGAACTTCTGATTGGTGTTTTATAAAAAGGTAAGTCAGCGACAAAAGATCGCAGGTAAGGTTCTGGCAGTTTGTATTTTATTTATTTATTTGTAATTCGGATGTTTCTTAACAGTATAATCTATTTTTTACGAGAGAGTAAAATGTTAATGGTAATAATTACTTGTAACTTGTTTTTATCAATTGCGCCTCATGGCAGAATAGATGTTTTCATTTAGAGAGAATGTCAGGTTAAAGGAAAATAAAAGAATATTTTATTTTGACTTTATAAATATGTATTTTGTTTAATTGTATTTGCCTATTTTCTCTGCCAAGTACACTAAACGATATCCTTGGTTAACCTTTAACACGTAAAGTCAATTATTACACAATTTTAAACACTGAACCGCTTCTGTTGGCGCCCGATAACAGTGACGTAAATTAAATTTACAACTTAGTCGAAAATAGCAGAGTAAAATACAAATACAAAATTGTACAAGAATGAGGATGGAGATGAGAATGCATCTGTGGAATCCATATTGGATGCCACACAATATGATGTAATAACCACAAATAACTTGACACAAAATGAAAATGTCAATGAGAGTGTAGGCGAGATAGCAACAGATGTAACTGAGACGGTAGAAGCTGAGAGTAGTAAAAGTAATGATGTAAATATACTTAATCAATTAGCAATGATCATAGAAATAATGAATAATAAATTTGACCAACAAAACAAGAATATGAGGGCAAGTAGCGTAGAGTTCAAGTCAGATATAAATAATATCAGTAAAATGAATGATAATTTGAACACAAGTTTGAATGAATTTAAAACTGAAATAAAGTCAGAGATAAATGCAAGTAACATAGAGCTGAAAACTGAAATAAAAGCAGAGATAAATGAAATAAATAATAGACTTAACAAACAAGACGAGAAATTAGGAGACAAATAACGAATTTGTGAACGTAAGAAGCGAAACAAAAATGACTAATTTAAGTATGAATAACCAATTTGAAAGTATAAGTGAGAGTTTTAATGGAGTGAGTGAGAAGTTCGTTGAAATAAATAATAAACTAGAGAAACAGAGTGAGACTATTGCTGGAGTGAAAGGTGAACTGACTATAAATATAAATAAAATACAAACCGAGATAGAAAATGATATAAAAACAATTAGTGAAAAGCAGGAGGAGAAACTGCTAGAGGCAGACCAAAAAGTTGATGCGTTAACTAATAAATTTAACGATAAACTTAAAAAACAAAATGAAAAAATTGACGATAACATGGAGAAGTTTAAAGCTGAGTTTGAAATGGACATGAACAAGAAAATTGTTACAAAGATACAGGAATATAAAGTAGAAATTGAGAGTAGTGTTCAAGATGTAATTGATGAATGTGAACAGATTAAAAAAGCAAATAAGCTACAAGAGGGTGTTAATAATGGATTCAAAAGTAACATTGAACAAATTGATACAATTAAAGCTAGTGTAACTAATTAAAAAAGTAAACAAACAAAACATGAACAAGAAATAATTAAAGTTAGAGAAGATCTACGCTTAGCAATTAATCAAAAACTAACCAATATGAGTGAGACAGTGAACGTTGACGTTGAGTTAGGTTATTTCAGTAATGAGCGTAAGGGGGTGAACCCCATACAATTTTTAAATTCAATAAAAAGTTTTAATAAGTATAACAAAGAAAGTTGGGAAATAAAATTGGTACGAATTTTGAAATATTTTAAAGAGATTAAAAAATTCTTCTTGTTATACGCAGGTCCATATGAGGTTAATAAAGTAAAAATGGAAAATGCTTATGTATTAATAGACCTGCAAACCCGAGAAATAAAAGGAACTTATAATGTAACACAATTAAAAAGGTATTATTTATTTGAGTAATATTAATTATTCTTTTAATTCATTAAAATCATTAATAAATAAATACAGATTATTTTATAATTTAATGAAATGTGGGGTACATAAGGATCCATAAGTGAGTAATTATGAATCGCAACTATCGAAGGGGTGTATAAAGGTAGCATTTACGTTTTGTGTTCTTAAATTAGTCAGTTAAATTAAAGTTAATGAAACAATAAAGTGTAATGGGGCAAAAAGGGGGATTTTATTTTTATTAAATTTATTTAAACTTGTTTATGGTCAGCATTGCAAGTCCCCTGTAAATTAATGTCATATTCAAACGATGAACAGGAACATAACTTTTTGAGTGGAGTGTAGTTGAAGAATGCGACACTCGTTTGTAAATTCCGTGTTTGTCACGTCCGCTGCTCACACACACATGACGGGGCCTGTAACGTTAAAAAATATTCGCCGAAATATATAATAAATACAAACCACTACCAGGACTTACCTGTTGCAGAAATTTCATCAGAAGCCCAGAGTCGCCACCTATATCTTTGAAGGACAGATATGGAGACCTTTACACTTCACCTGACAATAAAACTGAAATAAAGTCAGAGATAAATGGACAATAAAACGGACAATTTAGCAATCTGACCCCACCCAATTAATAATTCAGAAGATTCCGGAACGTTAGACGAATTTTTTCAACACAGAAATGAGACAGTGGTAATGACGAAATAACTTAGTCTAACACATTATTTCAAAGAGAATCATTATTTTTTAATGAGCAATTACCAACAAAAAAAAAATTTGTGCTATTAATCTTTTAATAACTTGACTTAAAACTTTCGTACACCTTTACACTATGTTTTATCCAGTTATATTTACATTCTATTACTTACTACTAGACTGCCCAGCCTGCAATGCACTCACACATTTATACCCACTATTTATTAACCCCTCAACATCTTAGAAATTTTCGTTTTAACTCGGGGAACCGCACTATAGCGAGGCCGACCAAACACGTGGCATTGTTCCGCGCTTACAAAAGGTCTGTACTGAATTGTTTTACTGCCTACAATGTCACAATTTTCTCACTGTGGTGGATTGATTAACTTCTTGGGTCCCGGTCGGTATTAAAACGTTATTACCCTTAATTCATCCATATTTAAAAGTTCGACCCGACCGGGGCCCGCGAGTCGTAACTACGTGTGTATATGTACTCTGTAGCTCGTGGACTGTGTGGCGTCTCTCACTAAGATCGACTGGCATAGGCGGTAGGAAGCTGCCGTTCACTGCCACTATGTTTTCGTCGCTCAAGCCTCAGTTGTTGTGAGGTAACCATTTTATATATGGAATATGGGAGTTATATTCCGGGTACCAGAGCACGATATTGGCTTCTGCTCTGCTGATGTCACCAACAGTAGGCGGGGCGTTAGCAGTATTTCCGGAAGGTCTTGGAGAAGACGACGAATATTCTTGCGCTCTGGCCATCTTAGTTTTTTACCAGCGCGTGGGTTGGCGCCCATGCTCGAGTAGTGGCGTGTGTGCACTCCCACACATGTACAGAGTTCTGCGAATTTTGAAGGGGGTAAATACTTCGCTCGCCGCGTTACACAATAACAACTGCGTCTTACTGCTTTGTTTCACTGTGTCTTAACATCGTTCTGTTACACGGAAAAATACGTTGCACAATAATTTTCACAACTTTTGACAAACCCGCCCAAAATAAAAGAAATAAAAAATATAAATGCCCCATACTGTTAAAAATAAAAACACCCAAAAATGACCCGCTACAGGCCCAACTACTACGCATAAACATTAAAACCGACGCCACGAAAAATGGCGAAGCATAACGTTTGTCAGACCACGTGCTTTCAAGACGAAGGAAATCCAGTAAGAGGCCACATCCACAAAAGCCTAATATATCGTCAATATTTAACAACCTTAGCCCATGTGGCTCATAGACAAATCCATACACTGTGAACGACTACGAAAAAATTGTCGCCTGAAGGCAGTGCTTTTCCGGTTGAACAACTAGATGTAGTGGGTAGTGGTGTGCGTCGCCGGCCGGGCAAAATTTGATCTAAAAAATGTGAAAATAGTAAAAGGCAGTTCGACTAACAACGCTTACCCGGCCGGTTGGACAAAAGAACTCGTGTGCCCCAAATAAATTCTTTTAACTCTTAATAGAAAGTGACCAACTGACATAAATAGTAAAACGGTATCTCAGAATGAAGTAAGTGAAATGAAGAAGCAAAATTAACAATGTTGTGAAAAGAAAAAAAACTTTCGGACATACACTCAGTGCAGCACGAGACGGGGAGGGAGGAACGCCGATGGTTAAGTAAACCATGGCCAATTTCACTGTATCAATAATTTCTTTTTAAAGGGTTCTAAATAAAATAAATGGGGGTTTTAAAAGTATGAATGTGAGAATGACCAAGCTGGGTCGCCTTAATTAAGATAAGGATTAGAATAAGTATACAATGTTGAAATAAATGTTTTGTGTTATTCATATTTGAAAGAAACGGTAATATTTTAATTTTGAGAGAAAAGATGAGTAAATTTGAAGGAGCATAAAGAATGAAATAAAATTTGAGTTATATTACATAAATGAGAGTCGAGTACGTTACTAATACAACCTTGAAATCATGTTTGTATTCACAGTTCGTGCGACGTAACCCTGGGCTCAATAAAGGTAGGTGAGATATATATATATATATATAATTCTATAAATGTATTAATAAATAACTTCACAATTGGCGCCCGAACAGGGACAAGTTTTATAAATTAAATTTTATACATAAACCGCACCTACATGTGAATAGCATGATCTGGAGGTTGGGTAATGTACGTACTAACTACATATAAAAGATAATAAGTAGAATTAAGTGATGCTTATGTTATACTACTGAATACAATTAAGATTGATTTTATGTAGAGGGAAACCTCATAAATAAACTAAACTAAAAATGGATAATGAAAGTACAGCCAATATGAGTGATGTAACGGTCACGGGGGAGATGGAAATTCATTCAGACCCGAATGTGGGCAAAGAAAATGTTTTAGGCGAAGTAGATGATGTAAACGATTCAGGAATGGAGACAACTCCCAGCCTGATAGACGAATCTGTAATAATAATTAATGCAGAAGCATAATCTACTCCAGTAGCGACTAAAATACAAGAAAAAGAGTGTACAATAGCTGATATGATGAACTTTATGAAAACCATGTCTGAGAATATAAATAATAGATTTGATCTTAATGATATTAAATTTGATGTTCAAAATAGTAATTTTAATGCCGAATTTGATGAACAAAAGAGTAGTTTTGACGCTAGATTTGATGAACAAAATGATAAAATTAAAAAGAATTTTACTGAGAAGTTGAACGAGATCAGAGATGAAATTAAACAACAAAATATTAATTTTAGTAAGCAAGTAGATGAAATTAATACATGTTTTAATAATATTAAAGAACATGTAATAAAATCTATAAATAACAATTGTGAGAAGATGGTTGATGAAATGAATAAAAATTTAGACGGTAAATTAAATCAGATAATGAATAAGAAGTTAGGTGACAATGTTATAGTCATGACAAATATTAATAATGACAAAATAGTGGAAGAGGTAGTGTTAGATAATAAAGTATTGAATAGTGATGATAATGAGGTTAATTACAATTCTGACAGTACAGTGGGAGTAAAGAATAGTGGAGAAACAGATAAATTAATGTAAATAAAGATGGTCAGATGACATGTAATGAGGTAAGTAGGGGTGAATTATCATGATATAATTAAACATGTGGTGTTAGAGAGTAAGGTTGGGAATATTGATAGCACTGATGAAATTTTAGAGAGAGTAAGATGTAATAATGGAATGGTAGTGTGTGTTGATGAGTCAGAGAGAAAGTGGAGAGATAGTATAGAGGTAGAGGGGTTGCAGAGGGTAAATTTTCCCAAGGTTTATTGTGAACCAAGGTGTTTACAAATGTTGTTGAAGGGCAAGAGTCCCTTGTTATTGGAAGACATGAGGTCTTTGAGTTGTTCCCTGAATTTTTATGAGTTAGTGCCCTCTGTATGGGATGGTAGAGAAAGTGTGATATGGTGTTATGGTGAGAGATATTTAGAGAGAGAGTTGTGTGTAGATAGAGAGATAAAATTATTTAAGGTGAATAGAAATTATGAAGAATTTGTAGAAAGGTTAGATGTAGAGAGAGCTGGGAATTATATCGAGTACTTACCTGGTAGTGAGACCGAGGTAGTAGCAGAAGTAGATGATAATGTTGACGAATTATTAACTTACCTTACTTTGACAGAAAATACTAAAGGAGAAATTACCCTACCCGATGTCGAAAGGAAATTATGAAGAATTTGTAGAAAGGTTAGATGTAGAGAGAGCTGGGAATTATATCGAGTACTTACCTGGTAATGAGACCGAGGTAGTAGCAGAAGTAGATGATAATGTTGACGAATTATTAACTTACCTTACTTTGACAGAAAATACTAAAGGAGAAATTACCCTACCTGATGTCGAAAGGAATTTTGAAATAATGGTATACAATAATATTTGTATTATCAATAGTATTGATATAATGGAACAAAGTAATAATGATGACTATTATAATTATAATAGCCATATGTATTCAATTGTAAATGAATGGTGTAGTCATAAGATTAGACTATTATATGATGATGGGGGTTAAATAAAAAATCAGTGAATGGACATTTTAGATATTTTAGTTTATGGTAATGACCTGGCTAAATTAGGAAATGAGGTGTGGTAAACAGAAAATTAATGACAAAAAATTTGTAAATAAATTTATACTGAAATTAATTGTGTCTATGTTGTAAAGTGTGCTTTATGTAAACAATGTGTATGTAGTAGAAATTGATGTAATAATAATAATATTTTGGCAGACTAAATAAATAATGAGAATAATTATGAAGGCGACAATAAATGAATTGTAATTGTTTCGGAGTAAGGTAATTAAAATAACTTGTGTTTTAAACAACTGATTGAGTTAAAGAATTTGAGATTAATTAATTGCTGTGTAGAGATAAATTTTGATAACGAATTTAAATGATTTGAACTTGATAATAAATGGTAAATGAATAAATGTAAAATGTATTTAGTTGTGGAATCATATGATTGTTATAATGTTTCAGAAGATACATGGAGTTGTGTATATTATTTGGTGGTGATGAATGTTTATGTTTTGTGTCTATAATAGTAATCATGTTGTATTCGAGTATATGAGTGATGTAATGTAAGTATGAATTTTATAATGCAATTTCAATAAAGTCTAATGTTGAAATGGACGAATAATAAATGGTAAATGAGTCTAAGAGGTGATAAATGATAATATAACCAAACATATAAGAGTTTACCATCCGAGAATTGTAGTAACGGTGTCGGTGGGAACATTATATGTCTTTTGGTAGTTTCCCCTACATTTCGGCGGTCATGGCTTCATCGAACCCTGACTGTGGATTTATAATGTAAATATATTCTAAATTGGTGAACATAGAAATTAACAGGGGGGTAACTCAGGGGAACCTACATAACTATGGAACAGCGGCTATCATCGAAGGTGGTGATAGTGCCGTTTTAAGGGTGTGTGAATCATATTTAGTAGGATTACTGGTGTCCTCGGACATCAGTAATGCCGAATTTTTATAATGTTGAACCAAGAACGGTATAGGCAGCGTCTATACCCTATATAAACTTCAGTTCTTGGGGATGCAAATGGGCGCTACAGTCCACCAGCAGGAAACAATAGTGTGTGGAAAAGGAGCTGGCCGTTACAAGCCAGGGCACAGCTAACGCATCTGTGCATAAGGCAAACACTCGATCCGGTTTATCCGGCGGGTGGTTACCTAATTGTAACTGGGTAAAGGGGGGAATTTAAGAAAACGATGTAGTAGGAGGGTAACTGAGAAATCAGTGAGAGGGTGACGACATCTGTAAACAGCAGGCCGATCAATTTCACTTACTCTAAAGAGAGAGTTGGTGGTTCACGACCCAGTTCCTGTTCAGTAACAGTTGCTATAACTATGATTCGATGATTAGTGATTTATTTCACTCATGAGAACAACCGATTTTAAGTGTTAGGGTCAGTTATAATGATGTTAATCTAGAAGAACATTTTATGATGAGAACTATATTATTTGTGTATTTGTGTAAATTGTATGCAGTAGGTCTAGCATAGGGTCATTCGCCTGACCATGAGATATCAGCTGATGGCTGGAGTTATATATGTAGTATGTCACTTATAATTGATTTGCAGATTTTGTCAATATAATTAAATGTTTGAATAATAAATTTTCAATGTGTTTAAGAGGTTTTAAATTAAATGATGAAATTAATCTGAGATAGTTATGAATTTTCAATGGGTAATAAAGGTTAGAATTTGGTTGATAAATATTTAAATAAAGCATTTGAATTAGTCAGAGTTAATTTTAAAGGGGTGTTAAACAGAATAAGATTCTTGGGAATAAAAGTAGTACAGAAACTGAGTATTAGTAGGGACACAGTAGCGATAGTGAATATATGTAGAGTAATGAGAGTAAGGTAATTGGATAGTAATTAGATGATGGAGGAATTTTGTAAATGGGGTGGTGTGATAAGGAGTCCTCAACGAAAGGCGTTGTGGCAGGTGAACCGCTAGGGGGGTAGTTTACCCATGACATGTTTAGAAATTAACGGGGGGTTGTTGGCACCATATTCTCACCGATCCTCTTAGGTTTAGCAATGAGAGTTTTTATGCTCTCGGGCATAAAACCTCTCATTGGGGGGGGTATTGTAATGGGGCAAAAAGGGGGATTTTATTTCTATTAAATTTATTTAAACTTGTTTATGGTCAGCATTGCAAGTCCCCTGTAAATTAATGTCGTATTCAAACGATGAACAGGAACATAATTTTTTGAGTGGAGTGTAGTTGAAGAATGCGACACTCGTTTGTAAATTCAGTGTTTGTCACGTCCGCTGCGCACACACACACGATGGGGCGCAACTACTATGCATAAACATTAAAACCGACGCCACGAAAAATGGCGAGACATAACGTTTGTCAGACCACGTGCTTTCAAGACGAAGGAAATCCAGTAAGAGGCCACACCCACAAAAGCCTTCTATATCGTCAACATTTAACAACCTTAGCCCATGTGGCTCATAGATAAATCCATACGCTGTGAACAACTACGAAAAAATTGTCGCCTGAAGGCAGTGCTTTTCCGGTTGAACAACTAGATGTAGTGGGGAGTTGGTTGGTGCTCTCCGCGGCAGTCGACGATTAACATTTCAGAGTAGCGGGCGCAAGTAGTGGTGTGCATCGCCGGCCGGGCAAAATTTGATCTAAAAAATGTGAAAATAGTAAAAGGCAGTTCGACTAACAACGCTTACCCGGCCGGTTGGACAAAAGAACTCGTGTGCCCCAAATAAATTCTTTTAACTCTTAATAGAAAGTGACCAACTGACATAAATAGTAAAACGGTATCTCAGAATGAAGTAAGTGAAGTGAAGAAGCAAAATTAACAATGTTGTGAAAAGAAAAAAACCTTTCGGACATACACTCAGTGCGGCATGAGACGGGGAGGAACGCCGATGGTTAAGTAAACCACGACCAATTTCACTGTATCAATAATTTCTTTTTAAAGGGTTCTAAATAAAATAAATGGGGTTTTTAAAAGTATGAATGTGAGAATGACCAAGCCGGGTCGCCTTAATTAAGATAAGGATTAGAATAAGTATACAATGTTGAAATAAATGTTTTGTGTTATTCATATTTGAAAGAAACAGTAATATTTTAATTTTGAGAGAAAAGATGAGTAATCCATAAATTTGAAGGAGCATAAAGAATGAAATAAAATTTGAGTTATATTACATAAATGAGAGTCGAGTACGTTACTAATACAACCTTGAAATCATGTTTGTATTCACAGATCATGCGACGTAACCCTGGGCTCAATAAAGGTAGGTGATATATATATATATATATATATATATAATTCTATAAATGTATTTATAAATAACTTCACAAAAGTAACTTAGTAGGAAATGTAAGTTGGCATGATGTACATTCCATTCTAGAAAGTGATCAATAATAAGATGGAGTCATAGTTGATTATATAATATAACGATTAAGAAAGTTTTTTTAAATTGAAATCACACTTGTTGTATTTATAGATTTTGTTCAGATCCAGAAATGAAAGGTGTGTAATTTTTGGTCAAACTTAAATTTGAAATGTTTGTCTTGATGTAATAATAGCAATGTTTATTAGGAGTGTTTATGTTGGGCGTATGAATCATTGTAGTAGGATTACTGTGTCCTCGGATACCAGTAATGCCGAATTTTATTATAACGCCGAAGCAAGGACGAGGTAAATAATGTTTACACCCTAGCCAATCCAGTCCTTGTGGAAGCCATTGGGCGCAGCAGTCCAGACATGGGGGGACATAGAGAGATGGATGGCCGGTGGCAACGTTACATGCTGCGAGGGAGAGGTTTCATTTATGCGAGCTTGTGTCATACTAAGATAGGTGAAAGTCCTTGAGGTCACTGACACTTTTGTAATGCGGAGTATCAGGGGTTAAGGGATCAATAAGGGGGGATATTAGATGATGATGGAGAAGGTGGTTACTAAGTTGTTAGTAACGAGTTATTAAATATTAAAATGAGTTAAATCAATGATGTAGAGTGTGTAATTGATTTTCTGAGGTAACTGAATGATTTTGTATTGATTTAAGGAGTATTATGATACTCAAGGATGCTAAACGATTGTTAAGTAAATAATTTGTTCTGATGTAGTTGATATAAATGTGTTTTACTCTATATAAGAAGTTTATTAATTTTGAAATGTGAATTATATAAGGGAAGGTATTTGTATGTTGTATTGGGAAATGTTTATTTAAATTCTGATGGGAAGCAGGGCAATAATTTTGAATTTTGGGATAAGAGTTAACGAGAGAAGGGTGCTCAGAATGTTGGTATTGAAGTTTAAATGTTTTATGTCATGTTAAGTATGTAGCGATGTATATGTTAGAAGTTAAGAAAAACCAGTGCTTCTTAACACAAACCAGCACAGCTAAGGGGGACCAGATCAGTTAGGGATATGGTATTATACAAGGCCACTATTTGATATTTTGAATTCATGTTTCAGTGTCTGGTGATGCTGTGGCGGCGGTCCTGTGCTGGCCTGCGCGTCAAGTGCCTGTCTGGCCTTGTGGTGTTGGGATCTCGAGAGAGAAGTCCAGTAAGGTCATTCAGGTGCGGCCACAATCATTGGACCAGGGGGTGAGTTAACCATGATTTTTAATAAAACAAAGGGGGTTGTGGCGACATATCCCTGCTGATCCCTTTAGGAAGTAAGAGAGTATCAATGAGAGTTTTTATGCTTCAGCATAAAACCTCTCATTGAGGGGGTATTGTAACGGTATAATGGTAAATTTTATTTGGGAACAAGAAACAACGTATTCAGTGTGAGTGAATTCGTGTCAAGTCAACAGCGAAACAATAGAGTAGCAGCTATTTTTAGCCGAACGAACTTTGACCTATGTAAACGGCGAGCAAAACATCTGACGTCAGAGCCGATCCCAGCGATCCGTCACCACTGGAATGTCGATCCAAATTAATGATCCCGTCAAAATTGGTGTTGAAACACAAAAAGAACAATGAAACCAGACCACGTGATCGTTCGCCAAATTAAGAATCATCATCTTTACGAAGCCCCAGTCGACCATCTTCCTTCGTGCTGTACAGCCGTAAAAGTGCCGGAACAAAATCTCAGGCGGCTGCACATCACCAAATGTGAAATTTTACATACTAAATCTAAAATCAGTATTTTGATTCGAAAAATAAATACAGTGACAAATTGAAGCAAAATGACAGTTCGGCGGTAAAATAAAAAGGTGAAAACGAGGAGACATCTAGGTAGTGCGCGTGCACGAGGAGACATCCCATGGATGCGCCTCTAAGAATCATGAAAGGGAAGTAAATCATACTAGAATCAATAAAATCTGGCAATTTTATGAAATACATAAGATGAGCTCAAAAAGGGGAATATAAAAAATGTACTGTATGAAAGTGTGTGTGGTTGGGTGACTAAAGAATATATATTTAAGAAGTGTTGGTTTTGCGATCAAATATATATATATATATATATTGTAATGTTACATAACCCGGTCCCAATAACTTAAATCATGTAAGAACATAAAGGTCAGAAATGGGTAACCTATAACTAGCTCTAAATTAAAGTATATCAATAAACATGATAAACAATTCGAGTGATATACAGTGACAAGTGAGTTATAGTGTACCCATGGAGGTAAAAGTGAAAGTGAATGAACTTCTTACAGAATTGTGCTGTAGGTTTGGGAATTATAAAACTATGAGAGTAGACTATAATGCTACTAACTGATTCTGTATTTTATTTATTTATTGTAATATTTATATTGTGTAGACAACCAATTGTAATACCTAAGTTAATTTTATATTTTTCAAATATTTGTGTTATAATATAAGATAACCCAGGGTTCGTTTTAAAAAACATAAAAAGTTTAAATGTCAAAGGATAATACAAAAATTAAAATAATACTATATGAGGGAACTGGCAACAGGAAGTAGTGCAGTGTAGGAATACTATGAAAAACTGATAAATAATATATAAATTTATTTAAAGATAATAAAAATATCAAATACTTATATACAAGGTCATAAGAAAATGAACAAAAACCTATTATGTAAACCAAATTGGTAAAGAAACCGGAATGGAAAAGAATTATTTTTCGGTAAATAAAATATAAATTTTTAATAATTACAAACTGCCTGTATAATAAAAATATTATGGGTTACTAAGAGTGACGGAAATAACAAGTATTGTTAATAATAAAATTTGAAGAAAAAACCTGGCGAGTTGACAAAATGATGCTACTACAATTCTAATAAAATATCCTTTCTGAAACTTTGGAGAAGTGAAAATTAGTACAAAATTAAAAAGCAATATGAACACTATATAATCATACCTTATTTATCAAAATTAAATGGTTATAATCCCTAATAAACAGTGAAAGAAAACCTTCTGATGATTCGGCCTAGTTTCGCCATGTTTCCAGTTAACGATAGAATATGAGCCAGACGGTAATGAAATTATAACTCAAGACGGACCTCACCAGAGAAAAGGCTTCATTCCAGTAAGAGCTATAAGAAGAGAGGTAATATAAACATTTTGTCTAATAGTTAACGAAGAAAACGCATTCCGAATGGTGATATAGAACACAAAACTAGTCAAATTTAATCATATGTGTTCAAGTAAACAAAAGCACGCTGCTCTCTTACGGACATTTCTGGAACTACATACTAAATAAAAAATAAACAAATTTTATTTAATATTTTTTCGGTATTTGTAAAGCTTAGTAATTATCCATTTCTGACCATCTCATAACAAAAAGAACTTACCCTTAACCCTGGGGAATTATAAACAATTATATATTAATTGATGTTTTAAAAAATAATGTAAAGTTTGGTAAACGAAACCATATATGTTTTTTTTTTCTTTAGACAATTCCATGTTCACTCGATGAAGTCGATCTTATGTTTTATTTAAAGAAAGATCAATTGTGATACTTGTATTTTGGTGGCAGGAAACAAAAACCAATAATATGAATAAATAATATTATAGAAAAATGATATTGAATAATAAAAATGTGTTATAATTTTTGTAGTGGGTAGTTGTAATAGATTTCAGCACAAAAACAGAAGAGATCAATCCATCGGGTCATATTTTGCCATAGTGTAGGTTGGTTGAACTAGGCGTGGAAACTCGTCTCACAATCCGCTGATTTAAATCACAGCGAACAATTTGGAAAAATTTCAGAAATCGCCTAAACCGAGTGTAAATAATCGGTACTTACTCTCTCTTCCTCATAAGGCTGAACAACTTCCCTACTTGACCCCAAATCACACACTCTCGATTTCTGCTTAGATTGAGTAACATTACAAAATGCTTTATTTTTTAAACTTCAGTTATTATAATTCATAAGTGGCGACTGCGGAGAGGCGGAAACTTTAATATCTCAAAACCAGTACATTACAGCTTGGCGCATAACAACGGGGGGCATATAATATAACTCTACTATACCTCACTGCGTTACGTTACAAGATTGGCGAACTCAATAGTGGGGCTTGGACTAAAGGTGGACGTTTCGCAAGTACCTCATTAACCGCTACGTTACAAGATTGGTGCTTACAACAGTGGGGCTGAATTAACTATATACCTGTAACTGTAGTACACTAGTACCTCTAAACCGCTACATTACAGATTGGCGTACACAACATTGGGAGTTTAATTAAATAAGACGAACACCCAATAAGCAACATACAAAGTTTTCGCTAAAACCTCTACAAAAACCGCTACGTTACAAGATTGGCGCTCAACGTAAAAGGGCTGTAATTAGAAAAGAATTTTGATATTTAATAAAAATATATACCAAAAAATCTAATTATCGTCGGCAGTTATGAGAAAACAAGAAATGCGTAATATCCGAGGCAGATCGAAGAAGAGGACAGAAGAAAAGGAGATTGAAGAAGGTGGACAGGAACAAGAAATAGAGTTAGTCACGGACAGTGAAATGGACCAACAGACAGGCGATAAAGAAGAAACCGAAGTAATTATGGATACAGAAAAGGAAATAGTGGAAGAGGATGCCCAAGGGGACCAACCAGACAAAGCGGTAGCCAGAAAAGAACCTAATTGGCAAGACATGATGAAATTTATGGCAGAACAATTTAAGGAACAGAATAAACAAACTAATGAACAATTTAAGAAACAGGAGGAAAACTTGAGACAAACCAATGAGGAAAATAAAGAAAATTTTAGGAGACAGGAGGAAAAATTTGATAAAATAGATGAGAACTCAAGGAAACAAAATGAAACCTAGAGCGAAAAATTCGATAAAATAGATGAGAATTTTAAGAAACAGGAAGAGAACTCTAGGAAGCAAAATGAAACTTTGAGGGATAGTTTAAAACAAATTGAGAAAATAAACGAAGAAAATTTAAAACAATTTGAGGGTAAAATGGAGAGTTTCAACAAGGAATTAAGAGAAAATCTAGAAGGTAAAATTGAACTGGTCAATAATACGTTAAGCCAAAGAGTAGATGAATATAAGGAAGAGGCAGAGAAGAAATTAATAGAAACTAACCAAAGATTAGATAAAACTGAAGATAAGAGGAACTAATTAAAACTGGAGTCGAGGCACGAATGGAAAAAGAAGAACAAGATAATCAAGTTCGTGTAATGGCCATACGACAAGAAAACAATGACCAGTTAGATAGTATCAAAAGCAGTCTAAACTGTAAATTTTCAGAGTTTCATAAAACAGTAGAGAATGTAAAAAATCAGTGTGATAGCCAAGCAGAGAAATTAGATAGTTTGCAACAAATACAAACCAATTTTCAAGGTGATGTAGATAGAAAAGTGCTAGATCTGCATGCAGCAGTCCTCATGTTTATCAAGATAGTAAGGAAAGTGTAAACTTTCGGGATTATCGCAGAAACCCAATTGAATTTTTAGGGAGAATAGACGAAATTTTGAATAGATCAAAGGAGAATCGATGGAATATGATAAAAGCTATATTAGACGAATCGTTCAAAAATATCAATGATAATTGGTGGACAGCAATTAGGAACGAGGTGTGTGATTATGGGGGTTTCAAAACAATGTTCAAACTTAAGTACTGGTCAGAGTCAGTACAAAACATTATTAGGGACGATATCTGTCATGGTAGGTATGACCGTACAGTGGGACAAACACCTACTGCTTATTTTTTGGGGAAGGTGTGTATAGCAAAGTATTTAGACCCTAAGATACCTGAAGAGTGTCTAGTGACCAAAATGGCGTATCATTTCGAAGAGAAGATCATTAGTGCCCGCTTAAGTGGACAAATAAAAACTATTGGAGGCATGGAAACGCTACTAGAAAATTATGAACAGGAATCTTATTATAGGAGAAGTAGATGGAGGTCAGGGAATACCGAGGAGCGGAGGAATGAACCACCAAGAGAGAATCGGCCCAGAGTTAATTATGTGCATGCTAATAACAATTATTTCAATAATAGATATCGAGGAAGATGGCCTAATAATAATCGACAGAATTACAGACATGATTCTTATCACCGAGACGAAGGTCCACAAAGGAGTATGAACGCTGAGCAACCTAGATTCAGAGAGAGTGATGAAGAAAGGAGACCGATAAGCAATATTCAACATAATGAAAATGTTGAACCAAACAATAATAATGATGGAAATAGGGGAAACGGGTACCAGCAGTGAGAAGATGTGATTGCCCGTCACTGCTAGAAACAACAGGGCACAGAATTTACCATACACCCAATTATAATACTAAATTAAATCAACCAATAACCATTATCAGAAATAATTTTCTAAAGAATATACAGTCCGAGTTAATGGAAGAAAGAGCAATTAAAGAGTCATCACCAAACAATGACATAGTCTATATACAAATAAAATTAAATGGAGTGTCAGCAGAGGCCATGATTGATACAGGAGCCAATATTTCAATTATTGATCAATTAGAACTAGATCGTATTACTGAGTTAACTACTGAGAGAATACCTACTTTACCAATTAACAATTTAACAATTGTTGGTGCTACCGGGAAACAAAATAAAACAATCAAAAAACAAGTGTCTTTGAATGTTACCACTAATGGAATAGGAATACCTATGGGATTTTTAGTAGCAAAAGGGCTACCGTTTAGGGTGTTAATAGGGTGTGATATGCTATGGCGACACACTGCAATTATAAATCTGGCAAGGGTATAGTAACCTTGAGCACAGAAAATGGTGAGTTAACGGCTGAGATAATTGGTAGCCAAAGTGCCCCTCAGTGTCCGAGCTCATTTTTTGTTAGGGAGGATAATAGATTAACCCTAGGTAACAATATAGAAGTAACAGAATCAAAGATTTGGCAAGAGAAGAAAGAAGAAATAATGGAGTTTAGGCAGGCACCGGAAATAATTAGTGTAGAACAGAAACAACAACTTATGAAAATTTATAATAAATATAAATCAGTATTCTCAGAATCACCAGGAAAAGCAAAAAACTTCTTGTGTGAACTAAAGTTAAAGGAAAATGTAAATTTTAATAAACGATCGTACCCTATTGCTCAAGCTTTGAAAGAGGCAGCAAGGAAAGAAATTCAAAGAATGATATTAGAAGACATAATTGAAAGAAGTAGTTCTCCATATACCAGCCCATTGGTAGCTATACCGAAGAAAGATGGTCAAGTCAGACTATGTCTTGATGCTCGGGAGTTGAATAAAATGCTCATTAACGATCGCACGTCTCCAGGTGAGATTGAAGAGATAATGAAAAAATTCTATGGATGCAAGTACATGAGTACTTGGGATGCAGTCTGTGGATACTGGCAAATAGAGTTGCACCCTAACAGCAGACAATATGTTGCTTTCATATTCGAAGGACGAAATTATCATTTTAAGCGTTTGCCTTTTGGATTGGTAAATTCTGTGGCCGTGTTCATCCAGTGCATGGACCAAATTTTAGGTAAGGAAGTTTTAGATTTTACTACCATATATGTGGATGACATATTAATTACGTCTTGTACTTGGGAGGAGCATTGTAACCGAGTGGAAACAGTGTTAAATAAACTTTTGCAACATAATATAACTTTAAAACTGGATAAATCTAAATTTATCACACATGAACTACCATTTTTAGGGTTCATTTTATCTGCTACTGGAATTAAACCATCTCCTGAAAAAGTAAAGGCTATTCAAGATTTTCCTAAACCAAGAAACTTGAAACAATTAGCCCTCTATTACACTAGGCAACATGTGGCGGGCAACTTGTTGCCGTGGTCGTCTAGTAACATTGTTTATATGGGAGCCTATTATACTAAGCCACTTGTTGATATGGGTCGACAACTAGTGGATGACGGTGGACGAGATCGGCAACTTCCCGACCACTCGGAAGTTGCTGACGCTGGACGTGGGGCATTGTTTCAGATGGGAGCTATTACAGTGGGCAACATGTGGCGCACCACTCCCGCTTCCGCGCATGCGCACTTCGCCACAGACATCACCTTAACTGTGTCCGGGACGGCAGACGACAGGCCCAGTTGTCATTTCGCATTCAATACGCAGTTATGTCTGCTTTGATCAAGTCCAACAATTCATCAAATGATTGTTTTGACATACGAAAATAGTTAAAAAAATTATTTTCGTCCACGCACAGATCATCGAACAGTGTGTAGTATAATCCTTTATCCATCCTTGTTGATAACATAGGGTGTATGTACGTGCATACGTCTTCTCCGAGCTCTGCGTCTTCTTTTATTTAATAATAAAGCGAGCAGCAGAAGCTCTTCATTCCTTGACGCCATTTTCTCGACTTAAATCATCAACATGTGGCCGAGAGTTGCGCACCATTTTTAGCCCTTGTCAACTAGTTGTCCGAGGTCGGACAACTAGTTGCCCGCCACATGTTGCCTAGTGTAATAGAAGCCTTACAATCCTTTTTGGGGATATGCAACTATTATAGAAAATTTCAACAGAATTATTCAGAAGTAACAGCTAAATTTCAATGTTTACTTTCAAAGAAAAACAAATGGAGATGGGAAGAAAGTGAAGATGATAATTTCCAGATAGTAAAAAAGAAATTTCTTGACAGCATCATGTTACATCACCCAAATTTTAATAAACGTTTTTTCATAAATTGTGATGCTAGTAACATTAGCCTTGGAAGTGAGCTATATCAGGAAGATGAGGAAGGCAATCATGGGGTTATCAGTTTTGCAAGCAGAGTACTGAGTAGTTGTGAAAGAAATTATACAGTAACTGAAAAAGAACTGCCGAGTGTTGTGTTCTCATGTATAAAATTTCGAACATTTATTTTGGGATACCCAGTGACCATCAGAACTGATCATAGATCAATTTCGTTTTTAAAAAATTGTAAACTTAACCACGGCAGACTTACTAGATGGACATTAATACTTCAAGAATATAATTTAGACTGGGAATATATTCCGGGTAAGAAGAATGTAATAGCAGACCGATTATCCCGGATTAACCTCGAAAAAGGAACTTGTGAAATAGAACCAGAAAGTATTGGAAAAATATATTACATTATTAAGATGGCAAAGGAGTTACAAGATATAATTAATAAAATAAAAGTCGATCAACAAAGGGACACTAAATTTAAAAAAAATTAAGGAACGAATATTACAACATGACCCTATAATAATGAAATTTTTTTGTGTTTATGAAGAGGTCCTTTTTATTCGTCCTACCATTAAGGATCATGTCTGGAAGATGTATGTGCCAGCAGCATCAGAAGTAGCATTGATTCAGGATTATCATGAAGGGTATGGCCACATGGGATCACTCAAAGTTATTAAAGCTTTATCTGAACATTGTTACGTGAAAGCTATAAATAAAAGAGTAAGGGAGATAGTAAAAACCTGTAACATATGCCAGCTAGTAAAAGTAAATAATGAGAAGAGAACGGGCACCATGATTACAATAAAATCTAATAATAAACTTGAAAAGACATTCTTGGATATCTGTGGACCTTTTCCCAGAAGTGGAGGAAGACATAAATATAAATATATCATCATATTATTTGATCATTATACGAAATACACAAAACTCTACGCTATTAGTAGAGCCACAACGAAGAAAATTCTAGAAGTAATTATAAAAAAATACTTACCTGAGGTGGGAAAATCGGAAATGATTATAACTGATCATGGAACGCAATTTCGGGGAAAAAGGTGGAAAGAAGAATTGAGAAATTGGCAAATAAGAACCTACAAGACATCAGCGTACCACCCTAGTAGCAATCCTGCTGAACGTGTATTAAGGGAAGTTGGCAGAATTCTACGTACCTACTGTCATCAAGAACATAAAAACTGGAGTCAGTATATTGAACCAGCAGAGACTTTCCTTAATTGGTCATACCATGACACTATCGGTACTAGCCCTTATCAGGTAATGTTTGATAAACCACCACCAAGAGAAATTACCTCATTGATAAATTTCCCTCCAGGAGAGAGAGTAGAGTTCGACCAAGTGGAAATGCACAACAGAGTGTTGCATAAAGTGGAACTTCAACAAAAAAGGGATCAAGTAAAAAAGAAGAAGATTGGATACATACCAGATGGGAGATAAGGTACTAATCAAAAATAGACAACTACCCAGTTCTATAGAGGGTATTGCTCGGAAGCTACTGTTACTTTATACTGGCCCTTACCTCATAACTCAGGTGAAGGGGAATAATACTTACGAAATTAAAACAATTAGCAAATAAATAAAATATAATAGAATAAAGGGAGTGTATAATCAGTCGGAAATGAAACACTATTATGAAGATAAAGCCAAGACTATTAGAAGAATTGAAACAATCAACAATTTATTTTAATAAATGAGTAAACCAAAATAAATTTGTTCTAGTGGGGGGGCTTTATGTAACGTTACATAACCCGGTCCCAATAACTTAAATCATGTAAGAACATAAAGGTCAGAAATGGGTAACCTATAACTAGCTCTAAATTAAAGTATATCAATAAACATGATAAACAATTCGAGTGATATACAGTGACAAGTGAGTTATAGTGTACCCACGGAGGTAAAAGTGAAAGTGAATGAACTTCTTACAGAATTGTGCTGTAGGTTTGGGAATTATAAAACTATGAGAGTAGACTATAATGCTACTAACTGATTCTGTATTTTATTTATTTATTGTAATATTTATATTGTGTAGACAACCAATTGTAATACCTAAGTTAATTTTATATTTTTCAAATATTTGTGTTATAATATAAGATAACCCAGGGTTCGTTTTAAAAAACATAAAAAGTTTAAATGTCAAAGGATAATACAAAAATTAAAATAATACTATATGAGGGAACTGGCAACAGGAAGTAGTGCAGTGTAGGAATACTATGAAAAACTGATAAATAATATATAAATTTATTTAAAGATAATAAAAATATCAAATACTTATATACAAGGTCATAAGAAAATGAACAAAAACCTATTATGTAAACCAAATTGGTAAAGAAACCGGAATGGAAAAGAATTATTTTTCGGTAAATAAAATATAAATTTTTAATAATTACAAACTGCCTGTATAATAAAAATATTATGGGTTACTAAGAGTGACGGAAATAACAAGTATTGTTAATAATAAAATTTGAAGAAAAAACCTGGCGAGTTGACAAAATGATGCTACTACAATTCTAATAAAATATCCTTTCTGAAACTTTGGAGAAGTGAAAATTAGTACAAAATTAAAAAGCAATATGAACACTATATAATCATACCTTATTTATCAAAATTAAATGGTTATAATCCCTAATAAACAGTGAAAGAAAACCTTCTGATGATTCGGCCTAGTTTCGCCATGTTTCCAGTTAACGATAGAATATGAGCCAGACGGTAATGAAATTATAACTCAAGACGGACCTTACCAGAGAAAAGGCTTCATTCCAGTAAGAGCTATAAGAAGAGAGGTAATATAAACATTTTGTCTAATAGTTAACGAAGAAAACGCATTCCGAATGGTGATATAGAACACAAAACTAGTCAAATTTAATCATATGTGTTCAAGTAAACAAAAGCACGCTGCTCTCTTACGGACATTTCTGGAACTACATACTAAATAAAAAAATAAACAAATTTTATTTAATATTTTTTCGGTATTTGTAAAGCTTAGTAATTATCCATTTCTGACCATCTCATAACAAAAAGAACTTACCCTTAACCCTGGGGAATTATAAAGAATTATATATTAATTGATGTTTTAAAAAATAGTGTAAAGTTTGGTAAACGAAACCATATATGTTTTTTTTTTTTCTTTAGACAATTCCATGTTCACTCGATGAAGTCGATCTTATGTTTTATTTAAAGAAAGATCAATTGTGATACTTGTATTTTGGTTGCAGGAAACAAAAACCAATAATATGAATAAATAATATTATTGAAAAATGATATTGAATAATAAAAATGTGTTATAATTTTTGTAGTGGGTAGTTGTAATAGATTTCAGCACAAAAACAGAAGAGATCAATCCATCGGGTCATATTTTGCCATAGTGTAGGTTGGTTGAACTAGGCGTGGAAACTCGTCTCACAATCCGCTGATTTAAATCACAGCGAACAATTTGGAAAAATTTCAGAAATCGCCTAAACCGAGTGTAAATAATCGGTACTTACTCTCTCTTCCTCATAAGGCTGAACAACTTCCCTACTTGACCCCAAATCACACACTCTCGATTTCTGCTTAGATTGAGTAACATTACAAAATGCTTTATTTTTTAAACTTCAGTTATTATAATTCATAAGTGGCGACTGCGGAGAGGCGGAAACTTTAATATCTCAAAACCAGTACATTACAGCTTGGCGCATAACAACGGGGGGCATATAATATAACTCTACTATACCTCACTGCGTTACGTTACAAGATTGGCGAACCCAATAGTGGGCTTGACTAAAGGTGGACGTTTCGCTAGTACCTCATTAACCGCTACGTTACAAGATTGGTGCTTACAACAGTGGGGCTGAATTAACTATATACCTGTAACTGTAGTACACTAGTACCTCTAAACCGCTACACTATAGATTGGCGTACACAACATTGGGAGTTTACTTAAATAAGACGAACACCCAATAAGCAACATACAAAGTTTTCGCTAAAACCTCTATAAAAACCGCTACGTTACAATATATAGTTCAACTGATGATTTAGTGTAATCTATTTTTTACGAGAGTAAAATGTTAATGGTAATAATTACTTGTAACTTGTTTTTATCAATTGCGCCTCATGGCAGAATAGATGTTTTCATTTAGAGAGAATGTCAGGTTAAAGGAAAATAAAAGAATATTTTATTTTGACTTTATAAATAGCCTATGTATTTTGTTTAATTGTATTTGCCTATTATTCTCTGCCAAGTACGCTAAACGATATCCTTGGTTAACCTTTAACACGTAAAGTCAATTATTACACAATTGTAAATACTGAACTGCTTCAAGCATTGCTGGACCAAGTATATTGAATTACACGGAGACTATGTTGAAATATAAAAATGATTCCAGAAAGAAAAAGTCTTTCATTATCAGGTCATAAACATTTCAAATTGCCCTAGTATATACCTGAAAGGTACATGAAAGGATAAATAATCTGACCTGAGAAACACCATGTTTCAACCAGATTTTAATAATATATTGTTACACTAAAGTTTATTAGTTATGATGAGGCAATATGAATTTGAATGATATTGAAGTAAGATAGGTAAAAGGCAAGTACGATATTTGAATGTCAAATGTGATTAGTTCTCTACTGTAAAGTAAACAAAATTATAATAGTTTGTTAATTTTACAGTTAAAAGCACCGTGCCTACTGTGTGCCTGATTTACTGTTATTCATAAGTAATCTAGAGAGCAGTGGCTTAGCATGGAGGGTGACTGAGTTACTGACTCATGTATATAAATTCTGAAGGATGCAAATGTATCACCAATGGTTATTATAATAACATTAACAGTGGCTAACGAATGGCGAATTTTGGACTCCCCCAACATATGTCCTCCCGCCTGCCACCACAGGAATCCTGGCTACACCTATCCCAGAAGGGTCATTCCATCGGAAATCATCCAAAAATAAATAAACTAGTTGCTCCACCATTTTGAAAAAAATTTATTTTTTTAAATGTTGTTCCTATATACAAACAAGTAACAAAATTATATTTGAAAAATTTTTTTTGTTTTCGTTTGTCGCCAGCGGCCATTTTTCCAACATGGCCGACATTCAATTTCTTCAAAATTGTCTTTTGTGGAAACTTATATATCTCTTGACCTATACGAGGTAGACCTGTAAAATAAAAACCATGTTGTAGGTACTGACATGGGCTATCTTTCTGTATAATAACCTTCATGATGTGTGCTTTAGAAAGTAGGTAAATTAAATCTTAAAACTTAGTAAAACAATTGCTTAAATTGTCATTTTTTGGATTTTTTTTAGGTATGAAGGGGATATTTCTAGAAGTTAAAATTGTTATCACTAATAACTGTATCTCTATAGAATTTATATAAAAAAAATGAATCTTCTGATGATTACCCTTTCCATTATATAAAATGTTAAAGTTTGAAAATTTTCAAAAAAGCCAAGTTTAGAGCCTAATATCTCTGGTGGGGGACCTCCTAAAAATCTGAAAATCAAGTCATCTTAGATACCTATCAAACCAAACTAGTTTCATGTTTTAGACTTTTGCAGTATAACAACTATAAATTTTTAAAAACCGTGAAAAACATGTTTAAAATGCACGCTGATAACCAGTTGTTAGAAGCAGCAGAACTGTCAAATTCTTATGACATTTTACTCTGTTATGACATAAAAAAACAAATAATATCATAAAAATATTTTAAGCATTGATATAAAACTTCAAAGAATGTTTTAAAATTATTTTATTATACTTACGTTGTGTGTTTTCCTGGATCTCATGAACAATGCTGATACCTCATTACATAATTTTTCTGTGATTTGGTAAGTGTTTCTACCACTAGACCTACTTAGTTGAAGTAGTGTAAATTTCAATAAAACATTTCCAATGGGTACGTACCCAACACTTTTCTGCACTTTTTCTGAAGGATGTTCGTGGTCCGGGTGGCATAAAAAATATGACAAATACATCATTGTGTTCAGTGTTGACAGCTTCGATTTCAGCTGCATACCATTCATGATCATATACACATACAACTAAATCTTTTTGCTTTAGTTCAGAAATGTCTATGTGTGGTGCAGCGGTTATTGAAATGTCTTCATACTCACTTGAATTGGATATCAGATAGCATCGCACTGTGTTTTCATCTATGGGAACTAGACGATGCCTTTCTCTTGTGTCACGTATAGCACAACAGTTATCAAATCTTTTTCTCACCTTGTTCTATTTCTTCTTCTTTCACCAATATGTATTTTATCCCCTGAATATGCTCATCACAAAATTCAAAAAATTGTTGAATTGTCATAATCTGTTCTTTATATGGCCTCTGCAAACTAGCTCTTGCAGTCTCTCTTTTAGTGGTCGCTCCGACCCCATCACATGCATTTTTGCCATGTGCAGTGGCAAAAAAATGCCACTCTGCATCAAGACCAAAGTCTTTCTTGTGATGACATAGATTTGCAAAGTTTTTCCTATTTTTGTATTGGCTTGATGCCCCATCACTAAAATACACAACTTTTTTAACCTGAGGTACTACTTCTTCTTTGATTTTTGCTAATAAATGCTTTTGAAAAACATGAACAGCAACAGTATCATGTTTCAAATAGTCACTAATGACACAGAGGCTTTTCGACATGACTTTATCACCATCTTTAAAATAAACTACAAATGGGTGGACAGTCTACTGAGATTTCATCCAGTGAAACCCTTGGGACTCATCCTGTACCACAAATGAATAATTTTCAGCAAAATCCGCCAGTACAATATATTCAGATTCTGTTAGGTTTTCTTTCTTTTCTCTCAAATACGAAGCTTCCACTTTAGCTATGTAATGGTGTTTTTTCAATTGGATTAGTTTTTCCAAAAGACTTTCTACGAATTCATCAGCAGATTGGACTACTTCAATTAAATTTGATCTATCTGTACTGGTCCATAACTTAGAAGATATTTCTTCCTCCACCTCAGAAAACTCTTCTTCCAGCATTGTTTTCAACATTTCAGCACTCCCACAGCCTTCGCAGTTACCTAACATACAGTCGTAGTTTTCTATGTCACAAGCAAGTAGAGCTAACAAGTCTTTATAATCCACATTCATATTGGCACCCTCTAGCATTAATTTAATATTCTGGTGATATATGCACACGCAAACTGAATGTGTACCAGCTGAACCTGCAAGTTTACACCTAGGCCTTAAGGAACAGAATGTTGACAAACCAATCTTCACGTCTGGATATGTATTTTTAAAATGCAAGTAAATTTCCTTTAAATTATATAGTACAAGTCTTGTTTGTTTTTGTACTTTACTTCCGTCTAATCTTACAGAGACACAGTCTTTTTTTCCAGGTAGGATTCTATTTTCCTCTAACTCATAAAAATCTCTAACCATCGCTACTGTTTGTTCACTTATCTGCTGACACTCTTTTCTCTTGCAAAAATTGGTAATATACCCTGCTGTTTCATTAGCTCTTTGGTTTTTCGAACAAGATAATCTGAAACTTTAAACTCCTGACATATTTTAGACCTTGACCAGTTTGAAGGCATTACACTTATTGCATTAGCTTTTATTTGATTACTTGATGTCAGACTACATTTGTCTTTCAATTTTTCAATAAGGTCACTATATTGCTCACAAAGAGAATTAGACATACTACTGCTTCCTTCTTGTACTTCTGTAACTGTAGTTTCCTCAAACGAGTCTTCAAGTTTGTGTTCCATGGCTTTGGCTATTCTATCTGTTTTGGAAGCCACAGCAGTTTTCCTTTTTTCCGTACTAACTTTAGTAGTTTTTGATGCAGGAGAAATATCCAATGCTGAATATAAATCGTCAAGATTTTTTAGTGTGTCGTGAGGGGGGATAAAACAATCTCCATCCTCATCCTTGTCCTCAGTGGCGTTGCTGCTCTCTGAATAGCAGCAAACAATTTTTTTATAGCATATTGGACAAACAGATTTTCCTGGTATAAGTTTTATTTCTTGGGTTTTAGTTTTATTGACATGTTCCAACTTAATTTCTATACAACCTTTTGATCCCTTTTTCTTTAAACTTTTGTAATAATCAAGTGGATCACAACAGGTAATTCCAAAAAGGTGGTTAAATTTGAGCAAAAACTTTTTTTTATGGTATTCACACAAAGTATTAATGTCATCTGAATTTAACCTAAGTGAAAGTAGTTCTTGGCTTTCCCCAACAAGCTCATTAAAATTAATCAAGTCTTTACTTACTTTACCATAGGTTTCTTTGCGACAGGTATCCTTAGTCAATAAACCAACACTACACTCCATTTTATCAAAATTATAACATCACTAATTTATACACAAAACACTACAGTATTAAACTGTACAGTTAAAAAATATCATATGTATATTTAATAAAACATTTAGGGTCAACCCACATAATCACTTAGCACTACTAAAAGATTAGTATGATGAAACAACATCACTCAGCCACAGTGAACAATAAACTGAGAAGAAGAGCATTGCAGAGTACTGTATTGGAACTTTCAGGTTAAGACATGTCAGTAAACAAGCTGTAACAACATGAGTCAAGTGGCTGTCCAGTGAATGCATGAGAGACTAACGCTAATGTTTCTGAACATAAAAGAAAATATTCTTAGATATAATAATCAGTCTACAATTGTCAAAGTTATATTTAATTATTTTTTTTAATAGTAACTGACTTTTTCGTTTAAATAATAACATAATTTTGAAATTAGGCTACTTAAAATATTTACACTGAAACTTAAAAATCTTTTAATGTCATTATTTGTTTTTATAGGCAACAAAAAAATGAAAAGTGATAAGAACTTGACAGTTTTTTTTTATACCTTTCATGCTGCTTATAGCAACTGGTTATCAGCATGCATTTTAAACATGTTTTTCACGATATTTAAAAATTTATAATTGTTATACTGCAAAAGTCTAAAACATGAAAGTAGTTTGGTTTGATAGGTATCTAAGATGACTTGATTTTCAGAAATTTTGAGATTTTTAGGAGGTCCCCCACCAGAGATATTAGGCTCTAAACTTTGGCTTTACTGAAAATTTTCAAATTTTAACATTTTATATAATGGAAAGGGTAATCATCAGAAGTTTCATTTTTTTATATAAATTCCATAGAGATACAGTTATTAGTGATAACAATTTTAACTTCTAGAAATATCCCCTTCATACCTAAAAAAAATCCAAAAAATGACAATTTAAGCAATTGTTTTACTAAGTTTTAAGATTTAATTTACCTACTTTCTAAAGCACACATCACGAAGGTTATTATACAGAAAGATAGCCCATGTCAGTACCTACAACATGGTTTTTATTTTACAGGTCTACCTCTTATAGCTCAGATATATAACCTATATATCTTAGAGATATATATAACTTTCCGCAAAAGACAATTTTGAAGAAATTGTGTGTCGGCCATGTGGGAAAAATGGCCACTGTCGACAAACTAAGACATAAAATTTTTGTTCAAACATCATTTTGTTACTAGTTTGTATATAGGAACAACATATAAAAAAATAAATTTTTTTCCAAATTTTCAAGCAACCACCATTGAATGATTTCCGATGGAATGACCCAGAAAGGAGTTGGTGGAGGGGGAAATTATGGGGATAAAACTACATAAGACACTTACTAAAAGTGTCTTACGCCGTAACACATTAAGTACTTACTCATTCAAAAATATTACCCAATGATTTTTAATAATTTAAAAAATTATGTATTCAAAAATATATACACAAATATACTACAATATACTGTACAATAAAAACACATAGAAGTCTTTTTTTTACAAAATTCTGGTTCAAAAATTTGTGCAGTACAGTAATTATTATAAAAAGGATTTTTCAAAAATTGTAAAATAAAACTAAGATTGAAAGAAAATAATAAAGTTCCTTCAGTGGTGTTATGGAAATGACTTTTGTTTTAATTTTGGTCGAGAAATTGCACTTATGTGGTGGAAATTGTACAATGGAGGAAAAGAAAACAGCAATGCACATTAGGACTGCCAGCACAAATAACACAATTGCACTGAAATATTAACAAACATGTATGAGGACATGTAATGAGTACAAATACTCAAAAACAAATGACACGCAGAACACAAGTCAGCAGACTATTGGTACACACATGTTCACATACCCGAAGCATATAATAGAAAGTAAACACTAACAAAATGAAGAGTTGAAGATTAATTAGTAAAGACTGACAATGTGGATAATGTGGATGTGGGGAGTGAGACAACTGGAGAATAAAATACCTGAGAGTGATTGTCACAAGAGCGGCTGGTCGGACAGAAAGTTCAATACAAGTCATGATCACTCATGTTGTGTGCCTGCCTCATACTGTTTGGCTAAAAAATATCTGAGACAGGACACAAAAGTAAGAGTATATAATCTAATATTGTGTCCAATACTGAAGCTAATGTACGAGGTATGACAATTAAGTTCTCTAACTCACCACCGTTTGGCACTGAGGGCAGCACTATACAAGCAGCTCTGTAAGATTTATTTTATAATCTTGGCATTTCAGTGTCTTGTGTGCAGTTGTGAAAATGTCTAAGCTGGAATTAGAGCAACAAACATCAAATTTCTGGTGAAACAGGGCAAGAGTGGAAGTGAAATACAGGAAATGTTAGTGCAGGTGTATGCCGAGATTACTATGAAGAAACCAGCGGTGTACAAATGGATTAAATGGTTTTCTGAGGGGAGGGAACAAGTGACTGATGAAGAAAGGGTAGCGCGGCCAGTAACAAGCCGAACGGTGAAAACACTGCCAAAATTCATCAAATTGTGCATGCAAATTGGTCACTGACCATGAGATCCATAACAGACCAAGTGAACATTGATAGTGAAACTGTGCAGACAGTTGTAACTGAAGACCTTGGCATCCGCAAGATGTGTGCCAAAATGGTCCCAAAGAAGCTCACCGATGAACAAAAGCAAAGGAGGGTTGAACTGTACACACACCTGTTGGAGAGGCAAGACGATATTTTGGGCCGAATAATCACAGGTGACGAAACCTGGATCTTTGCATATGACCCTGAACCAAAGTGAAAAAGTGCCCAATGGAACTCACCTGATTCTCCATGACAGAAAAATTATGTCAATCAAAATCAAAAATTAACACGTTTCTTTGTAACCTATGACCACAGCGTTACTCAGCAATAAGTGTTTGTAGCATATTTTCTAGGATGTTCGAGAAGTTGACATACCTTGTACTCTGCAGAAACTGGGTGCGAGTGGTTACAGTGAAGTCAAAACAGCAAATTGAGACATCATAAGTGAGGTGTTCTGGAGCATACCAAGGCAGCATTATGGGGGGGAGGTAGAGAGGAGTGGGGGGGAGAGAGAGAGAGAGAGAGAGAGAGAGAGAGAGAGAGAGAGAGAGAGAAACGGATGGCCGGACGGAGAAATTAGTTGATTAGAATATCAGGAAGACTTGTGGAGTGGACAACTCCACTTTAGAAGTTGTATAGTATAAGGTAAGTGTATCATATGACATGTGTAGCAAGTTAATCGTATATTAATAGTAAAAACTATGGTTTTTACATTTAAAATGTATACCTTGTCCTCAAATTTGACCTTTTCCATTTTGTTGTTGTTGTTTATAATTGATAAATTACTCTTGTTAACACCTGAAACAAATGAAAAAACACTGGTAGTTATAAGACTAAATCTGCATCACACACAAGTTAGCACAAGAATAACGTCCGATGAAGAACAATGTTTTCTATTTAATGCATCATTATTAATAAACAATGTCTTCACATTGTCAAACCTCAGTTTCACCACTATGGGTACCTTATTTTAGTTTGTGTGAGGAGTTTCATGTAAATACAATAAAGTGTTTCTGGCTGAAAAAAGATTCGAGATAACTTATGTAGAGGAGAACTCACATTAATGCTGCCTGCATATGTAACTGGGATGAACCAATGAACAGAAGAGTACTGAAACACAGTGCTAACTATAATGATGTTCCTGAAAAAATGTTTACACCATAAAGGTACACTTTTCTTGGAAACCACACAGCCTGTCTGTGTCCATATTTTTTTTCGGTCTGTCCATATTTTCACCCAGACTTTAATTCCTATTTACCAAAAATTATACGCTAAGAATCTTGACATCATTTTAGAATTATTTGGAGAAAGAAATAAAACTCTGATATCAACTGAATACTAAAAATGTTATAAAAGCCCTGAGTTAAATTGTTTGCAGAAGTTATACTCTATATTTTGTTTAATATAAGTGTCAAACTGACAGTTGTGAGAATATGTTGCAATACTACAAGCAGCCTAATGGCAAAGTGTTATTTACAACAAAAGTTTTACACATCTGGCAAGTTTAAAATACTTCAAATATATTTGCTCTGTTGGGAGGGGCGTCTTAATGTCAGCTACAAATGGTTAAATGAAAGAACACCACATCTGCACTCCCACTGTGTTCCCACTGTCAATACAGAAGTTACATTAAACGTAATATAGAATTAAAAATAAAATTATGATTTCTCAGAAAAATATACCTGAATTTTCACAATTTAATATAGCAAAATACGGATGTTCAACATTATGTAATGTTACAATAACATTATGTTTATACTGAACTGTTTGTTTATAATTAATGTTTGTGCATGGCCAAACTATGATATTTCGTAGCTGGTTAGCATGTGCATTTGTGTATTAATTTTTAGTTTACACTGTGTATTTTAATAATATTAAATGTCATGAATTGCGTTAATACAATACAACACTAATTTTTAGTTTACACTGTGTATTTTAATAATATTAAATGCCATGAATTGCGTTAATACAATACAACACTGACCAAACCAAAAATATTATATACAACCCCTTCCAAAAATAAAATTCTCCTCAAAAACTATAAAGCTATTTCATGTACAACATAACATGGCTCCATTACTATTTATTTATTGATACAGTTTGATCCTAACCAAGCTGAACTGCACTGCCTTTACATTACAAACACTTATTCAAGTAAAAGTAGGTATACATGAAATATATACTGAAAATAACTATGACTATGTATAGAATCTGAAAGTGTTATTTGGCTAAATGTTTTCTAATCTACTTTGGTTTATTCAAAAATTTGAAGTTTATTTTATTCTTCAGTTCAATACAAATTATATAATAAATGGTTTCAATAATAATATACTGAGCATGATATTATTTTATTGTTTCCATTTGCAATAATAATTATTGTAAACAATATATTTCTCGTCTCCAATTTAACTTGAGTTACCACTCTAACCACCATTTTTATTTTTGATGCGTATTGAATCAATATGAAAACATTATCACAAATGCCAAGCTAAACGTATATTCACCTACTGTAGACGTGTTGCAATCTATAAATGTAACTGTATAAAATGTTTCAATGTTACTGTATTCTTGTTGTCATTTATCAATGGTTATTTCAACTCAACATTTTTCGAAAGCAACAGTCAAATCACAACCTACACCACAGAGTACGAATATATACCTACACAGTCGTATTAGTAAACCCTTAAGCGGATGAGTTAATCCTATTATATCTTAGTTAATATTTACATAATTAAACAACAAAAACTGTGACAAGAATACTAAATAATCCACCTTGCTATGGAGAGAGAAATAAAGTATCACTTCTACTTCTATGCAAGTGCACACACACACACACACACACACACACACACACACACACACATGTGAGCGACGGCGCACTAATACACAGCGAATGACGAGTTATGACGTCATTACGTGGATTACGTATCGCTGCAGTTCATCAATTTTACGCGCCAAATTACACGCGTTTTCTACTACTAAATAAAATTTAAAAAAATCGGAAATCAATTAATATATGTGCAACCTCCTGGAAATACCAATAACATTACATTCTATTTATATATAATAGCTGTATATTAAAAGACTTAACAAATGACTAGAATGTTTAGTTTCTGTTGATATATTTGTTAAAAGGCAGATATATCACAGTTGGAAAATTTTACTACTATGATTGCCATGATTAAATCCATCAAATATGGTTGATATGGATTTCACAATACACAATTTACAAATGTATATTTTATACTTCACAGTTGGTGCTACGAGTACATTCCCGCGTTTTCTCTCCTGTGCGTAGCGTTGTTTACAGTGATGCGTTTCATGTTAACTAAAATCGAGTGATTTTTAAGTAAGTTTTAGTTTTCAAACAGTAATTGTTTTAATAATATTAATTACAAGCTGAAAACATTGTCTGTGAGTAGTTCTTTGAAAGTTTTCTATTGCAATCTCGAAGATTTTATTAGTTTTGTTTAGACCACACTATCTCAAGTCCAAGACGTCCTCGAGGTTCACGTACTCCGTCCAGACACTCGTCGGAAGCAGATCGCCCTGGTACACCAAGTGATCGGTTGTTAATAACACCAACCAGGCGAACTCCGTCCAGACAGTCATCGGAAGCAGATCGCCCTGGTACACCGAGTGATAGAGTATTGTGTACACCATCATCCAGATGTACTCCTGCTCGGTCGTCACAAACTGGTACTCCAAGAACCACACCGCTACGATTTGGCGCCCAGAGGGGACAAGCGAATGGACAAGAAAATGGGATTGTGGAAGCATCAGACCCTCCTACGACACAGACTTCACCAGGGCAGGGAAACGTGGCTCCATCAAGTCCTTTTGGAGCTGGTAAGTGGGATTTAATTGACATAATTCTGTGAGCCATAGAGGTTTGCTCATAGAAAAAAAACGTTGTGTTTGTCAAATATGTTTTGAAAGATAAATTCTTAGACTTACTGTAAATTGCATTGCTTAGGTATGAGTGAAATAGACCTGAGTTCACCACTGAATTATGGAACTCCAAGTTCTATATCGTCGGTCAGGACACCGCGTTCTGCTGGAATCCGTAATACCCCTATTCGCTTGCGTCCAGATATCCGCCCAGATAGACATACACGACAAGTCAACATCAGTTCTGATCCGGTATGTTTGAGCATTTTTATCACATACTTAAGTGATTAAATATCTGTCAGTTGTATGTGCATATATTATGTTCTGTTGTATGATAAATGATCAAACATCCACAATAAATAAATTATGTTCAAAAGAATAATTAGAGTTGGCCCGATTATTTCAAATAGATAGGAATTTACAGACTTGGCAGACGACATGCGATAGTTGGCAACGCAAACGGCGCCATAAATTATTTGAATTGATGTTGTTTCTTTTAGGGAAGCTGACACACTGTACCTGCTCCTGAGAACATCACACCAAGTAAGTACCTTTATACAAAAATGTCTTAATTACAGTTGGTACCAACGCCACCGAAAATATCTACGAGAGAAGAGGAAACCAACTCTGTCCGATACTCAACATTTGACAAACAAGGAGCCGGCTAAACCAGAAAAATTAATCGTGAACACTTTAAAACAACGACCTTTAATAATAACTAAAACTACAAACAAAAATTAAATCAATATAAATAATGAAATTAATTAAAACAAACATAATTAAAATTACATAAATTACTACGACGGATCTAGTTTTATTACAAATTGGCGACCAACGTTAGAGGCTAGAATTAGGTGAAATCTAATTCAAAATAAACAAAAAATAATATTTTTGAAACAACCTAACTTCTAGTGGCAGCTGCAATACGAACAAACAGAAAATGCACCGGAGAGCCACCTCGAAGAAACGCGCGGCGGAAGCTGAAAAAGAATTGGATATGGATGACAAGGAGGCGACGCCAGTCAAAGATATCGAAGCGATATTAACTCCCACGGAACCTATCAAAACCATACGACCAGCAGAACTACCTGAGAGACCCACACAAACAGGGGACGTGAATTACCAGGAAATGATGCGGATGATTATGGAAGGTAATAATAAAACTATGGACGCCTTGAGTAAGAGGATGGAAGAAAATACCAACAAATCAATTGAATCATTAAAGGAAGAGTTGAAGGAAACCAACAAGAATATCGAGTCATTAAAGGAAGATCTAAATAAAAAATTAGACGACAACGGCAAGAAAATGGAGGAGAAAATCGACGACATCAGCAAAAGAATAGAGGACAACAACGTGAAGATAAACACGAAAATAGACGGAGAAATAACAGTCATTAGAAGAGAGATCGCGGAAGTACACGAGAGGTGTGAACAGTACAATCAAGAGTTACAGCAAACTAGAGAAGAGGTTGATGGACGGATAAACAGCCTCGAAGAAGTTAACGAAGTCAGAATAGAATCTCTGAAGAGGATTAATCAGGAAGAAATAAAACGTGTATGAACGGACATAGGGGAGTGATGCGAGGAAATAGACGCATCAGTAAACAACGTACGAAGCCTGACCATAAATAACAAAGAGAAAATTGAAGAGTCGCGACAATGGGAGATCCTGCAGATACGAGAGGAACTCAAAACAATTCGTAATCGACCACCTCCGGGTCAATACATGCAAAACACCGACAATCGCGACAACATCAATTTTAAAAATTACAAAAAGAATCCAATCGAATTTCTAGAAAGAGTAGAAGAGAACTTGGCCAGAATTTGAGAGAATAGATGGACCGTGATATGCAGTTTAATTGATGAGTATTTTAAAGAAATACACGACAACTGGTGGACGGCAACTCGACACGAGATTCAAAATTATGAGGAGTTCAAGACGCTCTTCAGGGCTAAGTATTGGTCAGAGTCCACTCAAAATATTGTACGAGACGACATATGTAATGGCAAGTACGACGCCAGTCGAGGGACGACACCAACCGCTTACTTCCTCGGTAAAGTATGCTTGGCGAGGAACCTCGAACCTAAAATACCGGAGGAATGCCTGGCCACGAAATTATCGTATCACTACGAGGAGGGAATAGCGCGAGCACGGCAGTGAGGACAGATTAAAACCATCCAATCCATGGCGGCGCTACTCGAGAACCATGAGCATGAGGTTTACTACAGAAGAAGTCGTAGGAGGAACGATTATTACCTGGATAGGAATAATAACCAAAGTGGTAATAACAACCCAAATTACCGGAACAACCGAAATAACTACGACAACAATGTCAACAGAAACAGCGAAACCAATCACCGACCGAACAATCCGGGTAACAACCACACTGACAATAATAATAATAACATGAGACGGCCTCCATATAATAATTATAACCAAAACCGACCAAACAACCAAGGCGGAAATAATCAACACCAACCATACAGAAGGGTTAATTATGTCCAAGCCAATAATGATTATGGGAGGAGGCGATATTACCAGAGACGCCGGAGCTTTAACGGACATGATGATAGGGCGTACCATCACAACGACAGGGGAAATTCAAGGAAGGAACCACGAAGGAGCCGAAGTAATGAAGACGGCAGGAGGAGAAACTCCGACGAATTAAACCATCACCCTGGAGGACGACCCGAAATAAACGAGATGAATCAAGCAAACATGCCGGACAGACGGGAGGAAGAGAATGAACTCTCTTTAAACGAACAGCGGCAGTGAGAAACCAACAAGACCTCTCACTGAACCAGTCTATTGGGTACAATTATGGACATGACGAACAAAACTTAGACAAGACGATAACTATAATACGGGGTCATTATTTAAAGAATATCAGACAGGAGCTACTTGAAGAGAAGGAGATCGGCAATGTCCACTGCAATAATCAAATAGCATATGTGACTGCTGAAATAAACGGGGTGACCACCACATTAATGATCGACACGGGTGCGAACGTCTCTTTAATTGACAGCACTGAGATCAACAGAATACAAGGAGAATGTAAATCGGTAATACCAACCGATCAACAACATAATACTAGTGGGAGCGACTGGGCGACAAAATAAGACCGTCAAGAAACAGGTCAGGGTAGAAGTGACTAGTCATGGGGTCAAAATTCCTATGATATTTTTAGTAGCCAATGGCTTACCTTTTTGCAGTTTAATCGGCTGCGATATTCTGAGAAAATACTCAGCAATTATTGACATGAGCAGAGCGAGAGTAACTCTGAGCTAACGAGATTTGGAATGGATGGCTGAGTTAATTGGAAGCAAAGAAACCCCTCAGGACCGTACCATTTTCCACGTTAGGGAATCACAAAGTTATAGGAATCAGACACCCAAGGAGGAAATTAAATATCAAGAAAACAATAACAGTTTATGGAACGAGAAGATCGAAGAAATCTGCCAATTTTAGTCGACAAAGAGAGACAATCCACTAAATCAAGATCAAATTGAAAAGTTAATAAACATATATAACAGATATAGAAATGTATTCTCAGACACCCCGGGTAAGGTCAAGAATTACCAATGTGAACTAAAGTTTAGAGAACCGGTAACTTTTAATAGGAAATCCTACCCTATTGCATATTCTCTAAAAGAGGCAGTCAGGACGGAAATCAACCGACTATTAAAAGATGACATCATTGAGTGCAGTCAGTCACCTTATACCAGCCCTATTGTAGCTATCCGGAAGAAGAACGGGAAAGTAAGACTTTGTTTGGATGCTAGGGAGATCAATAAAACTTTAATTATTAACAGAACATCTCCAGGAGAAATAGAAGAGATTTTGAAGAAGTTTCATGGCACGCAGTTTATTAGTTCCTGGGACACTGTCTGCGGGTACTGGCAGGTGGAGCTACACCCAAACAGCCGTAGGTATATGGCGTTCATATTCGAAGGGCGCAATTACCAATTTAAGCGATTGCCCTTCAGATTAGTGAACTCTGTACCGGTGTTTATTAAATGTATGGACCAGGTATTAGGTCAAGAAGCGCTCCAGTTCACTACCATATACGTAGACGATCTACTCATAACTTCTGCCAATTGGGAGGATCATTGTTGTAGAATAGAACATGTATTAAATAAGCTGTCAGAAAACAACATTACATTAAAACTAGAGAAATAGCAATTTATAGCTAAAGAAGTACAGTTTTTAGGTTTCCATTTATCAGAGCATGGAATAACCCCCTCAAGAGACAAGGTAGAATCAATCCAACAAGTCCCCACCCTGAAAAACAAAAAGCAGTTACAGTCTTTCTTAGGTCTGTGCAACTATTATCGTAAATTCCAGAGTAATTATTCAGAATTAACAACTAATCATCGCCACAATTATCTTCAAAGGACAAATGGACGTGGGGACCAAACCAAGACACAGTATTTCAATTGATTAAGAACAAGTTTCTGGAAACGGTAATGCTGCATCACCCAGATTTCAATAAGCTATTCTACTTGAATTGTGATGCAAGTGACATCAGTTTAGGATCTGCACTGTACCAAGAGGATGAGGAAGGAAACCACCTGGTTATAAGCTTTGCCAGTAGAACACTGAACAAGTGCGAGCGAAATTACAATGTGACAGAAAAAGAACTGTTAAGCGTAGTGTTTGCCTGCAGAAAATTCCAGACCTATATTTTGGGATATTCAATAACCGTGCGGACTGACCACAAGTCCATATCATTCCTGAAGAACTGTAAATTAAGCCACGGTAGATTGACAAGATGGACCCTAGCCTTACAGGAATATAACATCAGTTGGGAGTACATTCCAGGCAAAAAGAATATAGCAGCCGACGTATTGTCACGTATCAATATAACCAATCAAACCTACGAAGGAAAGAAGGAAACAATTGCAAAAATCTATCACATCATTAAGGGTCGATTGGACCTAGAAGAAATAGTTAAAGGAATCGAACAACACCAGAAGCAAGACACCAAGTTACTGCAGATTCAACAGAGATTAGGTGCACAGGACAATAGGATAATACCTTACTATTGTATACATTACAATCTTTTATTCATCAAGACAAGATACCACAATAATACATGGAAGTTAGTAATACCCCGAACGCTAGAGAAGGAAATCATCATCGATTATCACATACGTTATGGACACATGGGAGCGTTGAAAGTGATAAGGGCACTGGAAGAACACCTGTACATCAAGGACATAAACAGAAGGGTGCGTAATTATATTAGAAATTGCCACATGTCAATTAGTAAAATGCAACAACGAGAAGAAAGAAGGGATAATGATACCTATAACTTCATCAAACAAATTAGAAAAGGTTTTCGTAGACATCTGCGGTCCTTTCCCTCGCAGTGGAGGTTCCAATTCAAGGGGAGGAAGTGGAAGGACACACTGCTAGATCATGGTGTAAGAACTTACAAAACTTCAGTATACCATCCCAGCAGCAACCCTGCAGAAAGAGTCCTGAGAGAAGTGGGGAGAATCATCAGGACATACTGCTCCAACCAACAATGGAAATGCAATGAGTACATATCGGCAGCAGAAGATTTCATAAATCTAGCTCATCACCAATCCATTGAAACCACACCATATAATGCCATGTTTGAGAAACCACCACCCCGAGAAATCACTGACATTACTAAATTTCCCCAAAGCCAGGAATACCAGTTCAACAAGGTCCAATTTCATAATAAGATTATAGAGAAGGTAGAAGAAAGTACCAGAACAAAACACCACAGAAAATAATACAGTACCAAGTAGGGGATAGAATATTACTAAAACATCGAGAATTACCCAGCACAATGGAGGGTATCACGAAGAAACTACTATTACTGTATACAGGTCCGTATACCATCACCAAGAATAACCAGAACAACACATGAGATTTCAGATCCAGTGAGTATGAAAACCAAGGGTACATTCAACCAAGCGTCGTTGAAGAAATACTATGAGTAATGAGAGCCATAAGTAATGATAATTTCTTCAATACCGGTACCATGCAGATATTATCAGATATAATCATTTTTTGAAGGGGGCAATTCTGTAATGTTACATAAGATCACGACCACCAGGGTCCCAAACAACCAATAATCCAACAGTAACAAAGCATGACAAGAAAGCCCAGAGTAAAGGGCAGAGTAATAATGATGCCTGATGAACTAATGTAAATAACTATGCCGACAAAGAAAGCTTATGTAGTAATTAAATGAGACAATGAACAAAGGTCAGCAGAGTGAAATAAAATTAGTAAAGGTATAAATTAACTGTGTATCTGGAAGAATAACAATCATGAATCATATAGACCAGCCTGTAACTAGAGAAAATGTAGGGATATTACTTACCGAATGATGTGTATAAATACTGTTTAAAATGGGTAATAGAGACAAAAGGGTGTATAATAAACTTAAAATCATAAATAACATTAGTAATCATATAATAATGTGAAATGAAAAGACATTGAAATCATTATAAAACAAACACATTGTTGCCAAACCATGATAGGACTCTTAACTTCACTATATGTGAATTATGCACCTAAAACAGGAGAGTTAAGTAACTAAATGCCTAATAATCTAATTTCTGTTGGAGGGTAATGAACCTAAATGTTAAAGAGGTGGTACCAACGCAGAATCAATGTATAGAACCAGTAGAATTGTATTGAAATTAGTATAGGTACAAACAATAAGTTAGACATTTTGATGTTACCTAACAAATCTTACTAAAACTGTAACAATATGAGATAAAGGAGAGGAGAAATTAGTATCAATAGAACCAGCATGGTTCTATTTCACTTATATAAGGTAAACCAATTATAAATAGATTAAATTCACAAGATAATAGAAAATAGACGTACTGGCATCTTGACACCAGATGCAAGATGTTTTATTGTATTAACAAAGCAAGGTGACACACTATTACCAATCAAATGATGGTAACACCTGCATAATTACTATCACTATCTTGTAAAGGAGAATGATCACTCAATTTAAAAAATCAATAAGAGTTAAAATATTACAAGAAGGGGTATTGATTAAGTCAGCCCTGATAGCCAGAAGTTGGAGGGGACCTTTAAGAACAGAAGTGAAGTGTAACTGATTCTTAAAATACCTTCAATAAATAATATAAGGTAAATCCAAACCATAATGCTACCTGTACAGCAAGGTTGATGCTCGATTTTAGAGTTGTTATCACAGATAACTGGTTTATAATATGATTAAAGGACAGAAAGAGACTGAATATCATCAATAAACCTAATTGTGAAATTGAATTGTAAATAATAGAAAGTAAGATAGTTTTAATTGAAAAATGTAATAGGCCTAAGTGGTGAAATTAAAAAAGTGTCAAACATTAACAGAATTATGGCTTGAGGGGTACCTAATTGATCTAGAGAACAAACAATTAAAGACGATTGAGATTAGTCAGTTAGAACTCCCAAGTACCATAAGAAAGTGAAATGCCTTTTTAAATATTTGTGTAAAAAAATGGAAATATTTTCGTACTCTCCGACCAGAAGACCCACGCGACAGGAAATTATCAGTGAGGTGTCGTCGAAATTAGAACCAATCAAATTACCTGTAGCGAGGCTTGACAAGCAAGGGCACGCCAAGTTAAGCATCATTCTTATTGTACGATCAACGGAGGAAACACGACGAGAGTTCTTGACGAAATAAAAGTAAATTTTTACCTAACCTGTGCGGAGAGTAACGTATGATTCAGTACAATTACGAATCAAATGTCTAAAAGATATTTATAAAGTGAATTAAGTGAAATAAGAAAGAAAAGTGTAGTGCGTACACGATTGTCAGTGTATAATCCCAGGCAATCGCGGTATTATATAAATAAAAGGGAGTATGGTGATATCATCCTTGTAGACTAAGAAGTGAACATAACTTGACACTAAGTAGAATTAAGAATAAATAAAGGAACTTTCAAGAGGCGTTGAACCTCATAGAGTCAAATAAACATTAATGAAATTTATTGTACCTAATTATAAATGAATGTTTATTAATAGTGTGAAGACAGCAGGTTCTACTGAACCAAAATAGGTTAAGTCGATGTACCACCATTTGATAAACCATGGACATGCCTGTATTTAATAAGTAATTTACCTGATAAAGGATATCCATGTTATTATCCCAATGATAGTTGGATCTACTGAAGAGATCATAACTTTGTCAATTGACCACTCAAATGTTTAACGAATGTAACTGGCATTATATTAGACACGCCAGATCTAACCTATAAGTTGACGCATGACGTCTGTTTACATTTTTATGAAAGTAATGAATTGAGATTACAGTGATCCGAGGTGACCACTCTCCTATTAAATAATAATAATTGTTTTGTATTAACGTTTTCGTGTATTGTATGCTCCAAGAACCCCGTATTGATTATTTTAATAGTAAATAAACATTGTAAAGTATGGAATACACGTACACAGAATAACCACCCTGAGGCATTCTGAAAAGAGTCTAATAAGTAATGAAAGGTATTTGTAAAGATTTAATCTTATATTGTTAAAGGTTAATGAGATAAATGAACAAAACACCCACAATAAATAAATTATGTTCAAAAGAATAATTAGAGTTGGCCCGATTATTTCAAATAGATAGGAATTTACAGGCTTGGCAGACGACATGCGACAGTTGGCAACGCAAATGGCACCACAAATTATTTGAATTGATGTTGTTTCATTTAGGGAAGCTGACACACTGTACCTGCTCCTGAGAACATCACACCAAGTAAGTACCTTTATACAAAAATGTCTTAATTACAGTAGGTACCAACGCCGAGCCTCCTGGTGGTCTATTGGCTAGCGCGGGCGCTTGATGCGCTCGTGGTTCCGGGTTCAATTCCCGGCGGAGGCTCCGTACGGCGTGCACTCAGCGTCGTGAGGCCGAACTGAGTAGGCGCTGAGATAACAGCGCCGCCTCCTGGCTGTGAATACCGCAACTAGCGGCTGGTGGCGCGTTGTACTGGCCATGCAACCGTCACATTGCACACAGCCGCGCGGTATGCCTTGGTCCTTTCAGGGACTGTTGAGCGGAGGTTTGACTTGACCAACGCCACCGAAAATATCTACGAGAGAAGAGGAAACCAACTCTGTCCGATACTCAACATTCGACAAACAAGGAGCCGGCTAAACCAGAAAAATTAATCGTGAACGCTTTAAAACAACGACCTTTAATAATAACTAAAACCACAAACAAAAATTAAATCAATATAAATAATTAAATTAATTAAAACAAACATAATTAAAATTACATAAATTACTACGACTGATCTAGTTTTATTACAATATTTTTTTCTTTCCATTTCAACTGTTGCCGAGTTGTTTAACAGTAAAAACGCCAATGAAGTGAAAACATTGCCACAAACTTTACGGCAAAAAATAACTCTGAGGAAAAGTTTGCAGGGTACATACGTTCTACGATAATGTTTTCACCAGTTTCTGAAGTGGCATTCGCACAGTAATTATTGAACATACAAAAGCACTACACACCACTACCGAATCCACCTTTGCAAACCACCTCATTGAAGCAAACCACACATACACAAACATCGACAACAACATGGATATTCTACACGTACACACAAAAGGCCAAAAACTACACACTCTTGAACAATTGGAAATATACAAACACATAAAAATGACATCCTAAACGAGCAGACACAATTCAAATCAAATGTATTATTAAAACATATCACACCCCACACACACAACATCGACCCTTCAAAAGTCGACGCCATCGCCAAGAACAAGACGGAGAGTGCTCGCAGTGGCAGCCTCTGACGAAACTTGTAATAAGCAAAAACTGGTTCAGGCTATAAGGTAAAATTTTTACGTTTTTACCAATAAAAAACTTTCTGTTCCAAGTCGGTAGTGATATAATTATATTTAGTTAATCAATGGACACATCATGGACAACAAAATCTAAGAACTCATTATAGAGTTTGAAAAAGAAATTATCGTGAATGTAAAAACGCAGTGATTCATAAAGAATCTATTCAATAATTACACAGATTATACCTATTCAAAATATTAAAAATACATCTGTATGCAATATTAAAATTAGTGTCCCCCTTCCAAATCACAAAGCAGATGACTTACTAAATGAAGGGGATCACTACATACTTCCACTAATGTTATAACAACAAAGACTACTAGCACACACACACACACGCACAAACTGTGAAGAAATAACATGAACAATTAGCTTAGACAAAACAAACACAAAATTTTGAAAAATGCAGATACTGATTGGGAACCTGCAATGGGTCTACCTCAAGAATGGGCAATATGTCTTCTACCACCAAAAGCTCTCAGTTAACCTTAAAACCACATACAACATAAGCCACTTAGTATTTTGGTATATTGTAATACCAGAAAGCTTATGAATTAAAGTTAGTCACAACTACCAATTAACCAAAATAGGCCTAACCAAAATTCTTTCCACAAAATTTTGTGGAGCCAGGCTTCTGGTCTATAAACCACCTGGACAATCAAATCTAAATTAGAATTAGGATCTGCACAGTCAGTCATGTAGGTTTCAAGTTTTCTGTATTAAAATAAGCAATTTTAAACAAACTGATTACAGCTAAACTTCCAAAAAACTTCAAAGTAATTAAATTCTACTAAGTTTATGAATTTTTTCTGTGCACTGTGAAATTTTAGTAATTAATGTGCATATAGTTAGCCCACATAATGAAATTTAAACTTCTCTGTCACAAAACTGAGGGGCATTTATAAGTTGTAGTTCTTTTCAGTAATAACGATATAAAGTCAATCGGACTCAATTCATAGGCAAGTCGCCGTAAGTCAGTTAATGTAATACCATAGAACTGGTTTGATAATTGCTTTATATGATCAGCTAATATGCTTTCTTGTTCAGGGGTAAAATAGGATTTTCTACCCAAGGCTGGTTTAGCTGTGCATTTTGATTTTAGGCGGTCGTGAAGAGTGATTCTTGGGATGCCTGTTTCGGCTGCCACACTTTGATACAGTCTTAAACAAACTGATATTTGATAAACCTAAGGGATTTGGTTATTTAATTCAATTATTTACTAAATAGCTCCTTCGAGCGCCATCTTTATTGCCAACTGTGAATATTTACCCGGGTTCGGTTCAGCGGACCAGGAAATGCAGAACTGGTTATTTAAGAAAATACAATTGGCTTGCCATCACAACTATTTTAATTCATTTTTATATTAAAATATGGTTTTATAAAAGAAAACATGAAAATATAGCACGTAACCTAATTGCAAATGTTATATAGAAAAATGTTCCCCTTCCCTTCTACTTTTGCGATCTTATAGAAAAAAACAATAACATTTATTATGCATGATTAGAAATAAACCCATATTGTAAACTTAGAATTAGTTTTGAAAAAAACGGAAACCAGCACTTCATAATATTTGATAATATAATTAAACTAAAACCCCCACACTCGCTCACATACTACCCCAGAATTACATTATATCTTTTTTTTTTCTTCAACTTTATAAGGTATGAAAAAGCCGGCATTTTAATTATTATTAATATTTTAAATGTCTACTTTCCTTTTGATGCCTAGAAGTCCGACACCTGGGTGTCTCCTCATGGCGTACACTAGTTGCTGTTTATAGGTCGCACTTTGATTTTTTACGGCCGAACTGTCAATTTACTGCAATTACGTTAATTATGGATGATTATTGGCCAATAAAAACTGTTTGTATGTTACATTTTGTGGTTCTGCGGGCCCGCACTTACTGCCGAAAACTTTTGATAGCTACCACTCGCGATTGGTGATGAGATGTTACTGGGAAGATTTACAGGCGCTACTTTGTGAAGCGGCTGTTGTTCGTTCAATTCTTATTGGTTTTCAGTTTGTATCCTTGCGCCAGTGGACTGTTTTGGGCTTGTTGACAAAACTGGTGACACACATCGTTATATAATTTGCTGACGCAACACATCGCCTGACACGATTATGTCATTTGTTGTTACATAACGTGTTTACGTTTTTCGTGTTCGTCATTGTCCTTGAACTGATTCTGGTACATTTGCAGTTGTTATTAAACTGTCCACACAATTATTAAACAATTCTCACAGTCAATGCTGCCACGTTGCGATCGCTTCCACAATAACAAATTTACCTCTCGGTCACAAAATTTTCCTATCACTCAACAAGTTATTTATTATTTATAAAAAAAATACAAATTCTGTTATTACCCCAGGTATGCCCAAAAATGCCCCGCTACAATACCCCCTCAATGAGATATTTTATGCCGAAGCATAAAAAATCTCATTGACACATTCATACTTGCTAGAGGGATCAGCCAGGATATGTCGCCACAACCCCCTGTATGGTTTACACAAAAGAATAATCAACTCACCCTTGGTCCGGTGACTGTGACCGCACCTGCATGACAATACTGGACTTCTCTCTCGAGATCCCAACACCGTAGAGTCAGACAGATACTCCACGCCCCTGCTCTGACGCGCAGGCCAGCTCAGGTCCGCCGCCACAGCACCACCAAACACTGAAACAACAAATCAAAATATTAAATAGTGGCCTTATACAACACCATATCCCCAACTGATCTGTTTCCCCCTAGCGGTGCTGGTTTGCGCTAAGAAGCACTGGTTTTGTTTTTACTCACTTATTACTAACATATATATCATAACATATTTACCAACAATATGACACCCCTCTTAAAATTCCATCTACTTTCCCTTCTTAACTTTATCCTAAAATTCAAATTATTGCCCTGATTCCCATCAGAATTTAAATAAACAGACGACTGACTCACAAACATTTCCCATTACCATATTAAATTTCTCTCATCCCCAATTTAAAAATGCATTTAAAATATTGAAATTCATAAAATTCTCTTAAATACTAACAAACACAATACAACTTCAGAAAACATAATACATTAATAATTCACACTGTTATTATCATCTTAAAATAAACAATTTATATCTAAAATTTACACACTTCACATCATTAAGTTGGCAAAATCAGAAAGATACTTTTAAACTTGATTTACTCTTATTAATTCGTTTCTCAAAATTACAAAAATTATTTTGTTTTATTTTATTTATTTATTTTTTTTTCAATTATGGCCATCATTATTCCATTTCATTACTTTGGGTGATTCTACGTTATTCATTATAATTTACTTTATCCACTTGGCATTTACTCATAATCTTACCCCTTTTATTACTCTAACGTTCCCTTACAAAATCTTTAACTAGTATGACACCCCACTATCAAAATTTTACTAACCCTTCTCTACCTCTAACTACTTACTATTTTAACTCCAATCGCCACCTTCTACTCTTATAAAAAAAAAAAATACTCTCTAACCCTTTGTACATAGGATACGTGTTTCCTTCCCAAAACTCATTCCCTTATGTTGGTCCCTGGACTCCCCCTAGGTAACCCTTTCCGGCGCCAATCGGTCCCTATCCCGTCCCAACCCTTATGTTGCGGACTCCCACATTACACTACCACTACTACAAAATTGCCATCCCCAAAAAATCTCACTCTCATAACTTCACTACAACTACAACAAATTAACATCAACAAAATAAACAATATATCGCTCAAAACTCTACATAAAATCTCCATAACTACTGTGTCTCCACTTATACTTCTCAAAATTCTATAACATATACTAACTCAAAACAACCTTGCATTATTTTCATCTCTCATTCTCTTTAACTTTTACTTCGATTTGAACAGATCTATATGTCCCACAAAATTCAACTTGAATTGACTCAAACATTTTATTCAACTAATTACTATCACCCATTTCTATCTTTTACAACCCATTGAAAATTTTACCTATCACAACTATTTTTCATTTTATTTTTAAATCTATAAACACATTGAAAACATATTATTATATTTTTATAATACTTATTCCTAACATACTAATGCAATCAACACAATAAGACATAATAACACAATATAAGCAGTATTTAGTGCATCTATTTTTTAAATTCAAACAAAATTATTGAGTAGCAAATCATCATTATTAATTAAAATATATCAAATTTTTAATACGTTATCCCCTTGGATAACCTCCCAGCCACACACACTATTTCAATTATGTAAGACTGTGGCGCCTTTTCGCTTCCACAGAGACTGTATATTTTGGAGCAGGTTTTTTACCTCTCCGTGTCTCTGCTTCCGCTGTTAAGTTTAAATTGGTGAACATCAACATGTTCTCGTTAATAATCATGCACCCTTAAACGGATCTACCACCTGGCTCTGCTGTTCCTTCTCGAACAGAGTGGCAGCCGCTGTTCCATAGTTTGGTGATTCCCCTTTTATTACCCCCCATCAATTTCAAAATACACCTTTACAACGATAACAGCTATGGCCAGTTATGGTCAGCGCGTAATCGTAATGTGCCCCAACCATAGCTGTTAAAGCTAAACCAATTCCACGGTCAGGGTTCGGTGAGGCTGTGACCGCCCGAAAATTTGGGGAATCACAAGTAAAATATCTTTCGTAATATTAAATTTACGAATTTATATTTAAATGACAATATTAATGTAGATGGGGTTTTAACCCACTTTATATGGAAGCTTAACCATTATTAACATAAAATATTATATACAAAATCAACAACCTCCCCCCATAGCAGTTCCACACTACACTGTTATAATACATCACATAACACAATACACAAATGGCAATCAACCTGGATTATTAGCATACATCAAACACACAATTCTCTTTTAAATAATTTATATAAAAATTTATAAACATTATTATTTAAAATTTTTCATTAACTCTTTTTATTTATCATCATTATTGACTTATCCTGTGTTGCAGTCAGCTTTTCAAAATTGCTTAAAATTTATTATTAACATATATTTTTAATCATTAAGTTATTCCACAAAATAGACCATTGAACATTTATTTAGTTATTCATGATTATTAAATTAAAATCTCACCAAACAATTTAATTACCTTGTAAAATTCAAACACATAACATTCAATCACAATATCTAAACATCTCAACTTATTTAATTCAATTTATTATTAAAATTGAATATTCATTTGATTATTAAAATAACATATTTCAATTATGATCAACATTCTATAAATCATTTCTTATTGTCTTCATAATTATTTTATTATCTAATTATAATGCAAAATATTAATAATATTATTATTATTAACACAACATTTTCTAAAACATATACACATTACTTTTCTAACATTTCACAATACACACAAATGAATTCAATATCATTTACAAAATATGCGTCAAAACTGTTCAAGTGTATCTCACTTCAGATGTCCAAATCAGCAAGGTCATTACCAAAAATTTACAATATTTAAAAATGTCTATACACTGATATTCTAGTTCAGCCACCATCGTCATATATATATCTAGTGTATTTGTAACATTCATCATTTTTATCAACATACAAATTATTATAATGGTTACTATCATAATAATCCATCAATGCTATTTCGTCCATTATACCATTATAAATCTTGTTACCATAAGTTAGGATTGTCCCGTCTATATCAGTGTTATTTGTTAATGTCAGGTAAATCGTTTTCTCGGTTTTGTATTCCTCAACTACTACGTCAGGTAAGTCATCATAGTTAGGTAAGATATTATCAAAATTATTCTCTGTCTCTCTTTCAACAGTTACGTATTTCACATGATTCATCGTCACCCCTTCTAGTAATTTTCTCAATTCATCATACTTTCTTTCTAACTTATATATTTCTATTTCATTCTCAACATATAACTCTCTTTCTTCATAGCACCACATCACACTCTCACAATTATTACGGACAGAGGGTACAACATTATACAACATTACTTCATTTAACAATAAGGGTCTCTTGCCCTGAAAAAACAACATTAAATCATCATCATCATTATAAACAATAAGGGGAAAATTTGCCCTCTGTCCCCATTCAATTACTACATTATTTTTCCACTCTCTCTCTATTTCATAAACACTCATTAACATTTCATTATCGCATTCTAAAACTTCATCAGTACTATTTGTTATTATCACCCCCACTATACTCTCAAAATTGTCTACTATTTCGTCATTTTTACATTTTGTCTTACTTAAAACATTGTCACCTAATTTCTCGAACTTCTGTTCTAACTTATTTAAACTGTTTCTTATTATTTCGTTAGTGCTTTCTAAATGTTTATTCATTTCTTGTATTTCATGTTTCAACTCTTTATTCTGATTTTTTAATAACTCCTCAAAACTATTCTTTTGAATATCTAACTTCTCATTGATTTCGTTTTTTTGTTCATTAAACAGCAATTTCATCATCTTGATTAAATCATTATCTTCAGCCGTTTTATTCGCGACTGGTGTTGAGTGAACACCTTCATGCATGATTTTAGATTCAGTTATGCTTATCTGGCTTTCATCTACACTGTCAGTGACGCCGACAGTTTCATGATTGTCTGCCATTTTACTTAAAAAAAATTTTTTATATATATTTCTTAGCAAAATATTATTTTGTCATACATAATTATTATTGAGAAAAGAAAAAAAATGTTCTGCTCACTCATACTACAAAACATGACATAACCTTATTCTAAACGTCTATTTTACGTATGCAAAAAAAAATTATTTTACCTTAAACAACCATTCTGCTTTCCCAGTGGGCCTATATTTATATAATATTATTATATAAATCGTCCCTACGTTCGGAAGCCACTGATACAGTCTTAAACAAACTGATATTTGATAAACCTAAGGGATTTGGTTATTTAATTCAATTATTTACTAAATAGCTCCTTCGAGCGCCATCTTTATTGCCAACTGTGAATATTTACCCGGGTTCGGTTCAGCGGATCAGGAAATGCAGAACTGGTTATTTAAGAAAATACAATTGGCTTGCCATCACAACTATTTTAATTCATTTTTATATTAAAATATGGTTTTATAAAAGAAAACATGAAAATATAGCACGTAACCTAATTGCAAATGTTATATAGAAAAATGTTCCCCTTCCCTTCTACTTTTGCGATCTTATAGAAAAAAACAATAACATTTATTATGCATGATTAGAAATAAACCCATATTGTAAACTTAGAATTAGTTTTGAAAAAAACGGAAACCAGCACTTCATAATATTTGATAATATAATTAAACTAAAACCCCCACACTCGCTCACATACTACCCCAGAATTACATTATATCTTTTTTTTTTCTTCAACTTTATAAGGTATGAAAAAGCCGGCATTTTAATTATTATTAATATTTTAAATGTCTACTTTCCTTTTGATGCCTAGAAGTCCGACACCTGGGTGTCTCCTCATGGCGTACACTAGTTGCTGTTTATAGGTCGCACTTTGATTTTTTACGGCCGAACTGTCAATTTACTGCAATTACGTTAATTATGGATGATTATTGGCCAATAAAAACTGTTTGTATGTTACATTTTGTGGTTCTGCGGGCCCGCACTTACTGCCGAAAACTTTTGATAGCTACCACTCGCGATTGGTGATGAGATGTTACTGGGAAGATTTACAGGCGCTACTTTGTGAAGCGGCTGTTGTTCGTTCAATTCTTATTGGTTTTCAGTTTGTATCCTTGCGCCAGTGGACTGTTTTGGGCTTGTTGACAAAACTGGTGACACACATCGTTATATAATTTGCTGACGCAACACATCGCCTGACACGATTATGTCATTTGTTGTTACATAACGTGTTTACGTTTTTCGTGTTCGTCATTGTCCTTGAACTGATTCTGGTACATTTGCAGTTGTTATTAAACTGTCCACACAATTATTAAACAATTCTCACAGTCAATGCTGCCACGTTACGATCGCTTCCACAATAACAAATTTACCTCTCGGTCACAAAATTTTCCTATCACTCAACAAGTTATTTATTATTTATAAAAAAAATACAAATTCTGTTATTACCCCAGGTATGCCCAAAAATGCCCCGCTACAACTTTTCACCGATCTTCCACTTGCAACCAATTCAAAGGCCCTTTTAAGGGTTTCCTCATCCCATTTACTTCTCTCAGTAGTTCTTTTTTTCGATCTCACCATCTGGAAGACATTCAAAACAAACATTTAGATACTAGCGATCCCATAAAAAATTATATGATAACTGGGGAAATACCGACACGCTGTCGATATTTCCCCGTAGTGGTATGTCGACATTACCCCGGGAGGACAAGATGGCGGATATATAATGCTACAGACTACTCTATACCTCAAATTTTAACAACAGTTATACTAAAATGTTCGTTAAAATATGTACTTTCTAGTAAGCTGTGTGATATTATTCTTAAACAGTTAGTAAAACCCTTACCTTAATTAGTATAGAAGTCTAATTTTAGATCAAAAACTGGGAAAATACGTTTTACTTCACGACACAACAACTACTTCCCTTAGATGACAGAAACGCACTGAGCGCTAGTTTCAGTGTCGACCACAAGGTAGCAACACCATTCAGCACCACCTGTCACTAAAACTACGACGAAAAAGTACTGTGTCGGTATTGCCCCAGGTGTCAGAATTGCCCCGGTCTACCCTATGCAACGGAAAATGACGTGTGCGAGTACGAGTCTGGCAGAGCGCTGCGCAGTGAGGGTGTGCGCCGTACATACCCATCCGAGCTTGACCAGTGGGGCTGTGCGATGCCCGTCGCCCGCTCGTACACTGCGTCCCGAGCTTCAAATAGAGCTCCTGCCGCAGGGACAATTGATGGGGCCAGGGCCGGATCTAAAAATTGTTCGTCCCCCAGTGAAAATCCTTCACGGGCCCTGAATTTTCGTTACTTGTTTTCTTTGTCTGTAAAAAAATGTCTGTAACACCTAAGTCTTAAGGCTGTGATGGACACTGGTTATGTATTAAATTGAACACACGTTTGTAGATATAATAAATTTACTTTATTTACTAATTACACACAAATTGTTGATCAAAGAATGTTACAGTGTGTACTATATACATAATATCAAAAAGTTTTCTTCCTTGATTTCATTTCAGAAAAGCGTTTTATAAGCTCCTTCTTATCAATTGTTGATGCCTCAGCGTTGTTGATGGCAATGAATCCCAAAGCGCTCAGTCTGTCTTGACCCATTGTGCTCCTCAGGTAACTTTTTATCCTCTTGAGTGCGGAAAATGATCTTTCGGCTGATGCAACCGTTACGGGCAGGGTTAGAAACAATGTCAAGGCTGTTAGCACTTTAGGGAAACTGGAGGACATTATCTCAAAGTCAACAAACAAAAGTTTAGTGAGCTCAAAGACTTTCGTGGTTAATACATGTGATATTCAGCATGAAAATAAATACAAATATATATACATTATACCAGTTAGTATAAAATATGTTAGTATTATCTTAAATTATTACTGCACAATATTCTGTTATAAAATATCTTACTATTTTTTTTTATAATGCCAGTTTTAAGCCGAAATCCATTTTTTAAAACCACTCAGCTTTTAAACTGTAAATGATATTTGTAATTCAAAGCAGAAGTATCGAGTCACGAGTGACAGATCCAGTGAGAAGTATGCACAAAATCTTTGAATTTGAAAAATGAATACGTACTTCCCAAAGGTCCTGGCACTACCACAGGTGTCTTTCAGACTGTACTTTTTTATTTGTAAAATCTTAATTAATAAATTATAAAAATTTTAAAAACAATGTGTGTTAATGAAAAGTTAAATACAAAATTGTTGGTGAATTTACTGATTTTTTTTTTTTAACTGTACCGGTAATTTAACCCTTTAGCATGTACACAACTAAAATTAAAATACTGTCAAGTTTTGTTGCTTAACATACCTGCATCAGGAACCTGAAGAGCTTGGTTCTCGTCAGAGGTCTTTGGTTTTTTAGACAGGAATGAAGTTATTGTCTTATTTGTCCATTTTATAGACTCTTCTTCTAATGCTTTCTTCTTCGTTTAGCGGCACCGCTAGTTGAACTAGGTTCCTGCTCCATTCCTTTTATTTATTTGCGTCTCGTATAACTATAACCTATAAGTACATGTAAACCAGGAGCAGACATGCGACAGATGTGTGTGACAGCTCTGCAGTACAGCAACACGTACCATCTGACTGAGTGAGCAGTGAGCGACTGAATCTGACAAGTGGCGCTGACGGCCTTGCGCATGCGTGCGCCACCCGACCATGTTATTTATAGACGACGACGTGCCTTACCGAGCTATTTCGAGCCGCACCCAGGCCATGGCGCGGGCCCCCTGCAATGCGAGGACTGGCGCTACCTAGATCCGGCCCTGGATGGGGCTGGCTTTAGGGTGTGGCCTGCTACTGGCCGTGGGTGGTCAATTAATTAATTAATTAATTGAGGGTGAGAATATGCCGAGGCCGGGTCCAAGATTCTCCTGGCACAGATTGGTAGTGACTGAGGGCGCTAATGAGGTGGTTGCCCTGGAATCAGGTGAAACGGCGATAAAATTTGCGGGACAGTGTCCGTATAGTGGCGTCCAAGGAACGGACACACAGGGCTTCTCGGATGGTTCTATTTGATGTCAGATAGTGGGCTTTGCACGCCCAGCGCTATCCTCGGTCAAGGAGAGACTGAGCTTTCGCTTTTGGGTCTTGGCCAAGTAGCCCCATACGGGGATCGCATAGGTAACCATCGGCACCACATAGGTGGAGACGATAAGTTTCCCTAGGCGGCGGGTCATGGCGTTGCTGCACAGTAGAGGGCGGAGTTGATATAAGCGATTGGCGGTCTTACGGGCTACTTGTGCGGAGTGTGTCCGCCAGGTAAGACGACGATCGAGGTGGACCCCCGAGGTACTTGACCTCTCGAGACCAGGGCAACTGAGTATCGCCTACGTATAGTCTGTCGGGGAGCCTTAAGCGTCTGGAGAAGACTACTGCTGTGCTCTTGGCCGCGTTGATGGCAACCCTCCATCTCTCTGCCCACTCAACGTATTCGTTCAATACGTTGGCTTTGGTTCCTGGAGCCAGATAACTGCCGTTTCAGCTCGACGATCGACGGCATACACCGCCGTGTCGTCAGCGAACATGGCCAACCTGTTGCCAGGCAACTTGGGCACGTCATTGGCGTACACAGAGAAAAGCAAGGGGCCCAAGACGCTTCCCTGAGGTACACCAGCCGTAATAGCCCTTGCCGAAGAAAGGGTGCTATCAAGTCTCACGCAAAAGGTTCTGTTCCGAAGAAAGCTAGCAATCAAATGAATGTAGCAATCTGGAAGCAGAATCTCCGTAAGTTTGTACAGGAGGCTTGGATGCCAAGCACGATCGAACGCCTTCTCAACATCAAGGAAAACAGCGACGGTCTGCTCTCGCGAGCAACCGGCCTCGGCCATGGTCTCCATGAAGCGCATCAATTGATGCGTCGAGGATTGCCTGGCATGAAAACCGAATTGCTCGGGGACCAGAATATCTAACCGTTGAAGGTGATCCGCTAGTCGCCGCTGGACTAGTCATTCGAAGAATTTTTGGATGTGGACAGCAGGCTGATAGGCCGGAGGTTCTCGGCAAACTTGGGGTCTTTGCCCGGCTTCGGGATCATCGTGACCGTAGCCGAACGCCATTTCCTAGGAAAGTAGGCGAATCGGATGCAGGCATTGAACAAGTGCCCGTCTGTGCTGTGCGACTTGGTTTCAGTCAGAGTGAAGAAATGCAATGCCTACTCTACTACTGAATACTAAATTATTAGAGTCAGGGGCGTGCTGGCCCACCAGGACATGTCCCGGTGCGCCCTCCTCTCATGGCGCCCTCTTGCCATCGGCCTAATAATGTAAAATATTCATATTGGAGAAGTTATTAGATTTAGGAAAATAAGACTAAGCATTTGAGATAAATGGTACGAAATTATCGTTCAAATCGCATCCGTTCATATCGTTTTCAGTGCATCCAACATACCAATAGAGAACTGCGTTGCTAATGCATTTGATGGAAGCTTCTAACATGAGTGGTCAGTATAAGGGATTGACAGCAAGATTATCTGAAGTAATTCCAAACCACATTCATACTTAGTGCTATGCACGTGATAAACCTCATTCTTACTGATACTGCCCAATGTATCATTGTAACCATATTACTGTCTGACGTACTTCAAAAAACTGAAGTGTTTATGAAGGATTCAATTAAAAGACTACAAAAGTTCATTGATGAAACCCCTTCTTTTAAACTGGATGCTATTGCCATGACCATGTGGTGGAGCCACAATAATGCTACGGTAAAGATATTTGGAAGGATTGACAATTGGAATGGTTGTGAAAACTCTCAGACTACAAAACTCATCTACCTAGACTTAGTCATTCCCTTGGTCAAGATATCGAGTTGTCCTGAGTTCAACTCAAAAACAAGAACTGATGCTGAAGGTCTTCTCACAAAGTTCACAAATTTTGAAACAATATTAGTAGCGATGTTGTTTCTGCAAATTTTTAAGATAACTACTCCTTTATCTGACTACTTACAGACTAAGAATCTTGAGTTGTTCAAGCATGGAGGCTCATCGAAACTTCTCACTTAAAACTCAAAGAACTACATGAAAAGTTCGATGAAACTTTACAAGCTGCAAGAACATTTGTATCTGTAATGACTAGAAACTTAGATGAAAGAGCTGAACGAGATGAATCTTTGGAAACCATTTGCATAGAAAGTGACTTAAACAGAAGCGACAGAAGGAAGTGAAAAAGCTACCCGGAGAAGTTGCTGGTCATGAAAATATTGAAATGTTGGTCATACACCAGAAGATGGTTTTAGAATATCAACATTTTACTGTGTAATAGATACTCTTAACAATACAATGGAAAGCAGATTTCTCCAGCACAAACTTTGTACTTAGATCTAGCCTGGTTTGACCCTAAGCAGTTTGGTAATAAAGAGCCCTTGCCTCCCAAAGCCTTGGACAAAATAGTGGAGATTCTTCCAGGACTTGATAAAGGAAAGCTTGTTGAAGAGACTACTTCATTTGCTGAGGTATGGCCACGAATAAGCAACAAGACAATCAGTGATGAGTATCAAGAAGAAGATCTCACAGAATGTGATTTGTCTGATGATGACTTCGACGAAGAGGAGAGCCCAACATTTCAACCTTGCAATAAAAAGGAGTGCAATTGTTGCTTAAAATGTGCTTACAAAGTGCTTCTTAACTATAGCATGTACTCTCGTCAGACGAAGTATATAAGCTGCTCTTGACTATCCCGATGACTCAAGTAACATGTGAAAGGGTTTTTCCAAGCTCAAGATTATTAAAACAAGATTAAGATCCACTTTAAGCAATGAAAACTTGGAGACATTATTATTAATGCAATCCGAAACAGATATATTAAACTCCATAGACAGTGACACCATAATTGACAAGTTGTGTCAATCGAGCTCTGAAATGAGACGATTGCTTAGTTTTTAGATAATAATAAAACTAAGCAATTTTGAATGACTATTCAATGAATTCTAATGACAGTATGATATAGGTATTCATTAATTTTATATTTACCATTTGTTAAACTACACTTGAGCCTAACAAGTACCTGATGATGTATTCAGTTCATCAAATAAATCCTGTTTATTTCATGATGTATGATGTATTCAACAAATGTACATATAGTATCTAGGCCTTTTAATATATACATATTATAGCAACGAAATTCGTTATGTTAATTATTTTTCCCCTCTCTTAATATTTAAAGCTGTTTTACGACGCAGAAATTTAGAATGAATGTTTTGTAAGAAAAATTTGGACTCATCTCAGGTTTTAAATAAATACACCATAGTTAGTTGGAGATATCAGAGGAGTATGCCAAAAATTCTGACTATGCTGTGAAAATAAGTTTAACATAGGAAGGCCAGAAAATTCGAATGAGGTAACTATAACCCTTCCTGTAATTTAAATATCATCGTTTCATCCAAATTTTGCAATCAGATTTTTAATTAAAGCCTTCTAAAACGATATCATTAGATAGTCTAAAATCGTGTTTTTAGGCATCTTTTAATTTAAAATTTACCGGGGGAGGACCCCCGAACCCCCCTTTCTTGGGGGGTATGCCAGCCCCCCAGTAGTCGGCACCCCCGTACCGGTCATCCACCCAGCCACCAGCCACCGGTCTTGGGGTAGCCAGCACGCCGGTGATAAGAGTTAGACATTGTAAAAAGTGTACTATCCTTAAGTTATTTATTTTCGTTTTTGTCTCATATTTGCAATAGATTGACTTTATTTCCTGGTTAGAAAAATATAAAGTCGGCAGCAAATTAGTAAAAGTTTTGTAGCTTGTTTTTAAAATTTGCCTATACTTACAGCCTCCTTACAGATTCAAGTTAAAACTTTGTTTTTTATATTTTATTATTTATTGATAACAAAAATGTGTACAGAGTAGATCCTTTACTAATTTTTATGTATTAATTTCAGTATTTTATTTAAAACGCTGGTAAGATCTTGATAGCAACATTGATCTTTATTGTACACAAGAATGTAGAATTACATTTGATTTTAAAGGTATTTTGTTGATGTATAAAAATATCAATCAAATATGTCTCCATTCAAAAGTAATGATCTATTTTTTCTTTATTTTTGTTTGTAGTACAAACATTTGTAACATTAAAAAAAGCTTAATTTCAAATTGTAAATTATTTCAAATACCGTACTTTATCCTTTTTTTTTTAGATATGCAACTCTTGTGTGTCTGTTCTTTATTTCATTCTCAGCTTTATAGGAACTGCCTCAGGAAGTGGTATTTATTGCTAGTAAATATTAACACTCATTTACAATAGTAAAACGTTAACGGCAATCAATAGTGAACAATACAATATTAACAAAATGGTATTCTTGGCAAAACGGTGTTGTATGACGAGTTTCCAGGTCGGGATTACATTAAACTCCACTTGAGGGGTCCACCCTCAAAAACCTAAGGTCTGCGTCTTTTCCTGAGGGCCAGTCCGGCCCTGGTGCCAACTTTATTGCTTTGTGACTTTGCTAAATTTTAGATATCTACTAATATAACCCTGATGTTTCCATGCACTTACCTTTCTGATTACACCAAAATGAATAGAAAACAATGAGTTCTTTTTCTTTTATTCTTTGGGGGTTTTATTCACAGAAATTAAAACAAAAACTACTTCTCCACCCCACCCCAAACAAAATCCTGGCTGCTCCCCTGCACAGTCATAAAATGTTTAAATTTTTACTTAATACAAGTAATTAGGCATTTATTTAGAATCTGAAAATAACAACCATTTTGTTACTTAATTTGATAATCAGCACATCATTATTAGATAAAAGGATGTCCACTTGGTGAATCAAATTTCTAAACTACAGACCGGACTCTAATCCACTGCATTTATGTGTGCATGTTAGTGAGTTCTGTCCCCTGGCTTACTGCCTCGAGTAGGTGAAAAGTACATAAATAATAACATAAAGCACAGTTTTGTTGATCCATTGGTTGTTTGGAATTCATATTTATTTACAACAAAATACATTTGATTTTCATGGAATTGTTACAATTTATAGAAACACAAGAAGTTTAAATAGTTTTCTAAAAAAAAATGAGACAATTATACAAAATTTATTAATGTATCTTCTCATAACAGTCAAATAATAAATTACAATAATAGTAATGACTATACAATCATAATATTGCCATATCGACAAACTTTATATCTTATTTATTTGTGAACACTTTTTTTTGTACACCTTAAGTTTACAAAATTCCTTTCTGTATAATTACATATACATTTTTAGCAAACTGATACCAGCAGATAAATTAACAGCTGATTCAGTAACAATTAAAATTTCCATTTTGCTATTAAAAAACCTGGACAATTATCAGAATGATTAATAACTATTTTATCAATTAGTTTATTAGCATACATTTTAATGAAATTTAATAAAGTGTTAGTTTACTTGCAATAACTTTAATGGAATTTACATCTGAACAAGAAAACTGTATTTTTAAGGCTCTAAGTTGTCTTATGTATAATGTAATGTACCGGTATTTTAGACTAGTATCATTAACATCAGCCATGACTTGGTGGGTCTTGGCCTGCTCCAAGAGTCCATCCCATTCCTCCCTATTGCATGCCCTGGCTTCAGGGCCGCCCAGACCCTCCTGCCCCACAATCATTACCAAAAGAAACACGGAAAAATTCAGGCGAAGAGCTGGCCTCCCTGGCTTAAGTGTTTATCATTTCATTAAATATTGAATTTGTATATTCCCACTTTTATGGGGCCACTTTCCCTGATGTAAACAGTTACGATGTGGTGGGTCCCGTAGGAACGGCTAAAAATATGTACTGTATTCTACCCAGAATACAGTATTCTTCCTGGCTTCTCCAGGAAGCCAGAGGAGGCCCAACAACTATGGGAATCAATTAAAGAAGACTCTAGGAAACAGAAAGAACAAATGAATGAAAATTTGAAACAAATGAAGGAAAATATGAACGAAATTCGACAGTATCAAGGAAGATAATAAGCAAACAAATGGGAAGATAGACAAAATGACGGAAGAAACAAATGACAATTTTAAGAAACAGAAGGAGGATATTGAAAAAATAGACAAAAATAACGAAAAGAATATCGAAACATTAAGACAGGAAATGAAAGAGAATAATGAGAAGAATAATGAAACATCTAAGGAAAACCACGAAATATTAAGACAACAAATAAAGGAGGATATTGAGACACTGAATAATAAAATCAAAGGTAACCAGGAAACATTACAACAATTAATAGAGTATCGTAAAGAAATAAAGCAGACAATAACGGAGACTGAAGAAAAAAATAGAAAAGACCCAAGAGACAGTGATACAAGTCCGTGAGGAAATATTAAACAAAATAAACGAAGCTGACGATGAAGGTAAAAGGAGGGTTGAAGGACTCCAACAGGAAACAGCTGAAAAGTTCGAGCAATTTAAACAAGAAGTGCACCAAGTTCAGAAGGAGGAGATTGGGCAAATACAGACAAGAGCTGAGGAGAGATGCAACCATTTAGATGCATCAGTATACGAAGTCAAGGGTACAACAACTGCCCATGAAGAGAAGATAGAAGAATTCCGATTACGAGAGTTGCGTCTCCAGGAAGAAGTCAACACTGTAATAGGACAAACTGGGAAGGTTTATTTTATTAATTTCTATATTAAAATTAACACTGCGAATTCCCCTGACATTTTGAACAAAGAACTACAGCAGAGCTTTTTAAACACACGTTAGTCTGGAACGGTGTGTGCAGTACAAAAGTCAAGAATGGTCACGTACACAATGTAAGTCCATATGCATGAGCGCCTCACCTGCGCCGAATGGTTAAAAAGGACGCTCAGACGTTGTAACAAAAAATGCCGTGAGACGAAAAATTTGCATTGCGGGTCTCTGAAGACGGAGGAACAAAGCTAAATTAGTAGCTTCAAACTTTAAAGTGACAACTCAGCTAAAAAGAACTACAATGAGAAAAAAGAAATCATTTTTCGATGATTCATGGGTGCCGACCACACTTTTGATTTTCATAAATCACGATTTAAAGTTCAAGTTTTCCTACCTTCCATAGATCTTCTCGCCTTGGAAATCAGGTTCTTAGCAGAGAGAATGCAGGAATTCTCAAATGTATTTTCTCCAATAATTTCTCCAGATATCAATTCAAATGAGGTTCAGATAGAAACGATAGCAGAAGAACTAGCCAATAAGTACCCCAACGATGATAAAAGATGAATAAAGACAATCTCTGTGATGAATTGAAGATTTATTACAACATCATTAAAGAATCTCTGACTTGCATTGATGTAAACTTAAATTCCGTTGTTAATTTGCTAAACATCATTTATAGAGAAGGATTTAAAAATAATTTTGCCCCAGGTTTGTGTTTGTTTAAGGCTCTAGCCGTTCTGCCAGTTTCAGTCGCAATAGGAGAACGGGCTTTAAGTAAAGTGTCTCTAGTGAAAAATCGCCCAAGATCAACCATGCATGAGGATAGGCTAAATCATTTATTAATTTTAAGTATAGAACATGAATTGGTAAAAACCATTAACTCTGATAATGTTATTGACGAATTCGCCAAAGTGAAGGCAAGAAACATAAACATGTAAACTAAGAAAGGGGAACACCAGTCTTTTTTATAATAGCTTAAGTTTAAAAAAGTAAATGTTATGAGAGTAGTTTATGTTATAAAGAAAACTATGTATTTAGTTTACTTAAGCAAATGATGTAAGAACTGCAATAAGGTAGGCCTATCTCTTATGTTTAGAATTTCAATCAACTGCTTATTACTGTAAAGCGTTTCATCAATGATTTGATCATACATAAAACATTACTGTATTTACTTATCTTAAACATTGAATAGAATACTTAATAAATAAACGTATTGTCTGATTCATCTGAATATGTGTTTATTTTTTCTCTTATTTTCCTTCCTGAGGGGTGAAGGTGTGGCGTCATCATGGCTTTTGATGGTGGGTTGGGTAGGGGTAGAGGCCTGACCAAGGGGGGCCCCCGAAAGACCTTTTGCCCCAGGCCCCAAATGTCTCTGGGCGGCCCTGCCTGGCTTTCCAGTTCAGATCAGTGTATCACAAGTTATTTGTCCTCCAGCACCTTTTAAAAATTGAGCTGGAGGATTGTGTGAATACATATACATAACACGATGTGCACAAAACGTAAATTTCTATATGAGTAGATAACAGAATTAATGTGATAATATGAGATAATATTATTTTTCAGAATTAATGTGATTGAAGAAACAACTGCCATGCATGAAGTTGCAAGAAGACTATTTCTACTATGTTTATAATTCGCCAAATCTACATTTTGTTTAACTAAATTGCTGCATTATAGGCCTAGGCCTATTTTGAAATAAATTGTTTTTGTTTGTATTACTAAATTGTGTTTGTAATAAAAGTTTTATTTCGTATCCATTAAATGTTTCTTGTAATATTTTTGTATAACCCATCTATTCCTAGTACCTTCAGCGTGTGTGTGCTTTAGGGTAGAAAAACGATGTAGCAATTTTGCAGATTGAAAGAGAAACCTGCATTAAGATTGTCGATAACCCTCCGTCTCCCGCCATTTTTGTAAAAATGGTTATGTAAAGGTCAGAATGCTCAACTTTTGTTAAAACATACTTATTTTATGCAAATAGTTTTTTATCATGTTCATGTTTCTTTAAATCTGTAACACAGGCCACACCAAGAACTGGAAATATTTCCTGAATTAAAGTTGTGGCATTCTCAGTGGTAAAGCTGAGCCTAACCTGTCCGCTGTGACATGTGTCTTATCAAATCGGTTGTCACAGTGCAGCAGCTCAATTAATTCCTCAGACTAGTTAAGAGAGGCAGTAGAGGTTACTAAAAAAATGCCCATACTTTAAAAAAAACAAAGGATATTAATTATATAGACCATATAGTAAAGGGCAATCAGCATGTTAGACAAACACAACATGTTACTGAGATTACAAACACTGTCATTTACTAAAATTATTACTAAGTGGTGGAAACATTGTACAATAAATTCTACCATTGGTTATAATGTTCACATACCATTAACAGTTTGCTTTAAAGAACATATGAATACATATTTATTTTGTTTGTCACATTTTGCATCATCATAAGATTATTTAAATTATATAATAAATAATTGGAATAAACATGAAAATAATAATGTGCCGGGGTCTAAATTTTCCCGGCACGGTTTGAAAGCGATCAGTGCCGCCAACGCGCGTAGCAGCTGTGCTCGCCACAGCTACCCCGATTACAGTATTAAGATGTGATTGCCAGGCCATGTCTGCACCACGGCAACACAATTTAGTAGGCCTACCCAACTGTATCAGCTGTTCGTTGTACAGTTAGTAAGCAGCTTACCAAAGGTTCTGATCGGCAAATCGGAACAGGTCGCTTTTATGCCGGATAGTGGGACCGACTAATCTAGGCATCATTCTCATTCCTTAGCCAACCTTCAAGTTTAATGGTCTGACGGCCCAGGGTTAAGTGTTTCGTAAATCTTTCCACATGACTTCGTAATCCAGTAAAGGGTTTTCAGGTTAGGCTCAATTATATTATTCTATGTTCATTTAATGATGGCTTATGTGTTATGTTTGTGTGGCCCAGACGTCTGTAAAGCCTATTTCATTGTAAAACCTTTGTATTGTAAAATTGATGTACACGTTTCTTCCGGTCTGGAAACACGTGGTGACATTGTATTTAAGGAAAAATGTTAATAATAATTGAAATCTGTTTCTAGGAAACATTTTATGAAACCAATGGTGTTGATAAGTTACTGCCTGCACACCAATGTGTAACGGGACAAACTATTGGGATTTATTTTTTTCTTTAATAATTGTAATAAGTGGAGTCACCCACCCTGAGCCCCGGTTTTAATAATAATCAAAGCTTACTGTTTGAAACACCCAGTTGTCAGTTTGTGCAATAAGCCAGGCGAGGTGCGACAAAACCTGGAGCATCGCAATGTGTACGAGCGCACGTGTGCCGACTTTGACATAGTGAAGATCACGTACAGTTTTCCTTGTTGCCAGCTACGAGATTACGATAAATAATGAGACATGGGCTCAGCCAATGAGAAGGCAAGTTACCATGCTCAGAGGGACGCTGGCCATTTTGAAGACGCTTGACTTTGAGCGTCAGTCGGCGAACACCATCAGACTGCGCGGTCATATAAAATAGTGCTCGAGCAAATATACGGTCGACCAGCAAAAAGTATTGTGAATTAAAGTGGAACAGTAAAAAAGAAAATGTAAGCAGTATTAACAGACTTCACAAGTTTGAATTATTAAACAGTTAAAATTATTTCTCGGACAAAACAGTGAACGAAGAACGAACCCCCGGTAGTGTTTCAACCACGTGTTGGAGGCCATAAGAGGAAAGTAAATATATCAAATTCAATAAAATGCAAAGATAAAAAGAGCTCTAAATAAGAGGGGGGAGTGTGAAAGGGAGAGAGTGAATGAGCAAAGTGCTGGATTGCCTTATAGGATATATAATATAGCCATTTGAATAAGTAAATTGATTAATAGTTGTGTTGTTGTGGAAAGTAGTTAAGAGTCAGTAATAACTTCATAAAGAATAAGGTAAAGAAAGCAGAGAGAGATGTTAAAGGTGATTTTAATAACCAAAGTTGATTAAACGTAGTAAATGAGAACGTAAAACCCAGCAACCACTTTTGCAGGTCACGAGTTTGTACATAGAACCTTGGATCCAAACAAAGGTAAGAATGAAAATATAAAAAAGGGGAATTTGAATTTTTGGGTGGTTTTAATTGTTTTATATAATTATTAATGAGTAATGATCGTCTCAATGGCGTCCGAACTAGGGACAAAGTTATTTGATAGGAATGATTGTTTCAATGGCGCCTCGAACATGGACGGTTTATATTAATTTATTATAAACGAACTGTACTTACTTGCGAATGTAAAAGTGAGATTGCTGGAAGTTAAGGCAGATTACATATAAATTACGTACAAATAAATATTATGTTATGCTATAGTTAAGTGACTGATAAAATAATTGAGAAGTGTAAGATTTTGTTGTTGTCATATATGCAAGTTAAAAGGTATATATTTAACGGACAATAAGTAAATTTATAAAAGATGGAAGAAAATAAAGAAATTGATGTAACTGGCGTGAATGAGTCAACCGTCATGAGTGGGACTGAAATTCATTCAACCCTGAATGTAGGTCAAGACAATAAATTAGACGAGTCAAATGTTATAGATTACTCTGGGATTCAAATAACCCCAATCTCAACGAATAAAAATAATCAATCTGACAATAGTGATGTGATGAGGTATTTGTGCGGCATGAATGCAATGTTGTGTGTTAAATTCGATGAACAGAATGTTAAATTTCATGAATTAAAGGGTGACACAAATAATATTCACGAAAAATTTGATAAGCGTTGGTATGATATGAAACAACAAAGTGTTAAGTTTGAAGACAATATTAATAAGCACCTGAATGCTATAGACGAACATTTTAGTACTTGGGAGAAACAAATACAAGACGATGTAAATGACATCAGAAAAAGAAAGGAGAGTAACAGAACGAGAGGCAAGTTTAACGAGAATATAGACAATGGAATAACGGAGAACAAGGTGAGTAATGTGGTCAAAATAAGTGATTTTAAAACAAGTGATGATTTTAATGGGCAGATAATTACAAATAATATTGATGCAAGTAAGGTAGTAGTTGAAAAGGTAAGTGAGAATAATGGTGAGGAAGTTTTAGTGGAAATAGAGAGTAGTAATAAGATAGTGGTTGATGAGAGGTTAGATTGGCAAAGGACAAATTTTCCCCGTGGTTTAAGTGGAGTAAAGATTCCACTAGTGATTTATAAGGACAGAGTTTCCTCCAGTGTGAGAGACGAGGTGTCTCTAAGTAGGTCCCCTGTGTATCATGAGTTCCCTGGAAAAGCCAGGAGGTGTTATGATAATGTTGTGTTGCCTTTGCATGGAATGATAGAGAAAAAGTGAAATGGTGTTATGATGAGAGGTATTGTGAGAGAGTGAGAGATACAGAGTTGTTCAAGTTGAGAGAGAGGGAGATAGAGTTGTTTAATGTTATTAGAAGTTATGAAGAATTATTAAAGAGAATAAATAGTGAGAGAGTAAATAAAAGAAAAAAACTTATCTTGTGAGAATAGTGTAGTAATAAACGATGATTACATTGATGTTGATGATGATATACACTTACCTGCTAGGAGAATTAACGTACTAGTAACAGCTGATTACTATGATGATGATAATAGAAACTATTTAAGTGTGACAAAGAATACTGACGGTGACAAGACCAGAGTTACTGATATAGACAGGTTATATGATTTGATTATAATGTGGGATAGTCCAGTAGATTATTATATGGGTATAACGGAACAATTTAAAATACTGAATAGTTATTGTAATAATAATAACAAAATATTATTAATTAAAAGTGAATTGTGTTATAAAAACATAAGATTGCTGTTTGATGATGGAGGGTAAAGAGTATTGTTAATGAACATTTAATTATGTGAGTGTAGTGGGTTTTGAGATGGACTGAATTATGAAATGATTTGTGGTAAATAATAACAGATAACAATGTGGATTGTATATACTTTTGTATTGACGTCAAATGTATTTGTGTAATAGGTTATGTGGTACTCTGTATTTTATGTAAACAATGTATGTATGGAGTAGGGATTGATTTTATAAAAATAATAACAATACTTTGCCAGACTAAATAAATAACGAGAATAACTGTGGAGTTTATAATGAGAGTAACTGAATTGAAATTGTTCTGAATAAGGTAATTAAAACAAATTAGTATTTTAAGAAACTGATTGAATTAAATAATTGGAGATTAATTAATTAATTTAGCATATTGTATAGATGAATTTTGGTAATGAATTTAAATGATTTTTCTGAGATTTATACTTTATAATAAATAGTAAATGAGTAAAAGTAAAATGTGTTTAGGTGTTGAGTCATATTGTTATTATAATGTATCAGAAGGTACATATGGTTATGTAAGTTATAGTTGCAATGAATGTTTATATTTTTGAGTCTATGACAGGTGATTATGTTTTTATTTGATTGAATGATTGACCATATGTAAGTATGAATTTTATAATGAAACTGAAGAAAAGTAAAATGTTTTAATAATGAAATTAAATGAGTATGAAAGAATTTAACTTAGGGAAGGTGTGTAATTTTTGGTACAATTTGAAATGTTTATGTTATGTTAATGTTCAAGTTAAGTGTTTAATATGTTGTATATATTGATTATGTAAGTGTAGGGATCTAAAACATGTATGTAGTGTATTTTACATGTGATTCCCCACTTTCGGGCGGTCACGGCGTCACCGAACCCTGACCGTGGATTTGGATTATTGGTAACAAGGTGTGGTTAGGCATATTGTACCCTAACCATACTTGTTATTATTTTCAAAATTGGTGACTTTAGAAATTAACCGGGGGATGAATTAGGGGAATCACCACAGCTATGGAACAGCGGCTATCCATCGAATGGGATAGTAGACCGTATAAGGGCATATAACTAATTTTTAGTAGGATTACTGGCGTCCTCAGACATCAGTAACGCGGAAGCAAGAACGGTGTAGGCAGCGTCTACACCCTAAAAAACTTCAGTTCTTGTGAAAGCAAATGGGTGCTACAGTCCAACATCATTAAGCAAGAGAGTGTGTGGAAAGGAGCTGGCCGTTACAAGCCAGGGGCATAAATAATAGAGTATTTACAAGGTAAATGCCTCGTCCAGTTTACCCGGAAGGTGATTTACCTAACTGTAACTGGGTTAGGGGGGGAATATAATAAAATGATGTAGAAGGAGAAGTAACTGAATATTCAGTTAGGAATTACTTGACCGTAATCACGATGAAATCAAGTTTACTTTGCTCTGATTAGAGAGGTTGTTATTGATGTGATTCAATTACTGTTCTGCAATGGTTATGCTGTTTTGTGTTAAAAGAAAGTTAATTTTCAATGATGGTGGTTAAATAGATATTAATGAACATTCAATTATGAGACTTAATGGTTTTAAATACTGGACTCAATACTATAATGATTTTAGGGTTAACAAGAACATGTAATGAAGTATATTGTTCGATATTTCGGATCGAACCGGTCATTCTTTTCATTTTCCGAAGTTGGCACTATGGCTTTTGTAGAGCTCATACCTGCATATGAACTCTTAGCTTTTGTCGTACGCCAGCCATCTCAGTGTCAACGTCCACGAGTCGGGCCCTCCTCGGCAGGTAGAAATCCGTGTATTTCACCCATCCTTTTCCCAACCAGTCTATCCTGCCTTGAGTGTCAGGATCAACCCCGTCGTGAGATACGGTAAGTCATTTTTATATTATTTATGTCTGATTAGCAATTCTGCATGCTGCTGCTTTCGAGCTCACCAGAGGCTATTAAATTATCATGTAAGAAAGCCGTCTGACTTTCCATCTTTTTAAACTATTATCTCACATATATTTACTACCAGAGGTTTCATGAGGTTGCTAGCTTTTCAATTAAATATTTTGCCGTCACGACTGGGAGCACGTGCTTCGTAATTTTGTGCATGATGCTGCTGGTGGGTTGAGTTTCAGTAATTGGGTTGTAAGTCAGTTTTGGCTGCGTGATTTTTATTTTAATTACCAACGTGCCGTGCCGTTTCGTTTTTTGTGCCTGCTCATGGGTGTTGCATGCGGTTAATTTTTTAAATTTCATGAATGTTTGTCATTTGCATGCTATTGCACGGAAGCACGTTGGTATAATACGTAGGCATGTGAACTAAGAGTTTGCGTTTATGGCTGTAGCTTGTGGTCAGCAGTGTCGTCGTGTGCGCATCGCCAGGTGGGCAGATTTTGTGTAAAATTTTGCACCTTGTTTTTTGGGGTAGTCGTTTAATTACTGGGTCAAGTCTGGTAAAGTTTGTTACCATCCTGTTACGGTTTGGGTCCCACGTGAAATTGTGCGCTACGTGTTTGTGACTGTCAGGCGTAAAGGGAACGGTTTTAGGTTATCTGGATTTCGGATTAGCCTGCCTTTGTATTTAATTTAATTTTTTGGCATGACTAATACCTTTAGGTGCGATTTATATTTTGCATATGCGATATCCTGTCCATACACGACGCGTTGACCATCAATTTTGGCATTTATTGGGTCCCAGTTATTGTGTTTGGTTCGGTAACTGGTGAATTGTTGTACATTGTACTTTGCTGTGTTTTGTGTGTATTTACTCTATTTGGTATTATACATGTTTGTTTTTGGGTGCACTTTTGTGTACCATTATTTTGCACCGTATGTGCTGTAATCTTGTGTAACTTTCGTTTTTGTTGTCGTGCTTTTGTGCTGTGTAAATCAATTTGTTGCGTGTTTAATTTATTGTGTTTGGCATTATTTGCCTGTTGGATTGTGTAAGTTGTATTTTGCCTTGCACTAATTTACTTATGTATTTGTCTTGCTCGGTATTGTTTATGCAAAGTAGTTGTGTGAGACGCCTAGTTATCTCGATCACGGTTAGGCTGTCGGGTCGTGATTATTGTTCAATTTCTAATTCTCTTGTTAAGGGTGTTTGTCGGTTGCGCAATATTTTTTAATTCAATATGCCTGCTAAGTTGTCGCTGGCAGCTTTTGACCGGACCACTTCGGTGGGAATACTTGCGTTGCAGCATTTAATAAATAGGTTGGAAGGGTTGCCGCAATTAAGGGTCGTGGATCAACATGAAGCCGGTATCTTGGCCTCCAGGTTGTCCGAAAAATATCAAGATCTTCTAGGTAAGGTGGATCCTTACCTAGAAGGCAGAGTCATTGCCCGAGGACCACATTTTTTCAGTGGTAGCGCAAATTGAGGATATTTATGTCCGGGGTAGCATTTTAGCTTCAAAACTAACAAAACCAGAGATACCGGTTGGTTCTCATCGGCAAGTGGCGGGCACTCAGGTGTTCTCATTCATGAGTTGCCGAAGCTTTCGTTACCTTGTTTTGATGGCCAGGCCAAATGTTGGTCCGAGTTTTGGTCAAAGTTCACCACATTAGTGGACGAAAGTCCTGCCCTCACCCCAAAACAAAAGTTGTTATATTTACTGACTCATCTTAAGGGTGAGGCTTATGAGAAGGTTGCCGCGCTTCCCATAGTTGATGATAGTTATTCGCTTGCACTGTCAACTCTTAAAAGTCGTTATCACAATCCTCGTTTGGCCGCTCGGGTTTATTGTACCAATCTGCTTCAGTTACCAGCCGCTTCTATGCGATCAGCTGCGTCTATTAGAAAGTTGGTGGACAGCTTCAATGCTAACTTTTCAGCGTTGTCAGCTCTAAACATTGCTGATATATATCAAGCAATATATGCGTCTTTTGTATTGTCTAGGCTGGATCTATCATTGCGTGAACGTTTTGAGGCGTCTGTTACGGACAAAGAGAATCTCCCTGCCCTAACAGAAATTATGACATTTTTAACCGCTATGGCGGAACAGAAAGAACAGGCATCTTTGGAATCGGCTTTACCTGCTCTTCCCAGCACTAGCCACCAGAAAACCCAGAAGGTTTCTTTTTCTAAGGCTACTCCTCTTGCTGTGTCTACATTATCTGCGGAGGTTATGCAATGGGATGCATCTAGTTCACGTTGCCTTCATTGCGATTCCCGGACCCATGTGCTTCTCAAGTGTCCGGCGTGGCTGAGTAAGGACCCTAGGGCGCGATTTCAGAGTCTTAAAAATAAAAAATGTTGTCTTTCGTGCCTCCAACAGAAACATTCGGGCTGGTGCAAAAAGTGTGGCTCTAAGTACCACCACACTTTACTTCATTTCAAAAGTGCCCGTCCGTCTCCGTCTCGTTCACAGATTTCTGACACAGCTGAACTCAAGGCTTCGGAGTCATCGCTGGTTGATCTGTCTAGCACTACTCTGACCGTGTCTCTGCCCCATCCTGCAGGGGTTCTGTTAGCCACCTGTCTAGCAGTCTTGTCGTCTCCGAATGGTGGTTATATTGTAGTTAGGGCCATCCTGGATAGCGCGTCCCATGCTTCTTTCATCACTGAAGCATGTGCATCTCGCTTAAAGTGTGCTTGTTTTGACGCTTCAGTAAGTGTCAATGGGGTAGGTGATATTGCCACCAAAGCAAAAAAGGTGTGCCATCTGTACTTGGAAACTTTAAAACGCGAGGTTGTGGCATCTAACCATGACTTTATAATTCTTTCTAAGATCTCGTCGGACTCACCTAGGTTCCAGGTGTTGCCTGAAGTTAAGCAGGCTACAAAAGATCTTTTGTTAGCTGACCCTACCTTCGATGTAGCAGCCCCAATTGATGCGTTGTTTGGAGCCGATATTGTAGCGGCTATTCTTATGGGAGAGACTATTCCTTTGGGTGCAGGTTTGCCTGTTGCAGTTAGGACACGTTTTGGGTTTGTGATTATGGGTAGAGCCCCAATTTCACTTAATTGTGCATTGACTTGTGCTAGCGGTCTCACTGGCCTTCCTTTGGATCTAGTATCTGCACATCAGCTTCACTGTCATTTCCACCACTTTTATCCTTCCGTCACAACGTTATCAACGGATACAACAAACCTACTTGAGCAAGTTCATCGTTTTTGGGAGGTCGAAGAGCCTCCAGCTGTACCCCACCAATTATCTGAAGAGGATCACTTTGCTGAAAGGTTTTACATGGAGTCAACAAGTCGGTTGCCGTCGGGTCGTTACCAGGTGCGCTTGCCGTTCTTCAAAAACTCTTCTCACATTTTGGGAAATTCCCTTAAGGGAGCCATGTCTCGGTTTTTTGTGTTGGAAAGGAATTTTGCGGTGAACAGTCAGTTTAAGAGCCAGTATATACAATTTATAACGGATTATGTCGCTCAGGGGCATATGTCATTGGTGTCTGACCCCAATTTTCCAAAATATTTCATCCCTCATCATGGTATCTTTAAAGTGAGAGGTGATACTTCAAAAATAAGAGTGGTGTTTGACGCCAGCATGAAGACGTCCTCTGGGATTTCCTTAAATGATGTGTTATGTGTCGGCCCTAAGTTGCAGACCTTACTGTCCGACGTTTTGACTTTGTTTCGGCGGTTTAGCCATGTTTTTACGTGCGACATCGAACAGATGTATCGCCAAATTGCTATGCATCCTGATGACTCGGCGTACCTGTGTATTTTATGGCGTGAGGAGGTTACCGCCCCACTAAGGGTTATCGCTTTGCGTACCGTTACTTACGGGCTGGGTTGCACCCCTTTTCAGGCGTTGCGAACCTTGCAGCGGCTGGCTCAGGATGAGGCAGTTAATTTTCCTGCGGGAGCAGCGGTACTTAGCCGTAATATTTTTGTGGATGATATTGCTGCTGGCGCTGATTTAAAATCAGAGCTTTGCAAATTACAACGGGAATTAATTCTGTTGTTGTCTTCAGGAGGGTTCAATTTGAAAAAATGGTGCACTAATCAACCCGACTGCCTACCTGAATCAGCCGCTCCAAGTGATTCCGTCGTTGCTAAGGATAAGGATATTCTGGGTTTAAGTTGGGACCATTTTACCGATTGCTTCTCCTTTCCTCCTTTGGCCTGTTGCAGCAATGCTCAGGTTCAATTTACCAAACGTGTCGTGTTATCTCAGATGGCACAATTATTTGACCATGTGGTTGGCTTTCACCAGTGATTTTCAGGGCCAAGGCTTTTTTCCAAAAACTCTGGGCTGAGGGCTTGGACTGGAATGCTCCTCTAAGTGATGACTTAAACGATTATTGGAGTCAATTCCTGTCCTCTTTGAATCATCTTCCGGTAATTACTATTTCCCGGCCATTCTTCCCTAAAGGTGGGCATATTGACAGGGTAATATTGCATGGTTTCTGTGATGCTTCCCAGTTGGGTTACGCGGCCGTCCTCTATCTGTCCATTTATACTGACTCTGGTCCTCCGGTGGTTTCGTTGGTGTCGTCTAAAACTAAAGTGGCACCTCTTAAAACTTTATCAATCCCACGTTTGGAGTTGTTGGGAGCTTATCTTTTAGCCAAGCTTGTTCGTCATTATGTTGGCTTATTCTCATCATGTATTCAATTGAGTCAAGTTTTCTTATGGACGGACTCGACGATTGTCTTGGATTGGCTGAATATGCCTACTTTTAAATTGAAGACATTTAGTGCTAATCGGGTGGCTGCCATTACCGAGTGGACCGATACTAAATCTTGGCGTCATGTGCATGGTGTTTCTAACCCCGCTGATTTAGCCTCTAGAGGCACGTCACTCTCCTGCCTCCGGTCGTCGACATTGTGGTGGTCTGGGCCAGATTGGTTAAAGCTTGATGCTCTATGCTGGCCCCTTATTAATTATCGCCCGAATCACGACGTGCAAGATGTTGACTTGGAAACCAAGGTCTCTTCGTTTCTCACTCAGGAGCCCCGGGTGGAATTGTTTGAGCACTTGTCCTCGTGGCCCTTAGTGGTGGGGGTTACCTCAGTCATCTTAAGGTGGGCTATGCCTTCGCGGATTGAAGCTTCCACAGCCATGGCTTGGAAGAAGTTGGCTGTTAAGTATATTTTACGCTACATTCAGCGCAGCGTGTTTGGACAGGAGCTCGCGGCTCCCGGTCCGCATTCAGCGCCTGGTCCCGTTTATAGATGATTTTGGCCTCATTCGAGTACGCGGTCGCTTGACCAACTCTGCGGTTACTAGAATTCGTTTTCCGATTTTACTGCCCAAGCATCACCACCTAGTAGGGTTGCTAATTCATCACACCCATGTGTGGTTAGGTCATGCTGGGCCCTTGCAAGTTCAATTTCAGCTTGCCCAAAATTATTGGATTTTGTCTGCACGTCAGGCAATAAGAACCATAATTTGGAAATGTCTTCCTTGTCCGCCCCACCAACCCGTTAATGGGGGATCTGCCAGTTCCTAGGGTTAATCCGGCACCTCCATTTTATTCTTCCGGCATGGATTATGCTGGCCCCTTTTTGGTACGGGCCTACACTGTTCGGAAGGCACCTGTAGTCAAGGCGTATCTCTGCATCTTCATCTGCTTAGCCACTAAAGCAGTTCACTTTGAAGTGGCTATGGATCTTTCAACGCCCCAGTTTATTGATGTGTTGAGGCGGTTTATTAGTCGCCGTGGGGCTCCGAAAACACTGTATTCGGATTGTGGTAGGAATTTTGTGGGGTCGCGCTCCGAACTGAAACGGGAGCTCCAAAATGTGCTTTCCAATCCTGACCAGTCAGCTCAGATAACAGCTTTTGCTGTTGACAATAACATTGAATTTAAATTTATCCCTCCGTCTGCCCCGCATCAGGGTGGCTTGTGGGAACGGGCTGTCCAGTCGGCCAAGTTTCACATGAAACGTATGACTGGGACCAGGTCGCTGACCATAGCAGAATTTTCATCGTTATGCATTCGCATTGAGGGAATCTTAAATTCCCGTCCTTTGACTGCCCTATCCTCAGATCCGAGTGATTACCAGGCTCTAACGCCTGGTCATTTTTTGGTTGGCTGCCCCATTACCGCGCCCCCGGAAGCTGAAGTCTCATTAAATGAAGGGACCGTCCGTCATTTCAAACAAATTGCCGCTTTGCTCCAAGCCTTTTGGAAAAGGTGGCGTTTGGAATACTTGACGGCACTTCATGCCCGATCGAAGTGGTCGTCTAAGTCAAGAAATTTAATGGTTGGGGACCTGGTGGTTATGGAGGAACAGAATTCTCCCCCCCTGATGTGGCCTCTTGGCCGAGTTTCAGCTGTGTTTCCGGGGAGCGACGGGGTTGTTCGTCGCGCTTCAGTTAAAACATCCACAGGTTCTTTTGAATGACCGGCTATTAAATTATACCGGTTGCCCATATCTTCTTGATTGGGTTTATCTTGTTTTTTCGGGTGAGCAGAATTAGTTTCAATGATTGTTGTGGACTTACTGGGCACTTTGCTGGGATTTCCCAGGTGATTCCTTCCAGCTGTTGTCCGCAGTGAATTTTACATTGTGGAATGTTTCTGGCATGGCGTTGTGCCAGTTCATTGGGAGTTATGGATGCTCAACAAATCAACAATAAAAAAAAAATAAATAAATAAAAAAGGAAAAAAAAATGTAAAAAAACCTAGGGAACTAACTAAGTTGATTTGCTGAGTTTTACATTGTGTTTGGCTGGGCCATTGTTTATTGGATGTTAATGGGTTTGGTCTGCTCTACCCGAACCTTTCGGATTGCTCGCCTGGTCGATGCGCCCGCGGCGGAGTTATTCGGCAGGGTTCTAATTAATTGCATGTTTTTCTGTATATTTGTATTTTCTTGTGTTTGCGTGTGACCCCCTCCTAGGTTGGAGGGTAATTTTCAGAGAATGTTCCTGTTCACCAAAAGCCAAATTTTTGTACTGCATTTTTGGCCACGTCTTTTGGTGTAGTTGGTGGTTGACCCATTGCGGTCAACGGGGGCCGGTGTTCGATATTTCGGATCGAACCGGTCATTCTTTTCATTTTCCGAAGTTGGCACTGTGGCTTTTGTAGAGCTCATACCTGCATATGAACTCGTAGCTTTTGTTGTACGCCAGCCATCTCAGTGTCGTCCACGAGTCGGGCCCTCCTCAGCAGGTAGAAATCCGTGTATTTTACCCATCCTTTTCCCAACCAGTCTATCCTGCCTCGAGTGTCAGGATCAACCCCGTTGTGAGATACGGTAAGTCATTTTTATATTATTTATGTCTGATTAGCAATTCTGCATGCTGCTGCTTTCGAGCTCACCAGAGGCTATTAAATTATCATGTAAGAAAGCCGTCTGACTTTCCATCTTTTTAAACTATTATCTCACATATATTATAGATAACTTTGTGTATTTGGTTTACTTGTGTTAAAGGTACTTAGAGTAAGGTTATGTTCATATGCTGATAAAACATCAGCTGATGCATGGTGTAATCGGTGTATAATTGTAATTGATTTGTAATAAGTTTTTTTATTGTTTTAATAATTGTCACTATAATTCTGAAAATTAAATTCATTTAAAAGATAGAAATGTTGGTAGTAAATTATTTTGATTAGTTTGGATTTGGAGGTTATAGAAAATGATAGATAAATGTCATTATGAAAGTAAATAAATACAACATGAAATTAAATTAACTGACTTGTTTTGAATAATGCAATTAAAGTAATTAATGGAAAGAGACAGTCTAATTAATCTAAAATGTGAATTTTGGTAATGAACTTAGATTTATTTTGGTTTGAATTATAAAATAAATGATAACAACTGATCAAAATGCAATGATTGAAAATTGAATCATTTAATTTTTGATTTGAGATGGTAATGAAAGATAAACATTAAAATGTTTGATTAACAGACATTGAAATAAAACGTATAATGCTAGTGAATTGTAGTTTATGTTAACTTAAAGTTGGTAATGTTTGTTTTGAGGTTAGGTTTTGTGGAATAATGGTATGTTTATATTAAGAAGACACATAGATACGCAACCAGTACTTTGCTAAAGGCAATCCAGTACGTCTAAGAGGGAAATAAATCAGTTGAGGATCTGGTTTGGTGGAAGTCCAATTATTGACAATTTGTTTGAATGTTACAGAGCCTGGTGATACTGTGTCGGGTGCCTGTCTGACTTTGCAGTGTTGGGATCTTGAAAGGGAAGTCCAGTAATGTCATTCAGGTGGAGCCATAGTCGCCGGCCTAGGGGGGTAAGTTACCCATGATTGTAATAAGAATTAATGGGGGGTTAGTGGCGCCATATCTTAGCTGGTCCTCTTAGGTGTTTAGCAATGAGGTTTTCTGTTTCAACAGAAGACCTCTCATTGAGGGGGTATTGTAACGGGACAAACTATTGGGATTTATTTTATTCTTTAATAATTGTAATAAGTGGAGTCACCCACCCTGAGCCCCGGTTTTAATAATCAAAGCTTACTTTTTGAAACACCCAGTTGTCAGTTTGTGCAATAAGCCAGGCGAGGTGCGACGAAACCTGGAGCATCGCAATGTGTATGAGCGCGCGTGTGCTGACTTTGACATAGTGAAGATCACGTACAGTTTTCCTTGTCGCCAGCTACGAGATTATGATAAATAACGAGACATGTGCTCAGCCAATGAGAAGGCAAGTTGCCATGCTCAGAGGGACGCTGGCCATTTTGAAGACGCTTGACTTTGAGCGTGTCGGCGAACACCATCAGACCGCGCGGTCATATAAAATAGTGCTTGAGCAAATATACGGTCGACCAGCAAAAAGTATTGTGAATTAAAATGGAACAGTAAAAAAGAAAATGTAAGCAGTATCAATGGACTTCACAAGTTTGAATTATTAAGCGGTTACAATTATTTCTCGGACAAAACAGCGAACGAATAATGAACCTCCGGTAGTGTTTCAACCACGTGTCGGAGGCCATAACAGGAAAATAAATATATCAAATTCAATAAAATGCAAAGATAAAAAGAGCTCTAAATAAGGGGGGAGTGTGAATGAGCAAAGTGCTGGATTGCCTTACAGGATATATAATATAGCCGTTTGATTAAGTAAATTGATTAATAGTTGTGTTGTTGTGGAAAGTAGTTGAAGAGTCAGTAATAACTTCATAAAGAATAAGGTAAAGAAAGCAGAGAGAGATGTTAAAGATGATTTTAATAAACAAAGTTGATTAAACAATGAGAACGTAAAACCCAGCAACCACTTTTGCAGGTCATGAGTTCGTACATAGAACCTTGGTTCCAAACAAAGGTAAGAATGAAAATATAAAAAAGGGGAAGTTTAATTTTTGGGTGCTTTTAATTGTTTTATATAATTATTAATCAGTAATGATTTGATATATATATATTGAAGGTTTTCTAATCAGACCTGTGTTAATGAGACAGCCTATGAAGCCTGTAATTTTTTGTACTGCCGTATCTTTACTAGTGTTGTCATAAATAATTGAGTCATTTTTTATTTGAAACTGTTTGGCATATTGGTTTGTTTTTGTTGATATTATGGAAAGTATTGGGCTGTAAAAAACAAGTTAAAGAAGTCGATTGGGGCTTGGATATTTGAACACATTTTGTTCATGACAGTTAATGAATATCAAAAATATGATTACTCACATCCTTTTCTGTGCTTACAAATTCCTTCTATTCAATAATTTCAGCAGAATGTATCAAAAGCTCATACGTTGACGGGTTATAAATATCACTGTTACTGTTTTGCAATTTGCTGTCACCAAAATCGTTTTCACTGTCACCAAAATCGTTTTCACTGTCACTGGTTATATAACTTCCACTCTCACTTGAGTTAATAAATCGTTCTATTTCCCTTTCTAATACAAACACTCATTTTTGAATAAACATGAAATTACTGAACACAACACGACAGCACACGAGACCACAACAAACAAAAATGTAAACAAGCAACAGCCTATTCAGTCTCATGTTAAACCAAACCCTCTTGGATAGAAAGGTACAATTTTCAGTGTAAACTAATAATGCCTCATTCTAGTGGTATAAAATTGAATGCCATCTGTTAGTGAATAACGAAACTACAACACTGAGAACCTTGGCAGGAAATTGAATTGGACCTGGCACCTTCAGCACGTATTGCAGGGCTGACATGATCGACCCATGGTACTGAAAGGTTTAGTTTGAGTTCCCTGGTTGCTTAATGATTCCCTGGTATTATATAGGAAGCAATAATGAAACAAATTGAAGATTTAATGAATCTTTGAAAGGTAAACCATGTGTTACAAACAATTCACATTTTAAAGGATGAATAACTGGTTGGTTATTGCGATGTATACAGATAGTAGATATCCGGCTACCTAATAATGTGTGAGATACTGTACACAATACAAAAACGAATTACATGTTCTATTTGAGGTTTCCTTCCTAGGAGTACAACATACGAGTGTGTTTAGTAAACCTTAAAGCAACTTATTAATGCCACTGTGCCTCAGTTGTTTTCTATGATACTGTATATCACGTTCTACAGTGGTTTGGATTGCAGTAGAAGAACCTGATTATGCATCATTAGCAGGCCACTCTCCTATTACCACTTGCTGGGTGTTCATACAAGCACCATATATCCCTTACGACCTGACTCTCACGATCATGAGGGTCGAACAGCTGATTTTATAAATGTTTTAAAGGTTTAACACTGTAGTAAAACTGGCCTCACATGCTCATGATGGTGTCTTGGGTAGTAGTAGTTCACCGTTTGACCATTAGGATGCAGCTCTGTCAGCATCTGATCAGTTTGCCAGCCATTTTCTTAGTGGGTTAGATTTCATGAAAACGTCAAATTCTAAGTACTGACTAATTTTTAAAATATTTATTTATTAGTGATTGCTGTGGTTTTAAATTAGTTTTAAGCTATTTCATAAAAAGAAATAGGTTTGAGATCCAAACTTTGCTCATTTAATATTTTTTATATTTTTCAGAAAACTTATTGTTAATAAATTTGATAATTTGTAATTCTATTATTATTTTTATTTATCTTTCACAAAATAAACCAGAACCTAATAAAACCTAACCCTTTCACTGCTGCAATCGAGTATCCTCGATGTTCGCAAATCACGCCACTACTGCTGCGCTCAAGTATATTCGATTTGAAATTTGCGCCCTTATTGGTGTTATTGAATTAACTCAATTTCTGATTTGTGCTGCCCATCTGTTGTCTACTGTGAAATATAAATACAGTGAAGTGAAACGTTAAGTTTATGTTAATAAATTAGGATTTAAGTGACAAAAGTCATAAATGATACATAGAATATTGTGGGTTCATTGTTTATGAACAAGGGTTGATTATTGGTAAGTAAAAATGCTTAAAAATCAGTTAAAATATAGTTTGGAAAGTTTAGTTATAGAACATGTGAACACAAAAATTTGGCCAGCACTGGGGTGTAGGGTAGATCATTGTTAGTAGCAGCGAAAGGGTTAAGCATTATAAACATAATTATTTTTTGTGACACAAATCTAAGTAAAACCTGACACTCATGACTGTGAGGGTGTTTGTAAACCGTTAAGAGATCAAACTTTCAAAATTTTTATTTATTGTGTTTTATTAAACATGCCTATGGAACATAAGTAACTACAAAAAAAATTTTTTTTTTAAATTTCAGGTTGTAAAGGGACACACACCAAACTGCTTTAACACATTCAGGCCAATGCCCGAGTCCAGCTCGAGAGGGCAGTTTATTGGCAGCAGACGACGCTCGGCTGTCACTCGAGCGTACGTTTACAAGGTTATAACTTCTTTCCCTCCAGCTGTATTCGATTGCTGTTTTCATTGTTTGAAAGATCAATTCTTGTTTTAGTTCCAAAAAAAATTCACGTGTGCAGCACCAAAGTGAATGTTTGTGGCAACGAAATTTGTAAAGCCTTGAGGTTGGCCAACCTCTGTGGTTGGTGTTATATGTGAAAATGGCTGCTCGTCGCGTGCCGGAATATCTTACAGAATCACAAATTATTGAGTATTTTGTGAACGATAGTGGTTCAGAAATGAGTGACAATGACCCGAGTTATGAACCAGAAGACAGTGTTTCAGGTAATAAGCGTTTTTTCTTTTGTGAAAATATGGTTGAAACTTTCGTAACAAAACATAACCCTTTGTTTTGTTTACATTTGTAAAATACGTTGAATTCCATTCATTATTTTATTTTAACAGCTACATTTTCTTTTAAATATATTAAAATAAATATATTATTACAGAAAATGGTAATGACAGCAATTACAATGATGCTGAGGCTGTTGAAAATCCCCCTAATCAGAACACTCAGGATGTTGACGTCTCAGGTTAGCAGTCACTTTCATATGCTTTATATATTCAAACAGTTAGAAATATTGCCTTTTCTTAATAGATTCCTAGTACTAGCTTGGTGATTTCTTTGTTGTTTAGAGCCTGGTCCATCAACAGCTTCAGTTAGAAACCATAGACGTAGAGACACATTATGTCGTAATGATGGTTGGTCAAGTGATGACAATCAACCTACTCTTCCAGTTTTTGACGAACAAACTCCTGTAAAAGTTCCGATAAATTCAGAGAGTAGTGAGTTAGACTGTTTTCTAACATTTTTCAGTACAGACAGCATAAAGAAAATCAAAAGTTAGACTAACCGATATGCTGGTTCATATATTGAAAGAATGAAACAGCAAAACATTAGGCCAAATTCATTGTGGGGTAAACGGAGTGCTGTCACGGTTACTGAAATATACCACTTCTTTGCTATAGTTCTACATATATGTGTAGTACAAAAACCAGCCATAAACGACTACCGGTCTACTGACATAGTTTTGCAGTGTTTTTGCAAAGTCTCTCCTTTCTAGGGATAGATTCAAATCCATTTTGTCCATGCTACATCTGAATGACAATAGTTCTTATGTACCAATAACTCACATCAATCATGACCCTTTACATAAAATTAGACCTTTTTTTGACAGTTTTATAGCAGCATCTAGTAGCTCATTTTACCCTGGCCAGAACCTTACTATTGATGAAGTTATTTGTCCTTTTCGTGGTCGAATTCACTTTAAAGTGTACATACCAAGTAAACCAGAAAAGTATGGAATAGCTGTATATAGTTTCTGATGCTACTACTGGGTATCTTCTTAACTGTGAAGTTTATTGAGGCAGTGCTGGAAATAAGAAACATGCAATACAGGATCTTGTAGAAAGGCTTTGTAATAAATACCTTGGTAAAGGACATACAATTTATATGGACAGATTCTATACCAGCCCCCTAGTTTTTGACTATCTGTGGCACAATAAAATATTAGCTGTTGGGACTGTAATGCAAAGAAGAAAAGGATTATCTGAAGTGTTTAAAACAAGTAACTTGAAGAAAGGTGAAGCCGTGTTTCAGCGCAAAAACCATCTACTTGCAGTGAAGTGGTGTGATACACGAGATGTGTTTATGTTATCAAGTAAACATAAATCAACTTCTTTTGTCACTGTGAAAAGTAAAGGTGGAAACATACAAAAATCAAAGCCTGATGTAGTAATAGATTACAATATGTACAAAGCAGGGGTTGATCATGGAGATCAGCTGGTTGCATATTTCCCTTTCACAGAAAGACAATGAAGTGGTGGAAAAAACTATTTTTCATTTATTTTCAAGAGCCATAGTAAATAGTTTTATATTGTACAAACACATCCTGATAAAAACTGCCAACTCAGATCATTTATTATAGCTCTAACAAAGGCATTGGCAAATAAAGAGGGGAATGGAAGCAAACAATGAAGTGCCACAGTCATCTGCAGCCCGATTATCAGCCAGGCATTTTCAAGTTAAAATTCCTCCGACAGCAAAAAAGCAAATCCTACCAGATACTGCAAGGTATGTTCTGATAGTGGAAAAACACAGGCTGGTAAAAGGATCAGAAAAGAAAGTAGATACTACTGCAAAGATTGTGGTGTAGCTCTGTGTCCCGAATTGTTTTCGCTTATTTCATACAAAAGCCAAGTATGATGTGTAATTAGATTTAGTAAACAGTTTTTAATTATAAATTTTTATTTTGTGAGTTTATTAGATTATTTTGTTTTATAAGAAAGTGACTATACTGTAATGAAAACAACTGTAAATGGTTATAGTAATATATCTGTAAAGTAACTTAGTACGTGAAAAGTAAATATTTGTGACAATGCATTTTATTATGTTTCCAACATCATAACAAAAAATGTTTGAGTTTCAGAAATAGTATTTAAGCTTTCTCTACTCTTTTGTCAATCGTAATGATTTAAAAAAATATTAAAACAACATTAAAACATATTACATAATCTACTTCAAGAGGATGGCTGCAGCATAGAAAATTTTTTTTTAACTCAGAAACAGTAAGTATAAATTATTTAATAAAATTTTTTTAACATATCTTAAATTAACACACATTTTTTGATAGAGAAAAGACGGTACTTTAAGAAAACATTTGATTCTTTGTTAAATATGTAAAGACGGATTCACAAAAAAAATATGAAATATACAAAACAACCCCGGTCCAGAGCGGGATAAATTTGTACAAAACGCCAGACCTGAAAGTGTTAAAATCAAGGCACAACAGCTAAATATAGTACTCAAACATTGTAATATGTATATGTCCGTAACTATAAGATTCCATTAATGCTATACAGTCAAAGCCCAAATAAATGTTGGGCAGTATACTTTTTCCTAGTGGCTGCAGCCCAAGTATACCTCGGACTCTGTATTTGCTCACTTTACTGTCACATTACGGAATCTCAAATTTAGTCGTCACAAAATGCTTTTGCATCAATATACAATTGTGTACAATGCAGTCTGGTTTTAATTTTCCTAAAGACAATTGAATTTTAAACAGTTGATACAATTTGTTTACAGTGTGGTTTCTAACCTGTTTTGTTTTACATTTATCATTAGCAAATGTTCATTGTTTTTATGAATAAAGTATTAAACACAATTAACGTAGAGCCCTCGTGTATGCTAGAATGTTTCCAATTGTGCCACACAGTTGCCAATTGCCTCTAGAACCTGGCTGTTCTTATCTTTTCTTTTATAGAAAATTGATGTTATGAAAAAAAATAGTGTATTTTATTTGCAATTTTATCTACATATTGATGTTATATTTTAATGAAGTAATGTTTGAATTTTTATTTTATATGTAATACATGTAAAAAAATTTTAAGAAATACAGTACAAGGAAGTAAGCAAAATTAGACTGGAAGGACTGTACAGTTGTACAGTGTAGTGTAGTGTGTGTGTAGTGGAACTATACACTAAGACTGGACAGTGTTGATGATTAGTAAAATGTGAATGGAAACTAAATACAGATTACTGTTATATAACTAGTCATTACATTTCTTCCAACAACAACAAAGATGTGAACCACAACAGCAAATATAGATGTTATAAATATCATACCAATACTGTTAAAATACAACTATCAATTTATTCATGCTGTGATAAACCAAATTACAGACTCAAACATTTATCAACAATTTCCCACTATAAAGCAACATATATGATTTTAACTCATACGTTAAACTTTATTACAAATATCACGTTCTCCTGTGCCAAGTATTACAATACCACTTATTAGAGCATGTATTATTCTATTTGTGTTAAAATTCTTATTTGTGAGGATTTTGTTTACACATTTTAGAATGGCAAGTTTTAATTCATTGTTTTTTAAAACGTCTTGGGTTTTAACATTTTCATACATATTTTTTCACACTGACGCATTTAAAATAGTAGAATAGATCAATTTATCTCAGAAAAATTATCAATTGATTATTTTCTCTCTGGTAAATCAATGCAGAAAAGAATTTGTAACAAATATCACACTGCTTTTTTTAATGTAGCATGTATTACTCATAACACAAAGTGGATGCCACAGTTAATGTTTATGTACTGACTTCTGTTGTAACAAACAGCTTGCCTGGTAAACATTTTTGTACAAACATCGGACTGGTACTTCTTAGTGAGACTGCATTAACTTGTGTTGTGACAGAGTAAATGCTTTTGTCCAAATGTCGGACTAGTACTTCTTAATGCACAATATGTTGATTTGTGTTGTGACAAATAGCTGGCACAAGTAAATGATTTTGTACAAACATTGCACTGCTACTTCTTAATGCCACACTGTATTAATTTATGTCGTGACACAGAGCTGCGAAATTTAAATGATTGTGTACAAACATCGCACTGGAACTGCTTAATCCCAGAATGCATTAACTTATGTTCTGCCAAATGGCCTGATCGTCTAAATGATTTTGTACAAACATCGCACTGGTACTGCTTAATCCCAGAATGTACTAACTTATGTTGTACCAATAAGCATGATCGTGTAAATGATTTTGTACAAACATCGCACTGGTACTGCTTAATCCCAGAATGTAATAACTTATGTTCTGCCAAATGACCTGATTGTGTAAATGCTTTTGTACAAACATCGCACTGGTATTGCTTAATCCCAGAATGTACCAACTTGTGTTGTGCCAAATAGCTGGCATGAGTAAATGATTTTGTACAAACATCGCACTGGTACTGCTTAATCCCAGAATGTATTAATTTATGTTGTGCCAAATAGCATGATCGTGTAAATGATTTTGTACAAACATCGCACTGGTACTGCTTAATCCCAGAATGTATTAACTTATGTTTTGCTAAATAACCTGGTCGTGTAAATGATTTTGTACAAACATCGCACTGGTACTGCTTTATCCCAGAATGTATTAACTTATGTTCTGCCAAATAACCTGGTCGTGTAAATGATTTTGTACAAACATCGCACTGGTACTGCTTAATCCCAGAATGTACCAACTTGTGTTGTGCCAAATAGCATGATTGTGTAAACGATTTTGTACAAACATCGCACTGGTACTGTTTAATCCCAGAATGTATTAACTTATGTTTTGACAAATAGCTGGGATAAGTAAATGATTTTGTACAAACATCGCACTGGTACTGCTTAATCCCAGAATGTATTAACTTACGTTGTGGCAAATTGCCTGATCGTTTAAATGATTTTGTACAATTATCACACTGATTTTTATTCTTTTTGTGAAGTGGTGTGCACTGCTGTAATAGCACAGGTGTGGGCGAAAAAACAGATGGATTCTGATGTGAGTTTCTTGTATATAGTTCAGATGCCTCAATAGAATCCACTTTTTCACACATAATCTTATTCATGGGTGTAAATAAATATAACTGAAACAAATGATTACACAACATTAATAATAAATCATCAGTTATTACTGCTTGTAATCAGTGGAAATTTACCTTAGGAACTAGTATCTGTGAATCTGTTTTCAGCTTGCAAAAATTAAGTTATGTCTATTTATCTTTAAGAGTACAAATCATCATTACAATAGTAACTCTTACATCATTATATATATGATATGACATCATATATAAAGGTACATCATTACATCATATATAAAAACTGGAACATATTACACTTCAACAATTCGAACACAAAACATTTATCATGGTTAAAACACAAATTATTATTTTTTTTTATTATACTGATCCTGTCATATTACGTAAACCAGTTTTCAAACATCCAGCAACTTCTAACTACTGTCTCTGTTAGAACTATTCTTATATTTGTAAATTTTTATGGCCTCTATGCTTGCCTGCAGAAAATACTTACAAATATTTGATATGATTGCCTTTTCTTCCAATAAGATATAATGCTTGATTTCATGAATTACATTTCCTGAAGTAACGTAAAATTCTATTTTCGTGTGCGAGTGAGATCAGAAAGTGAGAGAATGGAATTTGGTGTACGTGACTTTTGTTTGCCGCAGTTGGTAAGTGTACGTGATTTTTGAATGAACTCCACATGCCCAAGGATCATTGCATCAGCCAACTGCACTATTAAACATCACCAGGAAAGCAAACCAAACTGGTTAACGCAGGACACGGAGGGAGGTAGGGGTAGGACGGTTCAGCGATAGCATCAGTTAGTTGTGGAAAAATACATTGGAGAGAGCAGACCGCGTCTCATATACAAAGCAGTCACAGTTTTCACACCAAGTAGAATAGATGGCAGTGACTCAAGCAAGCTGTGCTCATTGTGAAAATAGTATGAATAATTAATTTTTCAGTTTTAGAAAGTGGTGAAAACACTCACCAAACAATGCACGCATCATAATTACAGTAATTCGGTGCCCACAGTCGTAAAAGATGTAGGCCTACAATAAGGTACTGTTATTACATCAGTGAAGTTTTCAAAGTTACTCACTATTACCAGTTTTTGACTTTCGGACAGACTTAAAGTACTGATTTTGTATTGATTTTGTACTATAATTTGATAAAATAATTATATGTATTTAGATAAGACCATGCTGTTAATAATTCAAATGTAGTTTTCCAAAATTATCTCACATAAAAGTGATTGCACCACAGAGAATAACCGTTTAGATAGGTTACCCTATACAGGATGATATATTATATAACACGTGTTGAATTATCATCATTTGTAGACGCTATATTAATGAACAAATCGACAATAGTGACATCAATTAATACATTTTGGTAAATGATGATAAATGTGTTAAATTATTTTTACGTCACCTACCTAACCTATGATCTGTGTTCCAACGGGGTGTCTAATGGACCTAGGTGTTCTGTGAGGGAAAGTTTTTATTTTAAATTGGTTTCATGGGGAAAGTGATACAGTTTCCACATTTCCTCCTATTAAAATGTGGTGGTGACCGTCGGACTTTGGTGTTTTTGGAAATCTTCCGTAAGTAGGTAAGTAAGAAAGTAGTAACGGGGCTTAATTCCTTCTTTCTTTTCTGCTTATATTTTTATGCCTGATTTAATTAAATAATTACAACACACACAGACACGCATGCGCACACACGTAACTTTCAGCCCAGCACCAGAACTTCAAAAGTTGCATTTACTGTGGCATCCATCCAATATGCCCTCCATATACGCCACTTAACAATTGCCTTCTTTTGCCACCACCTTGGATCTGGGACCCACAGTGTTTTATAATTTTTGTCTTAAGTCAGAATGGAGGTAGAATGAATGAATAAAGAATGTTAATAGTTTGAATCACTATGCCACCAGGTGTATTCTGAGTGTTGAGTATATAAGAACAGTACTTATTTGTTTTCATGCTTGGAAAGACATTGACCAAAACTTACTAATATGTCATTATCAAATACAGAATTCCTAATAATGTTATCAAAATGCATTGAATCTTTGACAATGTAACTCTAACTCTCAGCAAGGGGAGTAATCATAGGTAACAAATATTTTGATAGTTGTAACGTGACATACGACAGCACAAGATTTACAAGTATAATTAATGGAAGAAAAGCTGTACACTAAAGGAAAATAAAAAAATTATTAAATGAAGAATGACAGCACAACACTAACTAATGTTGACTTAGACAAAGATGATGACTAGACCCAATAGATTGGATAAGGTGAGACAGAGACAATACTTCAAGCCACTATATAACAACTATACGAACCCAAGTATTAACAAGAATGATATATAAAAAAATTAAAAGTACAAAATTAGATAGGAAAATAAATAATATGTAACCTATAGGAAAGATAAAAAGAAAAAGGAAATGTAAAAACAAATATACTAATAAAATATAAAAAGAATGTTAATAAATCAAAAGACACTAATATAAAAAAACTTGAATAACAATGATTCATTGGGAAGGTGATACGTAACAAACATTGATAGGACCCAGCAAAGATAAATACATGAAACCTAGATTAAGATGTTAGGAGGTGAACACTAAAAGTGATAAATGATTAAGAAGGTTAATAATCAATAATAAACCATTATAGGACCCAGTGATAGTAAATGAATTATATAAACACACTAGCTAAGAAAGTGCAATGTAGTCAAAAAATAAAATAATAAACTTGTAATAATAGATTATAAGTAATCTATTAACCCAGTTATAGTATAGTATAAGTATGATAAGGGATATATTGTTTTAATTTTAATGAAGGAATGTTATAAAGTTATATTAATCACATAGAAAATATGGATAAAGGACACTAAAATTTGGAGTTAGACACTATATTCTCTAAAGTGAGTTTATAAGGGAATATTAGTGCATATTTAATGTTCATTTTTGTTATAGGCTTCTTTGATTGTAATTAACCGAAATATTGTTATGTTGAAAATTGTTAAAACAAAACCATTCAAACACATGTAAAACTTCAGATACAGGCATGGACCTAAAAAGAGTTATTAAGTAGTTATATAATGTTATGTGATGATTAAAAATAATCAAATGTTATGATTTAAGTTAGTTTGTTTCAGTAATAATGTTTAGTAACATATAAAATTAACATAAATGACTATAAACAATTGTAATGAGTATAGGGTAGATGAATTATGAACTATAGGCATTAGGCCTAGAACTGATAACCAGTAATTGGTGAAAATTAAGATAAAGGAATAGCCATTTATAAAATCAAGTGTATAATCTGTTTAGGTTTCATAATAATAGTGTAGGATGCACAAATGGATAGATAATAATTAGTTTAAATGTAATTAACAAAAGAAAAACCAAATGAAAAAATAGTAATCTGTAATAATTTGACAAAAGGTAACTTTGTGTGGTATCAAAATAATTTGTAAACAAAGAGCAAATTAATGGTGTTATTGTATTTAATATTACAGGTAGTTTAAGGGAGTTATAATAATTTAACGATTTTTAATAATTTTGTATAGAAAAACGTTAGTTTTGATATAACAATGTTATAAATTATCAACCAATAGGAACTAGTGTTTGACAGGGAGTTGCCATAACAACCAAACCTTGTTAGAAAGGAACCGTTAATAAATTGTATCATTCCATTATTAGAGTTTGAGTAGGGTAGATGTATTAAACCCACAAAGAATAAAAAAGTAGTAATTAAACCAATTTTATCAAAAGTAATGATCAAGAGGATAAATTAAATCACAGTAGTAACATTGATACTAAACAAATTAATAAACTCACCAGAAGAAATTAAAATTTAACCAGAAGGAATTGCTGAAGAAGCCCAAGTGAAGGAATAATAACCAACTGAAGGAAGAAAATATATGAACACGTAAATGAACCATGGAACCGGACTTAACCAGTATGACTAAGGGAAATTAAACAACGTAACCAGAGAACTACGAAATTTGCACTTGGAATTAACCGGACCACCCAAGAAAGGACAAGCAGCAGTATTCGAGAGAATTAATACCCTGGATAGCAGAGACGAAGGATTGTTAAGTATATTTTAAGTACGACTTCACAGAAAAACACAAGAACAACCAACCATAAGTGAACTATACTTTCCACATCACTTATCACTTTTAATAAACACTTGAACTTGATTTTATTTAACAAACACCTCAATTTGAATGACTACATCAATCCAACATTGGTTTTTTAAGGAATATGTTTAAAAAAACGGAAGGTTCACTAACCGTAAATAACCTATAAAACGCTAATTCCCATAGATATAATTTACCACTGTAATTATAAGTATATCACCTGTTCTATAATATTTATATGGTATTTGTAAAATTTTGTACTTTTATTAGTCCATTTAACATTTTCTGTAGTCACAAGAACTTCGACCTGAGATTATAAATAACCAAAAATCAACTGTATGCGTGAGTCTCGACAGGAACTAGCGGACAGAATAGCCAACCGCGAATAATTAAACATGCCGGCGCAAAAATAAGAATTATAATTTGAAGGAAATTGTAGAATTTGAACACAATTAATAATTTTTAATAAACAAAATAGAAACAGTAAACTGTATGTTTGATTTTATTCAACTAATATTTAAAATTTGAGCACAAAATATAGAATAGTAAACTTTAAAATTTTGGTTGACTAAGGAGAGTTGGCCAACACGACGGTGAGGCAGTAAATACGAATTTAAACGGCCGAACTGGTGAGTAGACATTCTCCAATTGTAAACATTATAAATACGAATTATCGATACATTACATAATTCAGGACCAAACCAAAAGCTATCGGTCTCAGTGGGATGTTTACTTTGTATACCTTAGATAATCCATAAATGTGTGGAACATTAAATGATGAGGCATTAAGTTATGTTACATGATAAGCCATTTTACAAGGAACACACTACTTATACTTAACTGAACACTTTCAGTCCTTCCTCTCTATTTGGGAGGTATGATTTTTGTTTACTGAAATACGTTCATTCAATTTTACAATGTCTCCTATTATTCTATCATAATAATAAGAAGTGTATAACAGGAATATCTCCCCTCCCTTATCCACTTTTCTAACAGAAAGCTCTTTATTTTCCCATAACTCCTTTACTGCTTGCCACTCTTGTTTCATTATGTTCGTTTTTACATACTTGTTTTTTCCTCAACCAGTGTTGACCCAACAGGAAAATTCATCCCATTATTCCTCAGATAACTTTTGAATACATAGTTTGCACAAGTGAGGGATAACTATGGGCCACATGCTACAATAGTAATACTAATAGAGTATTAGAGATGAGCAATGTAGTTTACTGAAATGAACTGATCATATCTAGGTTGGTCATCTCAGCGCGAACTAGCACAGTGAACTAGGTCACTGGTTTAATCTGTCAGATCCCTCTTTTGCTAAAAATTTTATAGAGGATGCTAATTTTTTTATAGGCTCTTTCTGTTTATCTGAGGATGCAGGCCAGGGATGAGATAACATCTCTGCACTTGATATAACTTCAAGGCGCATGAATCTTAGCTGGAGATAACCAGTACCTTTTTTATTGGCCTGTCAGCAAAACAAACACTTAAATATTATTTAAATAAAGAAAATTATGTAAATAAATATAGTCATGTTGTCTTTGGTCAGAATCATGGGGCCCATCTCTCATTTAAGAGTAGTAATAAATAACACAACACATGCAAGACTTCTCAGGTGTCTATCTTTTTTTAGGACTCAATCTAACCTTCAAATGACTACACAAATGCTGAATGACTTCAAACAACTTAACTACAAATGTTCAATTTCAAAAATTATTTGCTAATTATGTGACAGCCTTTGACGGAAGACTACAAATGAATCTTACTTGTCTACAGAAGAAAGATTGTTTGTATGTTAAAAATCCTTTACCTCTTGTGCATTCTCTTCTATTTTCACTTCTTCTAAATCAATTTCATCCTTCACAATGGTACTGATGTCTTGAAAAAACCGCTGAAACAAAATACAAATTGTTTACCAACAATCAGTTGATATCAGTCTTTCTTTCAATTTCAAACAAAGCACTGTAGCGTAACAGTTATAATTATATCTGAATACACGCCTGTGCTTTTTTAAAACAATAAAACACCTATCTAATACGAAATTATTATATTTTTTCAAATCAAGTACTGCCTTATTTAGTAGAACAGTTTAAACCACACACACACACACACAGAGGTATGGTAGAAAAGTTTGGTCAGATGTATTATCTGACCGAGTCAACAAAACATGCAGGAAAAATAGTGAACTAACGGAGTTCAGAGACAAATGTGCAAGCGCATCTCACCCAACCAAGCAGTTTACAGTCATACTCAAAAGTTTGTCATTTGAATGTATGTTTTCCCAGCGGTGAATATTGTGAGCATCGATTTACGTTACAAGTACTAGTCTAATATTTGTGCGTGTTCGTGTTACAGAGTTTGTCATTTGTATTTATGTTTACTAATTGTGTGTATCATTGATCTGCGGTATAATTCATATTTGTGTGTGTCCATGTTACAGAGTTTGTCATTTGAATTTATATTTACTAACTGAGAGTATCGTAGCATTGATCTGTGGTATAATTAATATTTGTGCGTGTTCGTTTACAGTTTTTTCATTTGAATTTATATTTACTAATTGTGAGTAATTTTCATACTGTACTTTTTATACAGTGTAATTTCCAGACTTTTAACACCACACTTTTAAAACTCATTAACTGTAGAATTGAAAGATGACAAGTAACAAAGAAAGGCCTACAATTCGCAGTCAAGGACGCCAAATAGTTGGGTGAGTTATTCAATTTTTTGATGGAGAAAAGAACAGTGGTTGTTATAAGTACCCAATAAACAACGCGACAAAGCAAGCAGCAGCTGCAACAGGAAAGTCAGAAAACACAATTTGTAAGATACGGAAAGACATAAAAGTGTCAAAATCGACTGGTAGAAAACTGAGCACTCCTGGAAAGACACATCAGCAGAGTACAAGAAAAATTGTTTTAGATGATTTTGATTTATGTGCAGTCCGCTGTACAATACATACTTTTTATACTATTAAAAAGCAGGTTCCTACGTTACAATCGGTTCTTTCTTAATTAAAAAGTGACATAAATTTTAAGGGATTCAAGGAAACTTTATGCAGAATTATACGTAAGCTTGGATTCTGATTTAAAAAATGTAAAAATAAAAGAAGTATATTGATGGAGAGAAACGAAACAGTTGCATGGCGAACTAGATACTTACGATGGATTAGGAGGAATGACACCTGTGACAATAAGCGACCTGTTATTTTTCTCGACAAGACACTCGTCCGTCCCACTTACACAGTGAACAAATGTTGACAGGATCCTACAAGTAGTAGTTTTAAAAAATAATAGTACTGGACAATGCTGGATCATTGTTCATGCAGGTTGGGAGAAAGGTTTCATTCCTGAAGCCTTACTTATGTTCAAGTCTCAAACTACAAGTGGAGACTACCACCACGAGATGAACTTTGAAAATTTTTCCCGGCGGGTTAAGGAAAAACTGTTGCCAAACCTTCCAGAAAAGTCTTTTGTTTGCTGTAGAGGCCTAGTGTAGTTAATAAAATGCTTAAATATCACCTCATTTTGGTCCAGAGTTACAGTGGCATGCCTTACAGTGGTGTCCCTTCCAGCAGCAGCGGAACTAGAGTCTAATGGAGTTCAGTTCATGGTGAAGGTGGAGTTACACCATGCTGGAGTCAGATCTCCGACTACCTCGGGAACCCGGAGGTCGATTGAGCTTTTACTTAGGCATAAAAGAGAAGAAAAAACCCACAATTATACAAGCTCTGCGCTGCCGGGAGAGACGTGTAGACAGCTGTGTTCGCTTCTGTTGCAGGCCGGCGACTATCTCACTCAAACGTGCGTTCGCTGATCAGCGAACCTAATCGTATTCCCCACTAGATCGCGCGGGTATGCCTTAACCGCCGACACATGGTAATACAGAACGATTCTGACTGATGACTTTGCCAACCTTAATCATTCTATTCTATACAAATGCCAGTTTCTCAAAAAACCGGCACCCTCCCACCCCAAAAGGGCAACATGGTTGCCCAACACTAGAAACTTGGGTACCCGACATAGTACCCCCTACAATCTTCTATACCACAGTCTCTCCGGTAAGTCTCAATAAATATCGCTCTTAGGAGAACAGAGGCTCAGAAGGAAAACAAAAGAGATGGAAAGAAGAAGTGTAGTGGGTATACTTGTGTGCATGTAAGTACTTGTGTAAGTGTGCAGGCACTGCACGCTGACTTGATCAGGGCCAGCATACAGCAAGAAGGGACAGAAGAAGAAAAGAAGAAAGAGAATTTCGGGAGCTCCCAGAGTTCTGACCTCCTACGCCCTCCCACTTACGTTTTGAGACACCATTTCTTACCCACTTGAACAGGGCCTCATGCTCCATATTTACACGGGGAGGAGCTATCCAACAACAAAACAACTCCCTACTATCGATTCATCCAACATTCTCAAGACGGGGGGGGGGGGAATGATGGTCTCCATGAGACTATAATCTAAGATAACTGACCCGAAGGTGGTAAATGGCCAGCAGACGGCATGACTGCCTAAAATGCTCGTCAATGCCAGAGGCCCAAATTTATATAACACTACTGGTAGCATGATCCAAGGGTATGTCAAAACATACCGGGTTGACGAGGTCCACAACCGGCCCCGTCGACCCGGTAGGTTTCACTCCTCTCTCTTAACTCCTTTTTTTTGTTTTTCCATTCTTTTTCTAATTTTTTTTTTATATTTTGTTTTGTAAGGTGAGGGTTAGGAAAATCGGGAAGAGGAAAAGGGCAAGGATCATTGGAAGGTCAAGAGCTAGGACTAAAGGTAAGGACATGGCTTCCTCCGGAAATAAGGATAAATGGAGAAAACCAAGGCTCACGCAGGGAGAGGCGTGTCCCTGAAGTAGACGAACACCACTGGGTCTGTGGGGAACATCTACCCGCTACCCGAGTCTCTCTCACTGCAAGGCAACCCCTCAGCGCATGCCACCCTCAGGAAGATGAACACCTTTACCAACACGGAGACCATCAAAATTCCTCCCCATACCAGCCCGTCTACCCCCTGCGACAGAGCTTCAGTTTAGAAGTGTGCGGTTATTTCTTTTGAATCGCTCCCCGGTTCGCCCAACCTAGCCGTCACCGGCGATGCGAAACCCAGGATACGATATGGGCCCAACCAGCAATAACATAATTTTGCGGCTCTCTTGTCCACGGCTGAGCTGATCGGATGGCTTTGGCAGTAGACCCAGTCCCCTGGCTGGAAGGGGTTAGGAATTCGCCCCCATTATATTGACAATGGACCCGCTCGTGCGCTCACAGCAAATTCTTCTGAGCCTCCTTCCACCTCTCCGCTGTTCCACTATCTGGCTCCCGTGGCAGAAGATCCTCAATGTTCCACAAGTTAGTCAGCGGGAGTGCGGGCGAGAATCCAAACATAATTTCAAAGGGAACGGCCTGGTGACTGTCATGCAGGGCTGTATTAAAGGCTAGCTGTAACCACTTAAGATTCTGGTCCCAGGTGGTTTGTTGCTCTGCATGATAAGCAATAAGCGCGGACCTGAGATTCCTGTTGAATCTCTCTGCGTGGGACGGTTGTGGGTAATAAGGAGAAGTGGTTACATGCTTGGTCCCACTGGCCAAAACACATTCGCCGAAACTCACCTGAAATAAACTGCAGACCATTGTCAGAGACAATGATGGTCGGAAGACCGAAATGCTGAAATACAAGAACGGTCAAACGAGCCGTTGCCTGCTGTAAGGGCAATAGCCAGGCAAACTTTGAAAAAGCATCCACACATACAAGTAGGTAAGCATTACCAGACTTGCTACGGGGGAAAGGTCCCACGTAGTCGATGAATAGCTTCTCCATCAGTCTGCTCACCACATCAGATGACAACAACCCTAACTTGGTGTTCTGGGCAGGCTTACTTAAGCCACAGAGATGACAATTCTTCACACGGTTCGCAATATCCCTATCCATGCCCTTCCAGATGAAGTGTCGCCTAACACTGGAAATGGTCTTCGAAATTCCCTTATGCCCACCTACTGTGGAATTGTGATAATAGCTGAAGACCATGGGCACTAACTTGCTAGGCAGCACGATCTTAGGGGCACGTCCCTTTTTCTCCCTACAACACAGGACGCCCTTGGACAGGAAGTAATGGGCCTGTACGTTACCCTCCTTTATGTTCTGGATGATAGGACCCAGCTCCTCGTCATATAACTGATGCGGTAACACATCAGTGAAGGCTAATGGAAAATCTAACAGGACTGAACAGGGTTGCTCAGATTGGACTTCACTGGGTTGGGAAAACATGCATGACAAAGCATCTGCAACCACATTTTGAGTTCCCCTAATGTGTTGCACACCTTGAACTTGAAATCTTGACCACCCGTCTACCAATTTTACCCAGTTGCCAGGGATGAGCAAGAAGTCAAGAGAGAGCCTGATTGTCGGTCTCGAGCAGGAACTCAGCATATTCCAGAAAACGCCTGAACTTATCTAGAGCGTACACAACAGCTAAACACTCTAGCTCATATACTGAAGATTTTCTTTCTTGCTGGGTCAACGTTTGGGATATAAAGGCCACAGGCTGCCTAGCACCATCAACAACTTGGGACAGAACCGCTCCGAGCGCCACTGAACTAGCGTCTGTCTGCAGTATGAAAGGCTGTGAAAAATCTGGCATCCGTAGCACCGGTGGGGAGATGATAGCCTCCTTCAAGGTATCAAAGGCCTTCTGTTGTCTCTCACCCCACACAAACTTGGTCCCTTTTTTCTCAATTCGTTTAATGGAGCAGTGATCTCCGCTGCATTCCGAATAAATCTACGGTAGAAGCTGACCATGCCAACAGATCTAGCAATGCCTTTGGCATCCCTAGGAGGGGAAAAATCCCGGATGCCCTGTGTCCTTTCGGGATCCACCGTGACACCCCGGTGCGAGACAAGATGCCCCAAAAAGGAAATACTTTCTTGTGCGAAACGCACCTTCTTCGGATTAACTGTGAGACCCGCGCTCCTCAATCTGCACATCACCTCCCTTAGATGACATAGATGTTCCTCGTAAGTCTTGCTATACACGAGCAAGTCTTCTAAATAATTGAAAATAAATTTGAACTTGACGTCGTGGAACACATGGTCGAGTAGACGCGTGAGGGTTTGGGCGCCCACTGCCAGGCCCACGGGAACTCGAGTGTACTGATACAAATTCCACGGTACACAGAACGCCGTGTATGGTCTGCTTTCCTTAGATAAAGGGATCTGGTGATATGCAGTGTTGAGGTCAATCACGGTGAAGTACTTGGCCTCGCTAAACCAGTCAAAAGCTGAGTGGAGATCCGGAAGTGGAACAGAATCCACTTCAATATTTGCATTCAATTTTCTATAGTCTATGACCAGTCGGTGTTTACCCCCAGGCTTGGGTACCAGAAACGCTGGACTAGCATAGCTGGAATTAGAAGGTTCAATCACCCCTTGCTCTAATAACTCTTGAACCTTCTCTCTCAGAATGGCCATTTTTGGAGGTGCGAATTTATACGGGTGTGACCTCACTATTTTGGAGTCTGTAAGACGGATTTTATACTCCAACAAATGTGTGAGTCCCAAGGTAGGAGTTAACACCGAGGGAAATTCTTCACACAGTTGGTCTAGGGCCTTCTGCTGGGACTGAGTGAGATGGTCTCATGCAGAATCGGGACAAGCCACCTCTTGGATACCTCCCTTAGCTCCCTGGTATCCAAGGAACGGAATAACGACTCCCCGATTGAACTTAAAATAACATTGGTGCCCATGGATGTCCAACACGAGACCACTTTTAGCGATGAAGTCGGCACCAACAATGCAATCTACTCCCAGAGCCGGAGAAACCAGAAAAGGCCACACCCAGGAAAAACCGTCGATTTTGAATTTAAAGGAAATCACCCAGGAGATGGGCAGGATTTCCCGTGATGCAGTCCAGCATACCACCGAAGACAGATCCGCTCCCTTTATTAAGCCCTGTTTTTCAAGGTCCGCATACACTCGGGATGAGATGATAGATCGGGCTGAACCGGAGTCAACCAAAACTCTGAGCTAACTCCCCTTCACCTTGAGCGATAGAAAGGGGCATACAGAAGTATGTTGCGGGATGGTAGTCAGGACCTTGATGTCAGAAGAGTCGGGCCCTGTCACTGGCTTGGAGGTAATAGGATACGGAAAAGACCCAGACCGAGGGGAACACATCCTCCGACATATCTTCCCCTGGCTGCTTAGTTTTTGTAGACCGGACTCTCGGGGAAAGCGATGGATGCACACCACCCTCCGGACAATTTTGGGCAACGTGCCCCTGTCTATTACATCGGAAACAAATGACACCTCTAGAAATGCCACGCCTGTCATCGGCGGACTGCCCCGGTCGGGGCTGGGACTGTACGACACATCGCTCCCCCTTCGAAAATCGGGCTGACTCGTCCCTCCGGATCCTCTCAACTCGTCATTGCCCTGTATAGCTCGGGATAACACACACAACTTATCGAGGTCCACAAAACTGCGTGGCCGCTCCGCAAAGACCAAGCGCGACCTCTCCTGGGGCGTCACACCTTCTAAAATAATTTGGACGATCTCTTCCTCCGACAATCCCAGCCCCAGTATTCGCGCAGCATCGCGGATGCTGTGTACAAAATCAGCTAGACTCTCACCGTTTAATTGTACCCGGTAGAAATGTGTCTTAATTGCTCACGCAATCTGCCGGGCACGCATGCGTCCAACACCCCCCGGTGAAAAGACGTTACACTGCCGCCACATCGTATTGTCTGCGCGACCCACTTAGCCATGGACCCGCGACAGTAGGGATACACGAGCTCGAGGAGGGTCCGATCTGACATTCCTGGGAAGTCGGACAACTGAAAAAATATTCGGAAAAAAAGACATTAAACCGTCCACATCCAGCCCATCTACCACCGGCAGCTGCTGGATGATTGTAGAGAGAGGATTCGGCAACTTATGATAAGAGGCGCCCGCCATCCCCGAGAAAGCAGGCAACTGAGCCACTAGATTTTGCGTCCGCTCTGTATTCAACTCAGGAGGTTAGGGAGAAGCCACGGGAGTGCGAGATTGGCCCGGCTCAAAGCCCAGCAATGGTGTCACCACTTGATCCGTAAGTGACTTAACTGTGGTGCTGATCTCTGCAATCGTCGTCTGTGCGGGCAAGTTCTCCAGTCGGCGTTCTAGGTGTCCCAAACGCTGCCGGACCCTCTGCCTGGCCCGCAGGGTGGGTGGGGCCGACTCAAGACCCTCAATCAGCTCCCACAACTCACCCCACTTCTCCTGGCAGAGCTCTACTTCCGCTGTCACATCAGTCAATTTGACGGCGGACGTCAACTACTTCCTCAGTGAAGTGACGTCTCCCTGGGGCCTCCCACACCAGGACCTAATCTCAAACTCGAGCTCGTGCTTGAGGAATAAGTCGGGATTAATGCCACTCATCCCTGAGCCGCCCGAATAGTTCTACACCACACACAATATACACCACAATACAACAAGACCACAATCACGAAAGTCAGAAAAACCTGAGTACTATTCTTCCATCAAGTGGACCCCGGGTTCCCTAGCGCTGCGGAGACCTGACCCACTCCTGAACTAGCTCTTGTTCACACCACACAAGAGGACAAACAACTTTTGACACTAACATAACACCTGAAAACCCCAACACCTAACACACAACACATTTCACAAACCCATACTTAACAACCATCAAAAGCCAATACTGAATTTCCACAAAAAACTTGAACAATGAACTCTGTCGGTATGCCTGACCATACTGACTTCCGATCGGGCCATACCGCATCCTTCTAAACGCACGCGCTATTATTCGAATATCGATTAATGATACAGTCTACTCCCATCACAACGCCCCAGATCTCCGGTAATTCAAGTCTCAAAAAAAAAAAAATTCCAACTAAAAATGCATGCCTCGTGGTGGCACCCAGTTTACAAAATCAAAACAGGCTGACTAGCGGACATCAACATAATATATAAAACACTGAACATAACACAACACAGGCATATATATCAATCTCCCTTACCTTTTCTAAGTGATAATTTTTTTGTAGACTATTTCCGAGTTTGCAAGCCCCGTCACACCAAAGGACCCAAGGGTTCAACCCTAGATAGAACCATGCTCTGCTACCATTTGTAACCCCTCTTTTTATTTGTGGGTGTTTCAATTTTTTTTTTTTTTTTTAAAGAGAGGCTACTAGATATTTATGACTAGGCAGAAGGCCTAGAAGAAGCATAAAATGTGCTGGGTCCAGTGAGACGGAACTTGCAATTAAAACTCTCTATTAACAAACAATCAGAATGATCACTGTTGCACACCACTATATAAAAATTATTCCGATAATTTTTATATAGTGGTGTGCAACAGTGATCATTCTGATTGTGATTTTAACCACTAACACAAATTTCTTTATTAACAAACAAATAACAACTTTTATTATTTCATGTGTTTTCATATTTCACATAATTCATATTCTTGGTATATTTTGTATTTAAATCATATTGATAATTCAGAAAAAAAATTTAATATCACAAATTCCCAGAATAGTATTGCAGACATAATAAATCTTTGAACATTTTAAATATATCTATATATTATTCATTCATTTATATTATCGTTAATATAACATTTTCCTTTCCTTTACATTGCAACTATTCTTCATTCACGTAACACATAACATAACATAAAGACCACACATAATGCACAAAGATAACAAATATAAATCCCCGCTATCATTATAAATATAAAAGCTTTGCGCCCCCCTGTGTATTTTTATCGCCACACAATTTAGAAATTTAAAATGGCTGCCACCAACCCTGCTAGTTTTATTAAAGAGATACCATGTATAAAGTGAAAAAGCCTATAGCCAGCATGTATAGCTTAGTCAAAAAAATACCACATACATAATTTTAAAATGCTTGTAACAATCCTGTACAATTTTATCAAAAGTACATTTATAAATTTAAGAAAATTGGATTGGCCCATAATAGCAAAAAGACAGTTCCCATTTAAAGTGTCATCACAGCCTGTATAGTTTTATAAGAAGTACATTTATTAATTTGAAAGACAATCTGAATGGCCCATAATAGCAAAATATAATTACAAAGTTAAAGTGTCAGCACAGCCTGTGTGGTTTTATAAAAAAAATACATTTATGAATGTAAAGAAAAAATATGTGGATTGATCCATGATAGCAAAAATACAATTACAAGGTTAACGTGTCATCACAGCCTGTATAATTTTATAAACATTGTAAAATCTTTCATTTTATGAAAATATAAAAACTTAAAGAAAATCTGAATTGACCATAACAGCAAGAAAATACAATCATAAATTTAAGTGGCAGTACAGCCTGTATAATTTTATGAAAATGGTAAGATTTTAATTTTATAAAAATATAAAAACTTAAAGAAAATCTGAACTGACCCGGCCGCGGACATGTGCCAGGGCTTGACCCGGCAAAGGGGAACATGTCCAGGAGCCTGCATGGATTTGCACCACCAGGTGCCTACCCAAGGTTATAATGTGGGAACAGGCCTAAGGCAGATAAAAAGACTCCCAACCCTTCTTTAAAAGGCAAGTAAAATAGTGCAAAAACATCGTGATAAAATAAAAACCAAACCAGCCGGTTCAGTTCATCCTGTACAAACAGCACCCATCTACTTAATGGAAATACAGATTCCCCTCAATCCTCTACAACCCCATCCAGAATCACCCAAAAAAAAGCATAAAATTAATATCCGCCAGACACATGCCGGCGACCAGGCTTACAATTAATCTGGTGCGTAATTACATAATGAGCACAATGAAGAATAACTTGTTTTTTTTTATGGATGGTTAAATTCACAAAACATGGTGTTTGCTGTAGAGGCCTAGTGTAGTTAATAAAATGCTTAAATATCACCTCATTTTGGTCCAGAGTTACAGTGGAATGCCTTACAGTGGTGTCCCTTCCAGCAGCAGCGGAACTAGAGTCTAATGGAGTTCAGTTCATGGTGAAGGTGGAGTTACACCATGCTGGAGTCAGATCTCCGACCACCTCAGGAACCCGGAGGTCGATTGAGCTTTTACTTAGGCATAAAAGAGAAGAAAAAACCCACAATTATACAAGCTCTGCGCTGCCGGGAGACGTGTAAACAGCTGTGTTCACTTCTGTTGCAGGCCGGTGACTAACTCACTCAAATGTGCAGTTCGCTGATCAGCGAACCTAATCGTATTCCCCACTAGATCGTTCGGGCACGCCTTACCCCCGACACATGGTAGTACAGAACGATTCTGACTGACGACTTCGCCAACCTTAATAATTCTATTTTATACAAATGCCGGTTTCTCAAAAAACCGGCACAGTTGTTATGGACAATGCACCACACCACAGTGTACAAGAAAACAAACCGCCAACTACAGCTTCTCGAAAAGCGGAAATCCAGGAGTGGCTAAGAAAAATGGGAGTCAGTTTTCAGAAGATATGACGAAAAGTGAATTATTGGAAATAGTTCGCTTTTGAAAGCCATCACCAACGTATAAAGTAGATACGATTTTTAAAGAAATAGGGCACGAAGTGATAAGATTACTTTCCATACCACTGCACCCTGAATGCCACTGAGTACGTATGGAACATAGTTATGGGACAAGTAGCAAAATTCAATGTCGATCAGAAAGCAGGTGATATTAAAAACCTCACCGAAAATGTTATTGCTTCTATTTCAGAAAGTGACTGGAAGAAAGCTATACAGCATGTAAAAAGAGAGGAAGATAAATACTGGGAAACTGATGCTTTGATGGAAGACGAAATAGAGAAGATTATAATATCGGTTGGGGGAGAAGAATCTTCTGACACTTCCACTGATACAGACGACGACAGTGAATGCTTTAGTAATTTATCGGATGGATGTGAAATGTCTGGTGTTGAAGAATTAGAATAGAATGCCACTTAATATGAAAACTGTATCAGTGCTTTCACAACATAAAATTTGTGTTGAGTGAAGTGAATTTGAGTGAATAGTCCAACTATTTTTTTTTTCTTCTACTAATTATTTACAATGTTATGTTTTTCCGGTACAAATTAGCATGTGCGTTTTAATTTATTTCTCGCGGTATTGTTTTAAAAAATAAGACAAAGTTATAGTTTTAGTGATATAATTGTTTGAAAGACACTTGAATGCAACTTCTCAAGATACGCTTCTAAAAATTTCATCACGGTAAGATTTTTTCCATTATTTATTAAAAGGTAATTTAATTCACAACCACGAATTAGCAGTGATAATAATTTTGTCTTTAATACTAACGAATAACACACAATAATTAGTATATGGGCATTATAGCCAAACTGAGAATTACAAAAAACGTAAAAAGCAAAGTGTCATTACTTCATTGTTTACATCGAGTTCCAAATAAATACAATTATGATTTACTCAGTGATACTGATCACTGTTGTTTCGTACGTAAAACCTGTTCTGTTGGAGACAGAACAAAATCAGTCATTTTGTTTGAAATATTTCTCTTATATATCCTACCATAAAAACTATTATGAGAGTACCTTTGTAAATTGTCTTTGATGGAAATAACTTACCTGATCTACAACAATAACGCCCTACCCTTTACCAATATACCGTTATTGCTTTGTAAGATTAGCCACTTTGTTCAGACTTATTAATACCTACCGACTTGTCAACCTGTCCTTTGTAAAACATTAGATCTTGTTGTTCATAACTTAGTGAAGTATCAGTAATAGGTAATTCATTATTTCCTACTATGGAACACTTATTTCTAAATTAAATACTAAATAGAATAATACAGTGATAACTTTAAAGAATAATTAAAGTTCTCTATAAACTCATTCACTACATATTTTAATCCGATTTTAATTACTTCAAAAATCTAAGTACTTTACTCAATAATAATAAAACAAAAAAGCAACCAAAAATAGTTTAACTTTTAATCAGTTAATTTTATTTTAACTTTAATCAGTTAGTTTTTGTAACTATTAACTGTAACTTTAACTTAGTTAGTTTGTTTGGGCAGTAACTTTAACTTTGATCAGTTAACAATTATTATGAGCTTTCCCAAGTCTGTTTATAACGTGATATCGTGTTTATAACGTGGTACACACAATATCACGTTAGAAACTTGCTAATTGAATAGAAATTAAATTCACTTGTTTCATATAATTTCACTCGTTAATAGAACTACCATTTGTAATAGCAAAACCTTTCTCTACCAGCTAACGATTCATGTTGCAATTCGAAAAAATCATGAGAAAAAGAAACATAACTTTATACATGTATGAAAAGTACAAAGTTAAACATTGAATAGCCTTATTGACATATTAAGCTCCAAACTGAAGTAACAATAATTTATGTTGATCAACAACAGAGACACAACTAGTTATGTTTTACAAGTCAATACCTAATTGAAATTGTGGAGTTTATTGCAAATATTGTTTATGTTTATGGTCAAAGTAATTTAATAATTTTTGAAACGGTGTAGAATAACAATTTTGACACCATGTGTGTACAGTTTAAGTATTATAATGCTCTAACTTTAATTTTTGCACGAGTAAATTATCTAGTCGCGTATGAGTTTTACTTTGACTGTACAAACGTCAACCAGCGTAGGGGAACATACTGAACCGTCACGCAACTGGCAGTGGCAGTGCTGCTACGCTTCCCCTCTCCAGATTCTATGTTAACTGAGCCATGTAATACAAGGGCCAATCCATATGAAATCAACCAATTATAAAATAATTTGTTGCTGACATATTTGATTTTATTTTTAATTATACATTTTCTGTTTCTATATATATCTGGGAGTACAAAACAATTTTTTTCACATTTTTATCACTAACACTTTGGCTTCTAGTGGCCATTTTGTTTAGAAGGATCTGTCATTTATGGCATTTTCAAAGGTTAACGGTAAGTTAAATAACTATTTTATTTATTAAGATATCAACTTGAAATAAAAACCATCTTAATCTATATGAAACCATCTACAATTCATGTTATGACCAAAAATTTGTTAGGTTTTAAGGAAGTAACCTAAAACTTGATTAGAAATCGTGTTTTGATTAGAATAAATTAACGATTTTAAAACAATTTTTTTCATAGAAGGGATGCAAACACACATTAAATATTTTTTTCCACAAAGATATAATAGACCACTAGATGTTATTAAAATTTGAGATCATTTACATCCATCCTTTAGGTTTTACGAGCCTTCAAACATTGAGATTTGGCAAAAATTGCTGATTTTCAAATTGGTATATCTCTAAAGGGACTGAACAAAAAAAAAACTGAAATTTTCTCAAAATATTCTTCTAGTAACTAGTAATCAACATATAAAATTTCATCGTGTTTTAACTACAAATTGTATTAGAAAGTTACAATTTTTGAAAAATTTAAATTTACGCAATAGGTAAAAAACAATAGTTAGCAATCTAAAAATGATATTGGCCTACTAAATTTTAACATTAGAATTAGATGTATAAATACCTAAACTGTTAACAAAGACTAAAGTAATATATATATTTACATACAATGTGCAAAAAAAGTTATTTGCGATTAAGCTGTTGCAACAAAAAAATTGAAAGTCTTAAATAAAACTAGGTGAACTTACATTTTATTGTAGTTTGGATTTTACTCAATCCTTATTGACTTCTGAACATATTTAAATCTTATATTGAATATTTTTATAGTTCATGTGTTTAGACTGATCCTTAGGCATGATAAAAAGTTCTTTTACTCTACTGTAATTGTCCAAAAGAAACCACTGTATTGTACAAATGAGTTATTTGTAGAGATAATTTTTCTGTTATGTTGTATCCACGACCAGTCATGGTTGTAAGTTCCAATGGTGATAATTTCCTCAAAACCTTTGTCACTGGTACGTACACTCTGTCACTCTTTGAAATCTTGCATGATGTTTGAGGGCTGTGTGGACGGTAAAAATGAATCATCAAGTCACTGTTTCCCATACTCACATTTTCAACTTCACCAATCCACCAGTTCTGATCATAAATACAGGCTACAATGTCATTTACTTTGAAAGACCTAATTTCAAAATATGGTAAAATGGAAACACTATGTTCACTGTAAATGTCACTGTTTGAGTGAACATAACACCTTATGACGCTAGGATTTTGTGGAACAAACTTGTGATGTGTTCTTGTTTCTGGTAATTTTTTACAGGTTTTAAACCTTTGGCTCAGTTTTGCTTAATTTCTTTCAACTTCTTCTAAAGGTACAAATATGTAGGAAATACATTTAATTTCTTCAGAGCAAAATTTGAACATTTCTTCTGCTGAAAGTATCTGGTCCGAATATGGTCTTTGCAAACTACCCATTGAGACAGCCCTCTTTGTAGCCCCTCCAATCCCATCACAGGCATTCTTCCTGTGAGAAGTGGCAAAAAAATGCCATTCAGCGTCAAGACCGAAGTCTTTAGAGTGGTTGCAAATATTCAAAAAGTTTTTTTTTGTACTGGCTGCCAGCTCCATTGCTAAAATAAACTATTTTTGTGACTGAAGGGGCAACTTTTTTGACATCTTCAGTCAAATGATTTTGAAAACAGTGCACAGCCACGGTACTATGGTCTAAACAGTCACTTATAACACAAAGGCTTCTGGAACAAACTTTACCATCATTTAAATAATAGGGTGCAGGGTAACCTGTGGGTTGCACCAATGATAACTCTGAATTTCGTCTTGAATGACGAAGGTGAAATTCTCAGCAAAGTCGCCCAGAGTGATACAGATTTCCTCTGTCATTGTATCTTTAGTTGTTTTAAGTACTTTGACTGAACTTTGGAGATGAAGTGGTGTTTCTTTAAAAGGTTAGCTTCTCTATCAGAGCTTCAAAAAATTCATCCACATGTAAAACTTCAGTGATCAAGTTAGCTCTATCAGTGCTGATCCACTGTTTAAATGATATTTGATCAGGCAGGTCTTCCAGTTCATTTTGAAGCATTTCCTTTAATAGGTCGGGTCCTGGACATGAGTCAATTAATTATAAAACTGTTAATTATAAAACAATTTAATTGAAACTGCTCAATTAATTATAAAATTATAATTAACTCTTACCTTAGGTTTGTATTCCAGAGTCGTACAGACGAAACTGCTGCAGAAAGGATTATTTGGATTTGATATGTTCAATAATTACGTTAACACATTTGATACTGTCTAAAACACATACTTATTTTTATTTATCAAAAATTCGCCTTTCTTTTACGTTATTACAATCTTTCAACGATAGTACAACTGGTTGAAATTATTTCTTATCTCTATTGAGTTTTATTTTAGCTACTATTATAAGTGATATTGTTAAATAAATAAAACATTGAAAATGAACCAGTGTATAACCTCTATATTAGCACACGCATACTCATTCTGTTACATTGATCTTTAAATAAACTCCGCCCCTGAGAGAACTCTATCGTACAAAGTATTGGTGTTTTATATTTTCCTTTTATAACGAACAATCACCGGTTATTTGGCATTGGTTTTAATATGCATATTAAATGTTTCTAGTTACCCATACGCAGCGTACTCATAGGGTTGGTTGCATGAACTGGTGTTGAATACTTGCTTCGATCTCACGCACTCCGATACTCGTTTAATACGTTTACTGTTTGTGTTTAAAGGTTCTTACTGTTTTATTGGTTCCACATTATACAATATGATAAAGTCGGCCGATGTAATTTTATTCGCACTTAGAAAGTCACTTGAAGTTTTTTTTTAGGCTGGCCGCGCGTTATACTGTTTGTACAACTTTTAATTTTTTTTTCTTTAATTTAAAGTATAATTATTACACTTTAAAAGATAGGCCGAATTAATTTTACGGCCTATATTGCACCCGAGGCCACTATTTTTCAATTCACACAACTTTACTGTCTGATGCTCATTCAATGGTGACAATCTGCAGACTGGGTTTCACACAAGCCTGCCGCTGGGCGGTTACGCAATACGTCCTGGCAATTGTTTAGGCTAACTGTATGTATGTTGCACTGAGGCTCCTTACAGGTGAAAATTAACAATTTGATACTTGAACTGAATTGAATACTGATTTATATAAAATAAAATTCCCATTTCTGTACCGTTACAATACCCCCCCCAATAAGAGGTTGAAGGCCGGAGCGTTCAAACTCTTATTGCCTAAACCCCTAAGAGGACCAGTGAGGATATGGCGCCGCAACCCCCCTGAACACTCTACTAAAATCATGGGTTTTTACCCCCCTAGTCTGGCGACTGCGGCAGCACCCATCCGACCTTACGGGACTTCTTTACTCGAGATCCCACCACCATAAGCTCGGACAGATACCCGCCCCAGTATCGCCTGACTTTAGAACATTTAATTAAAAAATTGACAAGCGGCCTTCCATCACTCCATATCCCACAACTGATTTGTTTCCTCTTAGCCGTACTGGTTCATTGACAACGTACTGGCTCATTTTGTATTATAAACCCTAGAAAATAGTGTTAATAAAACAATATAGGTTTACAGTAGTACACATAAATTCCAATCAAATTGAATCCTATAATATTGACATTTATAAAATTTTACATGAACAGTAATATACACATCTTAGTTTCCAGACACTATCTCATCTTTAGCGTTCTTTCAATTTTTAATTTAAATGAATATTTTAATCATTATATTTTCTATCAATTATTTATTTTACCATCCATCAAATTCAGGTCAAAATAGATTCGAAGTCATTGTCAAAAATTATCTTTTTAATTATTTAATTACCAAATTAATTTACTTTTTATTTAATTAACAGTTTCAAAATTAATTACATTTGATCAAATGATTCGGCATAAAGTATTACCCTCGTTATTCAAAAATTTACATTCCTTAATAATGGTATTTTTTTTTTAATTTCATAATGGGATTTTCCTACTGGCAATAATTCAGCAGACTACAACATTTTTGTTATTGTCAACTCAACGTGCCGGTAGACATTAGTCACAACATACAACACACCTGTTTACATAAACAATGGTCTGCCAGACTTGTGTTCATAAACACAGTTATAAACACTCACATAGTCTAAACATTCTGGTTACCTCACCTCTACTACCTGTACTTTTCTATAAATCTTTTAATGTTAACAAATTTGTCAAAGTCTATTTATTACAGTTCAAACCAAATATAATTTTAATTTACCTTTCAGTTATTATTACTTTTTAATTACAATTTCTATTTAATACCATTATCTCAATTAATTTTTTATTATTGAATCCAAATCTTTTCACACCTGTAAACATTTTATTCTATCTAATTGGTATTAGAAGCTTTATACTTACAGTACATTATCCACCTATTGACATGAATACAAAATACACACCACACACACACACCAATATCTCCATGTAGCCTCTGAAACATTTAACAACAATGTTATTTCATACCAAACAATTTAACATTTATTTATTAATATCAAATCTCATAAAACAATTTAAACTCATTAGAAAAATTCAACCATATAACATTTAAGTCAAGCAAAATATTTAAACGTTTCGAATTATTTTAATTAGATCAATTATTGAAAACAACATTTTTAATTACTTTCACTAGGTATAATAATTACAACTCATTAGTTATCCTCTTCCAAATTATTTTTGTTATTCATTTAGGCTGCAAAATATTAATATTATTATTATCTCAACAATTTCTACTACGTACACACATTGTTTACCTAACATCTTACAATACACACAATTAATTTCACATCATTTATTTACAAATCATCATCATTAATTATTCAGTTATATCACACTTCATTGTCCAAGGTTGCGAGGTCAGAACCGTAAAACAAAATATTTACAATTGTTCATTTGTGAATTTCAGGCTCAGCCACCATCGTCAAAAATTAGTCTGGTCTTTATATAACACTTTTCAATTTTATTGATACGCCACATATGGTTATTTTTTGTATTAGAACCACAAAAACTTATTTTTTCCATTGTACCAAAACAATAATCTATAGGGTTACCCCCAAAATTATCTTAACATAAATCAAGTCGACATCAGTATTATTTGTAAAGTCTCCGTCAGTGTTTTTTGTTATTGCCATTACATCATTATTACAGTCATCAACTACAATACACTCAGTGTTTACTATAACTCTCTTAATATTCATATTCTCGCTCAACTCTCTATAATCTCTATTTAACTTGAATATTTCTGTTTCTTTCTCTCTAATTTTCTCATAATTGCTTTCATTGCAATACTTCTCACAACAGTTCACATTCTCATTCCATACAGAGGGCAACACAACATTATTACAACGTCTGGCTTTACCAGATACACAAAAATAATTCAAAGACCTTTTGTCTTTTACAAAAACTAAGGAGGAACCTTTGTCCTCCAACAATACTAGTGAAGCATTTTCTTCACCCATCTCACAAGAAAAATTTGCCCTCTTTTCACCCTCTACACTTAAACTGTCTGCACACTCTCTCTCATTCTCATTGACATTTGCTAGCAACACTTCATTACTAAACTCTACTTCAACAAAATCTTCCTCATCACTCTCAACATTAATCTCCTTATTCTCAACTACCACGTTTTTACACAATTATAATTCTCATTTGTTTTATACTCAAAATTTTCAATTACCTTTTGTATTTGTTTCTCAATTTGTTCTACCACTTGTTCTTTAATAGTGTTAAAACATTCATCCATCTCATTTAAACGTTTATTCATATTAACCTCAAACTTGGCATTCTGCTTATTTATTTCATCAAAACGACAATCAAATTTATTATTCATTGTCTCAAATTTGTTATTTACTTCATCGTGTTGTTTCTCTGAATTTTCTTTCATACTGCATATCAAACTGTATAAATCTTTTAACATTCTACTGTCGTCAACTTTTTTATTTTGATTTGCTACAATAGGTGTTGAATGAATTGCAACTTCATTCATCATTTTCGATTCGTCTATATTACTTTCACTCGTTAATAGTGACTCTGTTTGAATACCTGAATCGCCCTTATTGGCCGACTCAGTTGACATATTTTCATTCTCCATTATAAAATTACTTTATTTACCCTCACCCTCACTTCCAAGTAACCCGTTCTGCAGCTTATTTAGGTCTGGCGGATATAGGTTATAAACCCTATACTCGCGTCACTGTACGGGGGCCACTGAAACTTTGTGAATTTACGCCAAATTATAAAATACTCGGGTCCCTAGTTCGGGGCCATTGAAACTGCTCAATTAATTATAAAATTATAATTAACTCTTACCTTAGGTTTGTATTCCAGAGTCGTACAGACGAAACTGCTACAGAAAGGATTATTTGGATTTGATATGTTCAATAATTACGTTAACACATTTGATACTGTCTAAAACACATACTTATTTTTATTTATCAAAAATTCGCCTTTCTTTTACGTTATTACAATCTTTCAACGATAGTACAACTGGTTGAAATTATTTCTTATCTCTATTGAGTTTTATTTTAGCTACTATTATAAGTGATATTGTTAAATAAATAAAACATTGAAAATGAACCAGTGTATAACCTCTATATTAGCACACGCACTCTCATTCTGTTACATTGATCTTTAAATAAACTCCGCCCCTGAGAGAACTCTATCGTACAAAGTATTGGTGTTTTATATTTTCCTTTTATAATGAACAATCACCGGTTATTTGGCATTGGTTTTAATATGCATATTAAATGTTTCTAGTTACCCATACGCAGCGTACTCATAGGGTTGGTTGCATGAACTGGTGTTGAATACTTGCTTCGATCTCACGCACTCCGATACTCGTTTAATACGTTTACTGTTTGTGTTTAAAGGTTCTTACTGTTTTATTGGTTCCACATTATACAATATGATAAAGTCGGCCGACGTAATTTTATTCGCACTTAGAAAGTCACTTGAAGTTTTTTTTTAGGCTGGCCGCACGTTATACTGTTTGTACAACTTTTAATTTTTTTTTCTTTAATTTAAAGTATAATTATTACACTTTAAAAGATAGGCTGAATTAATTTTACGGCCTATATTGCACCCGAGGCCACTATTTTTCAATTCACACAACTTTACTGTCTGATGCTCATTCAATGGTGACAATCTGCAGACTGGGTTTCACACAAGCCTGCCGCTGGGCGGTTACGCAATACGTCTGGCAATTGTTTAGGCTAACTGTATGTATGTTGCACTGGGGCTCCTTACAGGTGAAAATTAACAATTTGATACTTGAACTGAATTGAATACTGATTTATATAAAATAAAATTCCCATTTCTGTACCGTTACATCATTAAACATACAAGCTTCATTTTCAGTACTGCAGACCATAAAATCCAGTAGGTCTTTATACTCTACATTGATTTTTAAGCCTTCAGTCATGAGTTTTATGTTCTGGTGATATTTACACACACATACATTGTGTGTACCTTGAAGATCCTGGCAACACACACCACTTAGGTCTTAAGGCACAAAATGAAGAACGTCCAATTATGTATTGAGGATAAGGTTGCTTGAATTGTACAAATAATTCATTTAGTGTTAATAAAAGCAACCTCTTTTGTTTATAAACTTTATTACCAACAGAAATACAATCTTTCTTTCCTGGACAGACCCTGCTATTCTCATCCTCTTGGTAGAACTCTATCACAGCATTAACAACCTCCTCACTCAAAGGATTACATGCTTTTTTTGGTCAAATCAGGAAGAATTCCTTGAGATTTCACTAGATCCCTTGTAAGTCGTACCAAATAATCAGTTACTTTAAACTCATCACAAATTTTTTTCCTTGACCAAGACTTAGGTAGCAAACTAATTATTTTGATTCTTTCTTCTTTACTACCTAATGCACATTTTTCTTTACGTTTCTCTATTAATTCATCATATTCACGCCCAGTACTGGTACTGGTAGAGGGAGCTGTGACGTCAGTTAATTTTTCATCAAACGATTCCTGTAGGTTTCTTTTAATTGCATCTGAAATTTTTTGTTTTCTTTTCCAGCGCAGAAACCCGTTGGGATTTATTTAGCTTGATTATTTTTGTGGCTGGGGAAATATGTAATTTGTAACAGAGTTTATTTCATTTAAAGTTTCTTTTTCAGAAAGTTCTACTGAATCAGTAAAAAGGTCATTGTCATTTGTTGAGGGATTTTTTTCAAAAGTAAATATTTTTTTATTTCTTTTATGAATTTGCTAACTGCTATAATTTTTATTGTTCGACTAAGCTTTTCGTCATCACTGACATCTTCAGGTCTTAAACAACGTTGTTTAAACCTGAAGATGTCAGTGATGACGAAAAGCTTAGTCGAACAATAAAAATTATAGCGTTGTTTAAGACCTGAAGATGTCAGTGATGACGAAAAGCTTAGTCGAACAATAAAAATTATAGCAGTTAGCAAATTCATAAAAGAAATAGCAAGGATGGCTGCTAATTTAAACAATACGAAAAATATTTTTTTGTAACATGAAGGACAAAGCGATTTGCCCGGGACCAAATCAACTGCAATTTCAATCTATTCATGTTTTACGTCCGAGTCACTTTATGGTTAATATAATTAAATTACCTTTCGGTCCACCTTAGTAACACTGGCTTCTAGTCGTTTAATGACGCGTTTCGGGATGAAATCCCATCTTCAGATACACACTATCAAAATATAAATGTATACCACAATTTGTGGTTTGTCATAATTTAAAATACTTAAAACTTTTAAATAAAATATATATAAAATAAAAACGTAACAATTGAATCGCTCGGAGCGCTCGCATGCATGCACGCTGTACTACGACTTCCTCACGACTGGCTATACTTATCATTCAACCGTATGGCAGTGTCAAACAGGTTATTAGAACCGAAGTTCATCTGATCATTTAATATGTTATTTTTGGTCATTGCGTTTTTTGTAGCTTTCTATATTTCGAACTCTTCTAGACTATCCATTAATTTACCCTTCTTGCAAGTATGTAATGCCACGAAATTGTTTTCAAAACTAGTATAACTATGATCTGTTTCTATTAAATGTTGTGCAAAACTGGAATTATTATTATTTGTTTTTGGAATGTGCTCTAAAAATCTTGTATAAAAATCTCTGCCGGATTGGCCGATGTGGAATGCTGCACAATTATCGCATTTAATTTTATAGACTCCTGATTTATTTTTTTTTGGAATATTTATTTTAGTTTTGAAGAAATTTTTTAAATTATTGCAGGTTTTGAATGAAATAGTATATCCTTTATTTTTAAAAACAGATTTTAAAATATTTGGCATCAAACCAGTATAATTAGCTGAAATGAATTTTTTATGTTTTTTATTATGTTGGTTAATAATATTGGTATTGTTACGACGGTCTACTCGATCGTCGTAGGTACAGTGGAAACAAAATAAGTACAAGACACCAATTAAGTCACTAATCACACCTTTAATTGTTATAGTAAAACAGTTCGTAATTAACAACACAGTGTCTACAACAAATCAAATGAAATTGTTCATACGCAATAAAATGTCCACTAATATTAAAACTCAACTGTATTACAATTATACCGTCCGAATACAAAACGCAACACTTCACTAATAATACGCACTAATACTCTCGAACCGCACAGTCAAAAATCTCGCATTGAACTGAAAAACTAAGGCCGCGATGCGATGTATTTATAGTTAGCTAACACACACCAGAAGCTTCCAAACTGCGTCTTATCTCTCGCGAACTACGTAATTGCTGCGGCCTTGACACAGTCCGAGCGCCCGAGCGAAGGCTGGCAAAGTCGAGAAATTTCTCGCAACATGCGTTTAGTAGCACGTACACCACACGCTTACGTCGAGATCTTTCTAGGACATTCGATAAACGCCTAGATTGTTCTACGCTGTCGTAGCACTGCCCCCTCCTTAAGCCTGTTCGTCCCGAACTGGCAAAGCGTCTCTAAATTTGTATTTAGCCAGGCGATCTAGGTGGACGACCTTGAACTTTCGCTGTCCTTCCTGTTGAATCCGATAAACAACATCGTTAATCCTTTTTTTTACAGTGTAGGGTCCTTCCCAGTTAGACTGAAGCTTAGGTGAGCGACCACGACGGTGCTTTGGATTGAACAACCTGACCTGATCTCCTTCTTGGAAACCCACACTATTGCTGCGAATGTCATACCGAGTTTTCATTTTATCACTGGCAATCTTGAGCCATCCTCTTACCAAGCGATTCATTTCTTGCAGTTGGTTTTCTAACTGCGAGGAATAGTTCTTTGGCTCTTGGGACTGAGTCTCAGGTGATCCAAACATCAAGTCCCCAGGAAGACGAATCTCCCGCCCAAACACCAATTTTGCTGGAGTCATGCCGGTTGTGTCATGTACTGATGATCTATACGCCATAAGGAATAGTGGTATACGTTGGTCCCAGTCTGTTTGGTTCTCGTCAACAACTTTCGAAAGATGCTACTCGAGTGTCCTGTTGAATCTCTCAACCATCCCGTCCGACTGAGGATGCAGAGGCGTTGTCCTGGTCTTTCGAATTCCAAGTAGACGGCATAATTCTTTAAACACTCCTGATTCGAAATTTCTCCCTTGATCCGTATGGATTTCCATAGGGGCTCCATAACGGCAACAGAAGTTGTGAACTAACTGCTTTGCCACAGTGGTAACCTCCTGATTTGGAATTGAGTAGGCTTCCACCCACTTAGTAAAGTAGTCACCTACAACCATGATGTACCGGTTTCCATCGTCAGTAACTGGGAATGGTCCAGCAATGTCTATGGCAATTCTCTCGAAAGGTTGTCCAACGTTATACTGTCTCATTTTTCCCCTGCTTCTGGTTTGTGGGCCCTTGCTTGCAGCACATATTTCACACGTCCGAACCCATTCCTCTACGTCGTGGCGAAGATGAAGCCAATAGAATCGCTTCCGTATTTTGTCAAGGGTTTTGTTAACGCCAAGATGGGCTCCAGATGTTCCATCATGCATCTCCTTCAAAACAGACTGCACTTTACTTCGGGGAACTATCAACTGCATGACCACGTCTCGTCCATCTGCACTTTCCCAAGCCCTTTTCAGCAATCCGTTTTCTAAGGTGAGAGATTCCCATTGTGCCCAGTAGCCCTTCAGCACTTCGGAACCATGGCAGATATCTTGCCAATCCGGGCGGCGACCTTCCTCTTTTGCTATCAAGATCGGTCCAATGTCTTCATCAGTCATCTGTTCTTGTCGACAGTCTTGTGTTGTCCAGCCATCAGCCAGGAAATCTACAGTGATGGCTTGAACATGTTCGCTTGAGTTTTGTTCTTCCTTTCTGTGGCAATGTCGGCAGTCTTCCGGGCATGGTCTTCGTGATAAGCCATCTGCATTACCGTGCAGGCGCCCCCGCCGATGTTGTACCTTGAAGTTGTACTCTTGCAGACGTTCGAGCCACCTTGCCAACTGTCCTTCCGGATTTTTAAATCTCAAGAGCCATACAAGTGCAGCATGGTCGGTACGTAGTGAAAACTCTCTCCCATAGAGGTATTTATGGAAGTGCTCCAAAGCTCTGACAATTGCCAACAACTCTCCTCTTGTAACACAATAATTTCTCTCTGGTTTAGAAAGCGTCTTGCTGTAATACGCTATTACTCGTTCTTCACCGTTCTGCACTTGAGACAAAACTGCTCCTAGACCAGTATTGCTTGCGTCTGTGTCTACGATGTACTTCCCTTCGGAAGCTGGAAAAGCGAGAATTGGCTGCGAACATAATGCAATCTTCAACGTTCTAAATGCTTGTTCACATTCTCTCGACCATTGGAAGTTTCGTTTATTTTCCGTTAGCTCATGTAGTGGTTTAGCAATAGTAGCGAAGCCTTTCACAAAACGTCGGTAATATAAGCATAACCCCAGGAGACTCCGAACTTCGTGTTTATTCTTCGGAACTGGCCAGTCTCTTACGGTGTCTACTTTATTAGGATCCATGCTAACGCCCGCTGCCGAAACCAGATGGCCCAAATACTGTACTTCCTTCTGGAATAGAGAACACTTCTTCGGGCTCAGCTTCAGTTGTGCACCGTGAATTCTAGTTAGAACTTCCTTAAGGTTTTCCAAATGATCTTTGAAAGTCTTCCCGTTCACTATGACATCGTCTAAGTAAACAAGGCAAGTTTTCCACGTCAGGCCTCGGAGTATCAGGTCCATCAATCTCTCAAATGTTGCCGGTGCATTACAGAGTCCAAATGGCATGACGTTAAATTGGAATAAGCCACTTGGGGTCGAGAAAGCGGTCTTTTCCTTGTCTTATTGATGAAGACCCACTTGCCAATATCCACTCTTCAGGTCCAATGTGGAAAACCACTGTGCTCCGGACAACGTGTCGAGTGTATCGTCAACGCGAGGTAATGGATAGCAGTCTTTCTTTGTAACGTCATTTAACCTCCGGTAGTCTACGCAGAAACGCAATCCACCATCCTTCTTCGCTACCAGCACTACAGGGGAAGACCAAGCACTTGACGAAGGTTCAATTACTCCCTCTGTCAACATGTCCTGTACTAACCGAGACATCTCCTCTTGTTTAGATAATGGAGGCCTACGAGGAGGTTGGCGTATCGGTGTTGTGTCCCCGGTATTGATGCGATGTTGCACAAGAGAGGTTCTTCCCAGTGACTGTCCCCGAACCGCAAAACAATCTTTGAATTCGTGTAAAAACTGTCCGAGTTCTTTTACCTCACCACTTGAGAGGTCGTTAGAAGATCTGTTCAATAATTCTTGCAGTTCCTCTGGTAATTTAGAAGTATCCGAAGAACTGGGTCTTCGTTGCGTTATTCCGGCTACCCAGGCCACAGGAGTCAATTTGCCTAGGAGCGTATTGCTTTGTAAAGTGATAGCTTGATCCAAAATATTCGCCACTCTAATAGGTACATTTCCGGTTGCGTCAGGTTTTACTAAACTTCTGGCAATTAGTATGCCCGGTGTGCTGACTACCTGGGGTTCGAATATAGAGCACTGATTGCCCCTAGTATCTACCGCAGTTCTAACCATGATGATCTTTTCGGAGTTTGGCGGAACAGTTACGGCCACTTGGTTTATGACGTCCATCGATTTTTCTGCTGTCGTCATTGTTGATAGCATTACCTCTTCGCCTCCGATTCTCAAGACATTGTTTTTGAAGTCGACTATAAACCCGTATGCGTTCATAACGTCCACACCAAGAATTGCTTCATCCACAATGTCTGCAACAAGTACTTGATGATTAAACTCAAGTCTACCGAAGCGTAGGTGTATCTCCACTTTTCCATACACTTTTACAGGCCGTCCAGTAGCTGTTCGCAAGCTGCAAGAGCACCAGATTGGCTTGAGATCTTTCACCACGTCGGGGCGCACAATAGAAACTGTTGCGCCTGTGTCAACTGTAATCGAGGTTGGCCTTTCTTGAACAAATCCGGTAACTACCAAGCTCCCGGTGTTTTTCTGAAGCGTAGAAATTGCGTATTCTCTAGGGGCTTCGTTCCTCCAGTTAGTCAGCACACGCCCCGTTGCACCGACTATTGCTCGTTTCCCTGATGCTGAATTCTAACCCGACAATCTCGTTGTAGATGTCCAGGTTTCCCACATCGATAACACTTCGGTCTTCCATCCTTTCTTATTTTATTCTGTGGCGCCGACCGTCGAGTCTCTGTTCCTTGTTCTTCTTCCTCATCGTCTGTGCCGTCGCGATCTTTTAGCTCGCGCACTTTATGACTTGTCCAACCAGACACTGATTTGGCGGCCTCAAATTGCAAAGCATGTACCAGGGCGTCCGCACTGTTCTGGTGTCTTGCCATTCGTAACACTTGCTGTAGTTCATTATCTCGGACACCGGCAGTAAATGTCTGCATCGCAAAACGCGTTCGAAAATCTTCTGGCGCTTCAGGATAGGCCAGTCTAATTAGTCTGTCGATACTTGCTTCAAACTCTTGAAGACTTTCCCCGGAATGCTGTTGCCTTGCTCTCAACTGGGTGCAGTACACATCTCGCAAATGTTTATCACCATACCGTAATTCCAGACCTTTTATCAACTCGGCATAGGTGTTCTGGCTGTCAGGTGGCACTTTCTGTAGTAGTTCTGCCGCGGGTCCTTTTAATGCAAGAACAAGTGAAACAGCCTTGTCTTTTTCTGTCCAATTATTTGCGCATGCAGCAGCTTCAAATTGGCGGAGGTAAGTTGCCCAGTGAGTGCTTCCGTCAAAGGTTGGAGCTTTGACATGAACTGTCCCTACTGCAGGCAAAGTGACTTTCTCTGTTAACTTATTTTCTGTGTATTTTTCTGTCTTGATCACTGGTACAGTCTGTTCAGAAATTTGTTTTGGTTGAATCTTCATGCACTGTTCAACTTCAATTTTAATTTGTTCTCTTATGTTTGCCATTGAGTTTTCTACTGCAGATATTTTTGTTGACATAACTTCTTCCACAGTCAAGACAGATTTTTCTACTTTAGCTATTTTACTTGACATGGATTCTTCTACGTCAGCTATTCTGGTAATCTGATTATTGAGCTCACCTCGTAATTCACCTACGTCACCATGTAGGAGACCCAATTCTGCGGTAGTATGTTCTTGCAACTGTTTCTGCATAGTTTCAAAGAGAGCTTCCGTTTTATCTTTTTGTCTTTCTTCTGTTTCTAGCATTAGTGCTTTCTGACGTTCCTCAGCCTCTTCTCTTTCCTGTCTTCGTTCTTCCTTTTGTCGTCTTTCTGCTTCTTCCGCCTCCTGTCTGCGTTTCTCGTCCTGTCGTTTTTCTGTCTGCAACAGCAGCGCCTGTAAATTTTCCATCATCTGACTGGCATCCATTGTTTATCGATTAATTACGAATCACGCTCGTCTTGTACAAAGCGTCCACTGTTTCCACTGTTAACCGTTCTATCCCACTTCTGACACCACTGTTACGACGGTCTACTCGATCGTCGTAGGTACAGTGGAAACAAAATAAGTACAAGACACCAATTAAGTCACTAATCACACCTTTAATTGTTATAGTAAAACAGTTCGTAATTAACAACACAGTGTCTACAACAAATCAAATGAAATTGTTCATACGCAATAAAATGTCCACTAATATTAAAACTCAACTGTATTACAATTATACCGTCCGAATACAAAACGCAACACTTCACTAATAACTACTTGAACGTACACCGTAATAACCCGAACCGCTCTGTAAAATATATCGCACTAATACTCTCGAACCGCACAGTCAAAAATCTCGCATTGAACTGAAAAACTAAGGCCGCGATGCGATGTATTTATAGTTAGCTAACACACACCAGAAGCTTCCAAACTGCGTCTTATCTCTCGCGAACTACGTAATTGCTGCGGCCTTGACACAGTCCGAGCGCCCGAGCGAAGGCTGGCAAAGTCGAGAAATTTCTCGCAACATGCGTTTAGTAGCACGTACACCACACGCTTACGTCGAGATTTTTCGATAAACGCCTAGATTGTTCTACGCTGTCGTAGCAGTATTTTTATTTTTATTTTCTAAACGTTTTTTATGTTTCATTATCATTCTATCAACTATTACTGGCCTGTAACCATTATTTAGAGCTATTTGTTTTATAATATTTACTTCTTGATCATAGTCTTCGTTGATAAAACGAAGGTTGATAAAGGCAATACTATAGCATTGTTAGACTTAGACGAATATAAACAAAAGGTATACAAATTCATCAATAATAACAACATAACAAAGTTAAATAATGATCCCACCAAAAAATACACATTACATTTGAATAAAACAATAAATAAATGTACAGATCTATTTGAGAAACATATATGCTACTCACTGAAACCAATAAAAGCTAGTGCACCATGCTTAAAAGGTCTACCCACAGTACACAAAAAAGACACACCAATTAGACCTTTAGTAAATTATACAACCGCTCCAAGCTATAAAGTAGCAAAAACCTTGGTAAAAATAATCAAACAACATATAAGCCTAGATAATAACCAGAGTATAAAAGGTTATAAAAATTTTATTGAAAAATTACATCATATTAATATTAAGCCTAGTTACAAGCTAGTGTCCTTTGACATAGTGGATCTGTATACCAATGTCCCAATTGATGAAACTTTAAAATTACTCAAACAAAATTTAATAAATAATAATACGTTAGAAATAAGAAAAATTAATCAGATAATGTTACTATTAGAAATAGTACTTAATCAAAACTATTTTTCGTTTGATGGTTCATACTACAAACAAAATGAGGGCCTAGCAATGGGTTCTCCACTCTCAGGTATTCTCGCTGATATTTATTTGAATCATTTAGAAAATACTAAAATTTAAAAAAAATTATTTTGACAAAAAAATAGTATATTATTCAAGATATGTGGATGACACCTTTGTTATTTTCAATGGTAACAATAGACAACTCGAGTCATTTAATAACTATTTAAATAAAATACATAAGACAATAAAATTCACTATGGAAATTGAAAATAACAAAAATATTAATTTCCTGAATCTAACCATAACAAATAACGGTAATGAACTGACATACAAAATATACAGAAAGCACACGTGCACAGATACGGTTATACATGCCGAGTCATTTCATCCTCCAGACCAAAAAATGGCTGCATTTAACAGCTTTATTGACAGACTACTTTGTGTTCCCCTTAATAACGAAGACTATGATCAAGAAGTAAATATTATAAAACAAATAGCTCTAAATAATGGTTACAGGCCAGTAATAGTTGATAGAATGATAATGAAAAATAAAAAAAGTTTAGAAAATAAAAATAAAAATACCAATATTATTAACCAACATAATAAAAAACATAAAAAATTCATTTCAGCTAATTATACTGGTTTGATGCCAAATATTTTAAAATCTGTTTTTAAAAATAAAGGATATACTATTTCATTCAAAACCTGCAATAATTTAAAAAATTTCTTCAAAACTAAAATAAATATTCAAAAAAAAAATAAATCAGGAGTCTATAAAATTAAATGCGATAATTGTGCAGCATTCCACATCGGCCAATCCAGCAGAGATTTTTATACAAGATTTTTAGAGCACATTCCAAAAACAAATAATAATAATTCCAGTTTTGCACAACATTTAATAGAAACAGATCATAGTTATACTAGTTTCGAAAACAATTTCGTGGCATTACATACTTGCAAGAAGGGTAAATTAATGGATAGTCTAGAAGAGTTCGAAATATACAAAGCTACAAAAAACGCAATGACCAAAAATAACATATTAAATGATCAGATGAACTTTGGTTCTAATAACCTGTTTGACACTGCCATACGGTTGAATGATAAGTATAGCCAGTCGTGAGGAAGTCGTAGTACAGCGTGCATGCATGCGAGCGCTCCGAGCGATTCAATTGTTACGTTTTTATTTTATATATATTTTATTTAAAAGTTTTAAATATTTTAAATTATGACAAACCACAAATTGTGGTATACATTTATATTTTGATAGTGTGTATCTGAAGATGGGATTTCATCCCGAAACGCATCATTAAACGACTAGAAGCCAGTGTCACTAAGGTGGACCGAAAGGTAATTTAATTATATCAACTGCAATTTGTTTTGGCTTATCAAGATATTTGAGTTGTAACGGGGCAAAATTTATATAATAATTTTATAAATAACTTCATGGAAATAACGTAACATTGGAAGATGAGGCCCACATAAGGTGATGCGACAGCCAGGGAGAGCTTCATAACCATATACGGTTTTGAAGCAAATCGAGAGTTTATTTGTGGCCAGTGACTAACACCAAAAGAATTTTGTTGACGGAAATCTGTTTGTGGTGAGTTGAAGAGGTGATACAAAGCATAACGGAACTTTTCAATACCAAGGACGAGACGTATGGCGGGGAACGGAATGAACTGGTTTTAAACGTCACCAAACGAAAAACTTAGGCGAAGTCACAAACGCTGAACGGCAGTCTCGAGACAAACGCTGAACAGCACGCCCGTGCTGAGTACCCGCGGGCTATTACGTAGATCTACACCCACTAAATTGTGTTTAAACCATAAATTAACTCTCAAAGTTCTTTTTAAAGTGATGGAACAACATCGAAGATCAATATTTCAAAGTTTCGGACAGTAAGTGTAATAGTTTCTTCCAGGAAAAGTGTTGTACAACAAGTAATGAACTAATGGCGAGAATACATTTTAGATACGTAACTTGGCCAAAAAACCAAAATCAATTTCAATGAATAAATCATAAATGAGATCTCGATAAATAAAAGATATATATATCGATATGTAAAAGAATGAGAGTGTGTGTGTGTGACAAAGTACTGGGTTGCATTTATTATAAGTTTGGATAATAATTTTTGTGAGATGAATCGTTTAACGAGTGTTGCTCAATAATTTTGTGTTTTATGAATAAAATCAGAAGTTTACCAGTATTTCATATGTTAATGTAATTAATGCGCCACTAACCCAAAGCTGTACCTAAAAAGTTCATCTAATCGACCTTGGCGTGACTCTTGAAGGTAAGTCACGAACGTAATTTTCGTATTTTGTATTGTATATTATTGTAACTGTTACAATTGGCGCCCGAACAGCAGGGACGCTTATATAAACTTATTTATATAAGCTAGATCTACTTTTGGGTACAGAGATGGGTTATTTTGGGATAATGGCGGTTTTTGGTGTAAGTTAAGTATAAATGCGAGATTACAGGTTATGTTTGTAGATCATGGAATAGGGTTGATAACGTAAGATCTTGAGTTAAATTTAAAATTTGTTTATAATTGTGTATCCAGTTTGTATAATAAGTGATAATCGATTATTAATCAGTTGATTAAACAATAAATAAAATATGGAGAGTAACGATGAGGAAGTCAGATTGTCTGACTTAACCGTCATTAACGAAATAGAAATGCAGTCAAATACTGTAGTAAGTACAGAGAGTAGTGTAACTGAATCTAAAATAATGGATGATGTAATTCATTCAACGCCAGTCCAAATTAAAAAAGCTGATGATCATGATATGATGAAAATGATGCAGTTGATTTTAGAAAAAAATACAATGTAAAATTGATGTTAGATGTACAGTTTGATGAACAGAAGAGTGATATTAATAAACGCTTTGATATAAATGATATCAAATTAAATTAAAAAAACAGTAAATTATATGAACAAAACAGTAAATTAAATGAACAAACCAGTAAATTAAATGAACTAACCAATGATAATGTTAAATTCGAAATGAATATGAACAAACGTTTAAACGAAATTGAAGAAAGTTGTAGTACTGTTATAAAACAAATGTTATAAAAGAAAACAAAGATTTCGACCTTTAGTGAGAAATAATTAACGTGAGTTTATTTATAAATTTTGGGTAATTTAATAGGTACTTATCGCTTCAGTAGATGATGCGAGTTCATGCGATCTGTTATTCATGGGTTATACTGCAATCTTCTTTAATTTGCATTGGTTTGGGACATCAGGCAACTTTTCCAGTTTAATTGGTAGTAATTTATTTTCTTTTTTCGTTAATTTGGCCTCAACTTCAGTAATATGGTTCCAGTCCTCGTCCTACGTCTTGGTATACACTTAGTAGTAACTTCTTCTGATATTTTCTATGTTTTAATTGACAATTTTTGGTCACTCGAAAATTAGCGTCTATACCATTAAAGCGTCATGCATTCAGTCAAAAAAATCTAACGGTATTTTTTGCTTGTTACTCCAGTTTTTTTTTTTCCCACTGTCTTCTTGTCTCGCTTTATTTTGGTTAATATCTGGCCAATCTCTGGGGTTGGGTCAATGTCAGTTGTCTGTCAGTCTAGTTCGTATTTCTTATTTATTTATCAATATATATTATTTCTTAGCATTTTTTACATACTTATTAATATCAAATGTGATCAGGGTTTGGCAATGTTATATAATGCCCTTCCACCAAAATTGATCATTTTATAAAACGTGATTCTAAGTTTGATGAAATTATCAATTGTATCGTATCATTTTTTTTTTCAAATTCTCCTGCTTCTCATTCATTTTTTATAATTAATTCTGTATCTTTTATTTCCATTCTTCTTAGTCTTTTCTTCATTATTTTCTCATATTGCGAACTGGCTTATTGATTTTTTATTATAACTTATTCCCTATAAATCTTATTTTCCATCAAAACTACTCTTATACTGATATCAGGGGAACATCATCCCTGCTCAGTAAAATGATTGCTGGTTCATTCAACAAACAATCTCAATCAACAATTCTTAAATATAGTCAACTCGTGACTCAAAATAATAATAATCATAATCATAATATTTGTTGGGAATTTTTTACTTTTATACTTCATTATTGCTCAGTTCGAGTCATATATTGTTCCATCTTTCTTTGTAGATACTATTTGATACTATTCGAAGCATTGTTTTTTATTGATACAATTCACATTTTTATTCATTTTTAATTACTCTTTGTTTCATCTCATTTCACATTATAACTCTTAGAATGTTTATTTCAATTATATCGTTTGGTGATCATTGGTTTGGGTAATTTTACTTCCCCTCTTTCTAAATAGTTGTGGAAGCTGATCATTTTGATTAATATTTTTTTCTTCACAATTTTTAAATATCATAGTAAGTTATTGCTTCTTACTAGTTAGGAATTTTTTGTAGCTTATTCCTTTACAGTATGTTATGCTTTTTATGCCTCATTTTTTTGGCTAAATATTATGGTAATTTAACCTTATTTTGTAGGAATGTTTTGTGAATACAGTCCTCTATTATTATATTTTTATTTAGATATTGTAGTAAGTCAGTTGCTCTTACTTTATGTGAATGCCTTGTAACTTTTATCTCTCCATTTTTAATTGTTCTAAAATATTATCGAGATATTTGGGTAAGCTTTTCTTACATATCGTTTTTGATTTTTTACAATTTTTATTCATCATAATGGTTTCTCTAATGCTTAGTGTAAGCTGTACTTACCAATGTTTTGGAATTTTGACATTCTTTAGAGATCTTTTCTTTATGACATTGGCAAACTTGTTTGTTTGTCACTTTATTTTTTTTTCTTTTATTTAAAGTATTTTTGTTGGTTTTTTACTTTAAATTGTTTTTTACAGTCATTGTTGATTGTCATAATATTTCTTAATTGAGGCTTGATTGTATACCCCTTTTATTTTCTTGGTGACAGGGTGAGTGATCTCGTAAGTGTTATTGCCCTTGTCTTTTGTTATAGTGTATGGTCCCACGTATAATAATAGTAACTTTCTAGTGATGCCTTCTATGGAGCTGGGTAATTCTCTGTTTTTTAAAAGTACCCTTTCTCCTACATCGTACTTAATAGCTTTTTCTGGTTCTTAGCGTACTTATTCTTTTGTTGCTCTACCTTTTCGGCTATTCTGTTGTCTTATATTCCCCAAGAGATTGGTCCAGTGATGGGCTGTTCACAGTTCTCACCGACCTTATTCGTTTAAATGAGGACTGGTCTCATTGGTTCTGACCTCATTTGTGTTCATTTGTTGGCTTGTTGATGGTTCCTGTTGGTGGTTTGTGTCATCGCCATCATTCCTGACATTTTCTTCGAAGGTGTGGACTCTTGTATTTGATACCTGGTTATAGTACGTTGGTCGGTTATTTACCTGAGAATAATTCCTTACTGGACTACGTCGTGCTTGACACCTCACATAATTCACTTGCGGTCGGTATCCTCGGTTGTTGTTGTTGTTGTTGTTACCATTTCCTGGATGGTAATAATTATTAGGACCGTTCCGTTGTTGATTCCCTCTGTAATCGTTTCTGAAATTGCCATTATTGTTGTGGTTTGGGTGATAGTTCCTGGGCGCATTATTCCCACGTTGATTTCCTTGGTAGTTATTTGTGTTGTTCGGTGGTGGTTTATTGTCACCCTGTTGGTTTGGTGTGGATGGCCCTTCATTTGGTCTGCTATTTCGGAAACTCGTGAATCTGTTCTTGCGGTACTGCCATTCGTGTTCATGGCTCTCTAATAAACTAGCCATGTCCTGAATTGTCTTGACTTGACTATACATACGGGCTTTCTGGATCGCATCGTCATAGTGGTACGATAATTGTATTACTAAACACTCTTCCGGAATGCGTGGTTCCAAATTCCTGGCCATGCAGATTTTTCCTAGAAAATATGAGGTTAATGTTTGTCCGTTTTGGTTTTCACACCTCCCATTACTTAAATTGTTACGGACCATGTTCTGGGTTGACTCGGACCAGTACTTTGCTTTGAATTGGGTTTTGAATTCTTGGATACTCTGGATGTCTGGTCGTGTAGCGGTCCACCAGTTGTCATGTTTCCTTAAACATGTCATCTAACATTCCCCTCACTGCTGTCCATCGTGTTTCACGGTTCTTTATTATCAGTTCTTCTACTCTCTTCAAAAACTCCATCGGGTTGCGCTTATAGTTGCGGAAGTTTATTGTATCTCTATTGTCATTGTTAAATATTTGGTTGTGGTTACATGATCGGTCACGCCAGGCGTCCACTTCTTCCTGTAATAATTCTTCTCGTCTATGTATCTCTTCAATTTTTTGTTTGTTCTTGTCCACTTTACTGTCGATTTTATTCAAATTGCTGTACACTCCTTCCATCCTTTCTCCCAGGTCTGTTCGTATCACTGCTGTCTCCTTCTGATTCTCTTCCCGGACTTGATGCACGTCCTGGTTCACTTGTTCCCACCTTTTGGTTGTTTCTTCGTGACATTCCTCAATTCTCTTTTTGGTTTCTCCTTCGAGGTTGTTGATTTTATTGATTACCTCCTCACGGACTTCAGAAACATTTTCGTTGGTTTTTTCTAGCTTCTCCCAAGTCTCCTCTAATTTGTCATTGATTTCCGTAATCTGCTGCTTTGCTTCTTCTCGGTACTCCATTAATTGGTGTGCCATCTGTAGCTTCATTTCTTCTTTATTTTTCTCGTGGTCCTCCTTCAGCTGTTCCTTCAATTCTTCCTTCAAATCTTCATTTCTTTGCTGAATTTCCTCCAGTAATCGTTGTTGTAGTGTTTCATTATTTTGGTTGACTGTTTTCCTCAATTCTTCCTTAGTACTCACTATTTTTTCATTGATCTGTTTCAAATTGTCACTGGTTTCTTTCTTCATGCCGTCGAATTTATTGTTCATCTCCTTCAAACTCTCCTCATTCTTGTCGAATTTATTGTTCATCTCCTTCAAACTCTCCTCATTCTTGTCGAATTTATTGTTCATCTCCTTCACGTTCTTGTCTAATTTTCCATTAATCAACTCCCATAATTTTTGTAAATCCATTCCTCCTCTGGCTTCCTCCCTATCTCCAGCCTGTTTCCATTTCTTCGTCTTGGCTTGGTTCTGTAGTGGTTATTACTGTCTCCACTTCTTCAATCGGTGTTCCTTCCTCTTCTTCCCCTCTGTTTTCTTCCATCACCTTCTCCTTTGCCAATTTTTTCGACAATCCTCTGGTGTGCATATTGCAACCTTTCGTAATCACCGCTAGAATTTCGTATTTCTCTCTCTTCTAGCTCCACCGGTTGGTCGCCAATTTGTAAAGGAGTCGTGTGTACGGCTACCGTTTTACTCTGCAAAATGTGAATAATGTACAATTTGTGTGTGATGGGTGTAACGTGTCTTCTCTATCCGTAGTTCAAATGCGTGCAACTTCCGCAGATTTCGTCCGTTGCGAACGTACGAATAACCAGGTCTTGATGTTCTTACCTGATGTTCACTAGGGGTATGAAAATCCCGGTGGCGCCAAATTGTTTTCTTAAAACAATTAAAATAAAATTCAAAGGCGTATGACCAGCGCAGCTCAGGCGGTTTGAATAATTCAAATATTTCCGCCCGCCTAAGCCAACTGTAGCGCTCCGTAGTTCGTTGCGTGTGCTGTGTAAATCGTTAGTCGTCTGCTAAAATGTACATAAAATATTGTGCACCTCCTAATGAAATTATAACACCGTGGTTACACTCAATACTTATAAATTTTTTATTAGTGATTAGTTATTCATTTAATACAAATTATTCTACTACAAATGCTCCGGTTATTTATATGAGACAATTACAGGGTTTGACAAATCGATAAACAGACTTTTAGTAATGGCGTCTGTTGGAAATTGTACAAATTATTAATGTTCGTTTGTCATGGGTTCTTGAGATTACGTTAAAAGGATTACAAATGTTTAAAACAATAAAAATACACACCCTTACATCAAGTAAACTTAACTAACATATTGTGTAGGTATAATTTGTTTAGTGTAGCGTAGTAAAAGTGTTCACAAGTTATGGATAATTAACAACAGTTTATATTGGTTAGTTTATAAATTGACAGTGACTTAGTATTCTTTTTAATCTTTGAAAGTAATTAATTTCAGTTTAGTGAGATTTCGACCTTTAGTGAGAAATAATTAACGTGAGTTTATTTATAAATTTTGGGTAATTTAATAGGTACTTATCGCTTCAGTAGATGATGCGAGTTCATGCGATCTGTTATTCATGGGTTATACTGCAATCTTCTTTAATTTGCATTGGTTTGGGACATCAGGCAACTTTTCCAGTTTAATTGGTAGTAATTTATTTTCTTTTTTCGTTAATTTGGCCTCAACTTCAGTAATATGGTTCCAGTCCTCGTCCTACGTCTTGGTATACACTTAGTAGTAACTTCTTCTGATATTTTCTATGTTTTAATTGACAATTTTTGGTCACTCGAAAATTAGCGTCTATACCATTAAAGCGTCATGCATTCAGTCAAAAAAATCTAACGGTATTTTTTGCTTGTTACTCCAGTTTTTTTTTTTTTTTTTTTTTTTTTTTTTTTTTTTCCCACTGTCTTCTTGTCTCGCTTTATTTTGGTTAATATCTGGCCAATCTCTGGGGTTGGGTCAATGTCAGTTGTCTGTCAGTCTAGTTCGTATTTCTTATTTATTTATCAATATATATTATTTCTTAGCATTTTTTACATACTTATTAATATCAAATGTGATCAGGGTTTGGCAATGTTATACTGTTTGACAATTTATTCCATTACACCGAGTCCAATAACCTATATGTTTTTTGTAAACAAATCTGTACTGACGCATAACACTGAAACATTTTCTGTATTACACCATGTCTGAATTTATTTAATGGATTTGTCAATCCTATTTAAGTTGGATGTTAGTCATAAGTGATCTCACCATATAACTTTGTGAATAATTAATCAAGCGTGATGAACGCCTAACCTATAAAATAGGTTCGATTTTTATATTAGTAAACTAAAAGGCATTACTAGTCGATATTATATTATGAAATAATTAGCTATTGTGTAGGCATGAGCATTCTTTTTTGTGTTTCAAAGAACTTACGCCTGAGATATAAATAATATTAATGTTTAAAGTAAAGAGCATCTGGACTTAACCAGAATTATTGTTTATGCTCTGAGCCAGTCATATAGGGTATGTAACAAAATATTTGCAATTGTACATCAATGTATTCTTTTAATTATATTTGTTTGAATTCACTATCAAGGGTACAAATAAAACCCAATTATTAGCAGCATAACTTGACTTAATTTATTTCTAAAAAACAGATAAATAATTCATTCAGAAGAATCAAAACAACTTTTAGTTGCGATTAAATATTGTTGAATTGCATTGCCATAAGGGCAATAAACACGATTTCAATTTTTTTAAATTATTATTTGATTCTATTAATGGGTTTTCCATGGGATTTTCCCGAAATAAACCTGTGTGGCGCCCATTATTAAACAAGGTAACCTAACCTTGTAGATAGAGTAAGCTGGTTTTGTAAACCGTCTTGGCAGCTTATTGATTTATTGAACTTCTGAACTTCCAGAAAACACGAACAGGTACGTGGAAGTGTATTTTATTAATTCTATTGTCCAGACGTTACTAGACTTTACGTACTTAGACGACTATCAACCTGGAGGAGGAGTTTCGCTGCTAGTATCAGCACGACGGTCACCATCATCAAGCGACCAGCTAGTACACTTTATTTTTAAATTTAAGCAACGTTATTGTTCAAATAATATTAATGCAATTATCTTATTTTTTATCTAAAAGAGTTCTTTTCAGACACTTATAATTTTGCAATTGTAAACACACTTTTAATAACCTCTAATGCGACATTTTAATTACTTTATAAAATTAGTAACTTTCAATTTTCAACCACTACAACATTTAATATTTTAAATATAAACATAAATAAACATTCGATTTATTACAAAGTAAACAGTGACAAATCCACTACATGTACTAAATGACACTACAACATAAAATAAACTGAATGACAAAGACGAAATGACAAGACAAGTTTCCCACTGTCAAGTGAGTTCCATAAAAACATTTGATAAATAAAATCAAACTGAATAAATAAAATAACAAATACTTGAATAGTATTGTACTATATATATTATGAATAAAAAACAGCACATTAGCTGATCTAAGTCAAAACAATGATATAAAAAAGACAAATATAATGAACTAGCTAGGAATAGTCACAAACTGTAAAAGATAATGTGAAACCCAAATATGTATTATTATAGATTAAGAATAACTATAAATGTAAGCACTGTATGTGTTTAGGTAACTTCATAAGTAAGTAGAATGTGTACAAAATATAATAATAGTCAAGGAACAAAACATTGTAGCATAATGATAACAGACCCTGAATGACCAATTTAAATCAAAGAAATAAGAATTAAATAGAAACCCTACTAAGCATTATGCTGTAGAATCATGACAATGATGAAAAACATGTAAAGTACCACCACATGTAGGATGTTATAAAAATAAGAGATGAGAAGGACATACTAAAATAAAAATAATAAAATATGGAAGTTTATGTTAGTAAATCAACAAATGTAAACAGATAATTAATATTGTTCAGCTGAATGCAGCATTTATATATAATAAGGTATTCTTTTTAATCAATTAATCATGTTCAAAGTAGAAATTAAGAATAATTAAACAAATATTAGAAAAAAAGTTAATAGTCGGATTTGCAACATTTAGCAGACGATGCATGTAAACAATGTACTAGTAAGTTTAAAGTAATGAAATATTAATGAAAACTGTGACCAAACTGTCATCAAGCCATGTCAAAATAAAGATTAAGAAATAAGCTGTACAATAATAGTAATAGAACCCGAATTGAGATTGTAATAATTGAGATATAAACGTTAGCATCATAGCATCATTTGTAGAATACTGAATAAATGCAAGTAATAACAAGACAATCGACAACGGCTAGCAAAATACAAATATGTAATGCCTATTAATAGAATTACGTCATCATGACATAATTTCGGACTAATCACGAACAATTTTAGTAAGACCTTTGGAGCGCCTAGCGGCTTTCTGAAAAAAGTATATAAACGATGGTCATTGTAAACAGAGAAGCATTTTGTCTAATTTCACTCAACCAGCAACAACAAATCCAGGCCAACTAATCATCAAAATTTAATAATTCAACAATAAAGAAGAAGTATAATTCAATCAGTGCATCGACAATAGTAGTGAAACTTTAACCAGAAGTGCGTGTGAACGAACGAGGTTAGGTATCAACATAACCAAAGCTGTAGCTTATTCAAGAAGAAAATTAACCCGTTCAAGTGCGAAAATCAGTGAAGTGTAAACACGATCATTGAATAAGATCGTTAAAAGTGTTAATAAATTAATCATTGCGATTAATCACCAGGGAGTACAGTGCTCATACTTACTTTGTTTACATTTTAGCCAATAACAATATAGAATAATACACAAATGTACTGACGCAAGAAACAATAATAGGCCTACTATAAGTAACTAACACTGTTTTAAAGTTATTTAGAGGAATTAACAGATTCCGACGTAAGATTTCGTGTATTAACGTTTTTATAACTAACCTAAAATTTATTCAGAACAAACGAACTTTTCGTTTGTTAACTAAAGGTGACTAACCTAACAATATGATATATCATAATAGCATTGTAAAATAAGGCTGTGGCATTCTATTATGTAACTTAAAAGAAGTCACCCTTGACATAAATAACAATTATAAATAATCTATCGATTATAACTAGAGTTTTCATGTTAACTAAACTGAGCTAGATAAAAGTAAAGAAACCGGATGATCTGTGATCCGTTTGTTATTTTCAAATGAATGTATTTAATTGAATTTATTCCATAATGCATAATAAATAACAGAATTGTAAAGTAACAACACTTGTCCACAATTATTTCAAATAGTAATTAATTAGTATTACTAATTACTGAGTTGCATTGTTATAGTAAACCAATAAACAGAAATTTAATGCATGATATTGATCTAACCATTTAATCAATTATTGATTTATAAAATATCAGAATTAACTATTAATTTATTCAGAAGAATTCTTTTTATGGGTCATTTCTCTCGAAAGCCCATATGGCGCCCAAATAAAATTTAAAAGTGTTTACAAAAAGCTTCCACAGCATTAATATACTGTTTGATCGAAAGCTTGACAGGTTATTAACCACCTATGACCAACTGAAAGTCTAGTACTACATCACAGGTACGTAAAGGTTTGACTTATGTAAAATAACTTTGTCTAGACTATACACTGACACACACAGACAACACTATTCAACAGGAGAGTGAACTAACGTCAAGAGATCTACGCAACTGTCTACATTCATCAACGGATCTACAATCAAATAGTTACTCAAATATAAATAAACAAAAACCTCAAAATCGAATTAAACCATTAACATAAATAAAAAAAAAATTGAAGAATATATTTAATGAACGCGAGTGTTAAATTCAACAAACAGTAAAGTTTTTACAAATAGAAGTGACGCAACCAACGTGTGGCTTTTTAAAATAAAAGAATAAACAATATAAGAGAAATATTAGTGTTATAACATCCACTTCTTTCTTTATAATATCCGTTAAAACATCCTACAAATAAAAAGAATTAAATTTACAATTATAAAAATTTATCACCATTACAGGAGAATGCTTTACATGTGCTGCAAAGGAAATAATAGACTTTCAAGATTGGAATAACACCTTATGGAAAGAGTATAAAAATGTTAAGATTTACTGATGTTAAATTACGTTTCTTCTTCTGTAATAATTAATAATAAATGTATATCTGATAATTATGTATTTGTATTCGATTGTACTTAAATACTGTACACCAGACATCCGGTGTGACCATGTGCTCAGTTTATCAATGTACATTAGGCTTTTCGGGCCCAAGGTTGCGTTAAGCGAGAAATCGGAGGCAGTAAGGGTTTCGAAATAACATCCAATTAACATGTGGCAAACAGATTAATTTTATTTACATCAGTATCTAAATGCTATAAACAATAGGAGTCTTCAAACGACTATTAAATTTCAACATGGCGGCTACATTGCTTCCGCCTTTCACCATGCTTTTAATTCTATATGGATATACTCTTGTTTTCTTTAAAATAATTCTTTTATCAACTTCTTTACTGTAGTTAACTTTCAAAAGTGTTATTTATTTCTTTGACATGAATAATTACTCTACAATTCACCACAAACCAACGCCTCAGATATAGTTACTTTAAAGTGGGCCCACTCGCACTTTCACTCTCTCACTCAAACCAATCATACTATAATATTGAACACATTGATTATTTTTTCTGATTAGAGCTCATTTTTCTGTTTTAAATTTAGAAAAGAATTTTAAAGGGCTTTCCTGAAATGATGCGGTGTTGACTATCCTCGGCAGACTCCCATGTTGACTGGCAGGTGTTTGGCCGAACTTTTACTGTTTTATTTAAGTGCACTGAATTTACTTTTTTCTCTACATTGTGGTCTACTGACTTTACTTTACTGTTGTGATTACGTTTTTGAACAAATTTACATTTTTTATGGCATTACTGCCCACTACACTGTTTGAGCGTGTGTGCTCTCTAAGTTGTTGCTGAAGACTGGGGCTGGGTCAGACGTAATTGTTATGTAAGTGGTCGTGCATCTGACGTCACCGTCTATTGTTTTCCAACCACCGCCCCGGTTAATACGTAATTGTTTTATATCGTCATTGTTTGGTGGTGACGATTTGTTTCAGTGGGCCAATGAAAAGTTCGTATTGTCAATTTGTAGCGCCTAAATCGCCATTACCATTGTTTAATTTCACTCGTACTCTGCTGACCTTGGATCGGCTCCCCTCTGGTGAATTTGCGTATCTACTGGGACTTGGGTAAACTAACCTTGCCCTTGTTAATATGTATAAACACAATAAAATTTACAATGACAATATGCCTCATACCATTATTCTGGTACAGGTAAATCTGTACTGTTACAAAACCCCCTCAATGAAAGGTTTTGTGTCGAGACACAAAAACTTTCATTGACTCATTCATACTTTTCTAAAAGGATCAGCTCAGATATGTGCCACAACCCCCTGTAGTGTTAACATACAAAAAATCTCAATCACTTACCCTTGGTCCTATAGTGTCGATCGTACCTGTCTGACCTTACTGGACTTCTCCTTAGAGATCCCTACACCATAAGGCCATGAGGCACTGCACGCTCCTGTTCTGACGCTCCGGCCAGCGCAGGACCGTGGTCACAACACCATAAAAACTCTGAAACATTCAATACAAAATTTTAAAATAGTGGCCTTATTCATCTACATATCCGCAACTGATATGTTTCCTCTTAGATGCATTGGCTTGTGATTAGAGGCGTTGGTTTTATTTATTTATAAAATTCCAAATAACTCAAAAATTATAACAAGGTTTAAGATAGATCATCCCTCTACTTGGCAACACTCCTATACATTTTTTATCAATTGCTCTGACTCCAGTCAATATCAATTTGCTTCTTTCATCATAAGAAATTATACTCTTATACTAAACACAAAACAAATTTTACTCTCAAACAACAACTACTATTTTTATTCATTTATTTCAAATAATATAAGTACATTTATCTAGCATGGCAGCATTTTAAAACTATCTAAATTTCTTTACTCATTTTCTTTACTTTAATTTTACCCTTTTATAACAGAATCATTTTTTTTTTTTTTAGAGACTTGTTACTCTAACATAAAATTTAATATTATTATCGTCACTACCCTTACAGTAACCTCCTGACCTCTTGTACCATAAACATAATAGAACATTGTACATTAAACACTAACATTGAACAATTCACATTACTTAATTCATATTTACATAACTTGTAGCAAAATTTTAACAAGACATTACTATTTTTATCAACTCTCTATTCAACTTTTAATCATTTAACACTCATCAGATTCTATACAAAAAATCTCAAATTTATCATCAATCCCTCTGTTACATTACCTTTCTACCATGAATTTTCCTTTCTAACCTTTTTATCCTTATTTAGTTTGGGTGCCTCTCTATTATTCACTATTTTCTCTATCTTATTTTGGCATTGTCAATCTAACCTTACTACCCCCTTTTCTCCACTAACAACCGCTTCTAACCATTTACATAATATGACACCAATATCTCAATAATAACCCCCTTCACAAATCCCATTTAAAACCTCTGGCACCGCTCATTTTGTTTTTTATAAGGATGTATGTTACCTACCTGGCCATATCCATTCATAACCATTTGCCCTCCACCAAATATCGGCAAACACTCTAACCCAAAATTGCTCCGCCTGCCACAACGCTGCACGCTGGTCCCTTGCCACGTCGCTCGTTGATCACTCCTTAACACCGGATCCTTACTACAAAATATCATCAACAACAGCTATAAAATTACCATTCACATTACTCACCTCTACATATAATCGCTAACCACTGTGTCCCTAAAATATCTATCACCTCTTTATATATTATCAGTATCTCAACATTCTTATTTTCACTAACTCCCATTAACTCTGTTTAACTAACTCCAATGCCCTTATTTATCACTATTACCCAAACTCTTTACAACATTTCACCTTAATATATCACTAGAAAATTCATCACTTGTCTACTAACAACAATACCTCTCAATATCCAAATATATAATCATCTACTAACCATTAGAATCTGAATCTCATAATATCCTTTAAAATCATTATTAAACTTAATTATTCTTGAATATTTAACATTCTACAGTACATGGTTTACATAAAAAATACATAAAATACACAACAGCAAAATTACACAAATACATTGACATCAATATACACAAAAATATACAATCCACATTATCATTAAATCGTTTACCAAAACTCAGTCATAAACAGTCCATCTTAAAAAACACTGTTCACATAATTAAATGTTCATAACCACAATAAGAACAACTAACCTCCATCGTCAAATAACAATCGAACCTTAAAACTATATACATGGTTTAATATTAGATATTTTATACTAACATCCTTCTTCAGTAAAACCAGTCATAATTATGTATTTCGTCAAGTCATTATTCTCATTATCATCAACATCATCTCCTACTACCTCAGTTTCAATACAAGGTAAGTACTTGCTATTATTTTCACTTCTCTCTCCACCTAACCTTTCTATAAACTCTTCATAATTTCTACATATCTTAAAATAATTTCTACTTCTCTGTTTCTCTCAATATATCTCTCACTATCATACCATCTCTCTCTCTTAAAACATCTCTCTCTTTCCACATTTGCATCGGGCACTACTACTCCATAAAAACACCTCCTGGCCTCATCAGGTATACTAACCCAAAAAACTAAGGGATAAACTCTAGAGGAACCTTCCTCCTCAAATAACAATTTTGGAGTCTTTACTCCAACTATACCACTGGGAAAATTTGCCCTCTGCTCACTATACTCACTTAAACTCTTCTTACCCCCACTTTCACTCTCATCTACAACTGTCACCTCACCATTAACCTCTATTCTCATTAAAATCTCACTATTACTACCAACATCCACACTATTATTTTTATTTATTTTATCGTCATTTCCACTACTACTTACCTTGTCATCTTTGTTCAATTCTAATCTGTCTAATTCTAATTTCTTCTTTTCTAATTCTATTTTTTCTAACTTTGTACCTATTTCATTTAATCTTTTGTCAAAATTGCAAACTTGTTCTTAATTTCTTTTTTGATATCACTCAATTGTACATCGAATTGATCAAATTTGACGCTCTGCTCATTGAAAAGCAGTTTCATCATTTTTGTTATGTCATTTTCTTCCGTTCTGTTATTTACTATAGGCGTTGAGTTCGCCTGTGGTGCGCTCAACATCAATGATTCTGTATTTGTATTTTCTACGTTAATGCTTTCGTTATCTGCCATTTTGTCGTACTGATGGTACTAAATTTTATTTTATTTGCTATGTACGTCTCTTTATACTATATGTAATTTCCATAGATAACCTCTCTTTTATGTTTATTTCTTTACCCTTCCACCTCTGCTTTTCTGCTTATTTATATAATTTTTATTTTATTTAAAGTCACCGTTCGGGCAGCCATCTGTTAAATTACGTTCTTCTTCTGTAATAATTAACAATAAATGTATATCTGATAATTATGTATTTGTATTCGATTGTACTTAAATACTGTACACCAGACATCCGGTGTGACCATGTGCTCAGTTTATCAATGTACATTAGGCTTTTCGGGTCCAAGGTTGCATTAAGCGAGAAATCAGAGGCAGTAAGGGTTTCAAAATAACATCCAATTAACATGTGGCAAACAGATTAATTTTATTTATATCAGTATCTAAATGCTATAAACAATAGGAGTCTTCAAACGACTATTAAATTTCAACATGGCGGCTACATTGCTTCCGCCTTTCACCATGCTTTTAATTCTATATGGATATACTCTTGTTTTCTTTAAAATAATTCTTTTATCAACTTCTTTACTGTAGTTAACCTTCAAAAGTGTTATTTATTTCTTTGACATGAATAATTACTCTACAATTCACCACAAACCAACGCCTCAGATATAGTTACTTTAAAGTGGGCCCACTCGCACTTTCACTCTCTCACTCAAACCAATCATACTATAATATTGAACACATTGATTATTTTTTCTGATTAGAGCTCATTTTTCTGTTTTAAATTTAGAAAAGAATTTTAAAGGGCTTTCCTGAAATGATGCGGCGTTGACTATCCTCGGCAGACTCCCATGTTGGCTGGCAGGTGTTTGGCCGAACTTTTACTGTTTTATTTAAGTGCACTGAATTTACTTTTTTCTCTACATTGTGGTCCACTGACTTTACTTTACTGTTGTGATTACGTTTTTGAACAAATTTACTTTTTTTATGGCATTACTGCCCACTACACTGTTTGAGCGTGTGTGCTCTCTAAGTTGTTGCTGAAGACTGGGGCTGGGTCAGACGTAATTGTTATGTAAGTGGTCGTGCATCTGACGTCACCGTCTATTGTTTTCCAAACACCGCCCCGGTTAATACGTAATTGTTTTATATCGTCATTGTTTGGTAGTGACGATTTGTTTCAGTGGGCCAATGAAAAGTTCGTATTGTCAATTTGTAGCGCCTACATCGCCATTACCATTGTTTAATTTCACTCGTACTCTGCTGACCTTGGATCGGCTCCCCTCTGGTGAATTTGCGTATCTACTGGGACTTGGGTAAACTAACCTTGCCCTTGTTAATATGTATAAACACAATAAAATTTACAATGACAATATGCCTCATACCATTATTCTGGTACAGGTAAATCTGTACTGTTACACTGATAATATGACTTGTAGAGAACAAGGTAAATTTATAAACAGCATTGAATTTTATAGACAAATTATTACAATAACAGAAGTTGGAAACAAAAGTAGAGATTCTGTAAATATTAAAACCGGCAACTGGTAACTTGGAGGAAGTGGTGTCACAGCACAGGCCAAATGGAGAAACTAATTTGCTGTTGTCAAATACTGGGCTAGGAATTAGGAAGAAATTCCTCAAGTTACATGTCTGCAGCATCGCACTACACACGCTGGATGTGGAATCTAGATCATTTGGAAAGGTGAAAGAAAGAACCACAGAAGCATTTGAATTGTGCTGCTATATGCTAACATGTGCTGAAGAACATTAACAATATACTGGATGGGCAAAATAATTTTAAAAAAATTAACAGGTTGTGGAAACAATGGGCGAATGGAGTGGTTTGTGAAGACAAGACCATGGAGTGGTGGGTCACTCGTTGAGACAGCCAGGAGTAATGATTTTGGTGATGGGAGCCCAGTGAATGGTAAGTACCACAGAGGAAGGCAGAGTCTGGAGTTGACTGTTGACATTAAGGGACGCTATAAGCACTACAGACAAAGATGAGCATAACGATACGAAGAGCCTAAGAACCGCATCAAAGCAAGTACATGTTATGATAAAAGACAGATAAGTTAACGGTGTAATCTTAAACCTTTCATTATTGCCTTTTCCCAACAGAAATTTCTGCATCTAGTGATCTTCATACAAGGGGAATTTAAAAAGATCGTGATCTACAATCTAGAGGTATTTCTGCGTTTCTGTTTTTCACTGGACTATGCCACTACATTTGCCTCATGAATAGATGTAAACCATCTAGCTGGTCTGCTGTGTTGTTAATAACAAACAGTTGTGTAAACAAAGTCATCCCTCAAGATCATTTCTCCTCGGTGCGCTGTTGAAAAAAGGGAAGGTCTAACGTCATGCACCATCAAATTTCTTGTTAGAAAAAGGTTAACACCGACACAAATTTTTAAAGAGATGAAAGATATGTTGGGTGATCATTTACTACAGTTTATTTGTAGACTTGTAATGGGTAATACAAACTGGGTCCATCATTTCATTCCAAAACAAAACACCAGTCAAAACAATGTATGTACAGTTGTTCTCAATTTCCAAAAAAGGAAAATCAATTTTATCTGCTGGAAAGCCGACTTTGATTGTCTGAGATGCTAAGGGAGTATTGTTAAAAGATTATCACGAAAGGGTCAAATGATGAAGAGGCACCACGCTAACCTTTTACACCAAATAAATGAAAAACATTTGTGAAATAAATATCAGGTTAAGTACAGAAATAGCAGCAGGATAATGCAAGACTTCGTGCAAGCATTGTTTGTATGGCAAAAATTGCCGAGTTGAAGTACGATCTGCTGTAGTATCAGCCTTATTTCCCTCATTTAGCTCCATCTGACTTTTAACTACTCCCAAATGTCAAAACTTCCCTGGGGGAGGGCGGCAGTTAACGTTGTTTTGAGTACCTAGAACAACCAAAGTTCTGCAATCGGACAAAAGCACTGCAGCATGTAATGGGACGTGTAAGCCCATCTAAGAATATTTTGGGGAAAATAAACAAAAATAAATTATAAATTTTAATGGAGTGAGTGAGAAGTTCGTTGAAATAAATAATAAACTAGAGAAACAGAGTGAGACTATTGCAGGAGTGAAAGGTGAAATGACTATAAATATAAATAAAATACAAATTGAGATAAAAATGATATAAAAACAATTAGTGAAAAGCAGGAGGAGAAACTGCTAGAGACAGACAAAAAAGTTGATGCATTAACTAATAAATTAAATGATAAACTTAAAAAACAAAATGAAAAAATTGACAATAACATGGAGAAGTTTAAAGCTGAGTTGAAATGGACATGAACAAGAAAATTGTTACAAAGATAGAGGAATATAAAATAGAAATTGAGAGTAGTGTTCAAGATGTAATTGTTGAATGTGAACAGATTAAAAATGCAAATAAGCTACAAGAGGGTGTTAATAATGGATTCAACAGTAACACTGAACAAATTGATACAATTAAAGCTAGTGTAACTAATTTAAAAAGTAAACAAACAAAACATGAACAAGAAGTAATTAAAGTTAGAGAAGATCTAAACTTAGCAATTAATCAAAAACTAACCAATATGAGTAAGAGAGTGAACGTTGACGTTGAGTTAGGTTATTTCAGTAATGAGCATAAGGGGGTGAACCACATACAATTTTTAAATTCAATAAAAAGTATTAATAAGTATAACAAAGAAAGTTGGGAAATAAAATTGGTACGAATTTTGAAATATTTTAAAGAGATTAAAAAATTCTTCTTGTTATACGCAGGTCCATATGAGGTTAGTAAAGTAAAAATGGAAAATGCTTATGTATTAATAGACCTGCAAACCCGAGAAATAAAAGGAACTTATAATGTAACACAATTAAAAAGGTATTATTTATTTGAGTAATGTTAATTATTCTTTTAATTCATTAAAATCATTAATAAATAAATACAGATTATTTTATAATTTAATGAAATGTGGGGTACATAAGGCTCCATAAGTGAGTAATTATGAATCGCAAGTATCGAAGGAGTGTATAAAGGTAGCATTTACATTTTGTGTTCTTAAATTAGTCAGTTAAATTAAAGTTAAAATCTTCTTAAGAGAAATGAAATAATAAAGTAACTTAGTAGGAAATGTAAGTTGGCATGATGTACATTCCATTCTAGAAAGTGATCAATAATAAGATGGAGTCATAGTTGATTATATAACGATTAAGAAAGTTTTTAAATTGAAATCACAATTGTTGTGATTATAGATTTTGTTCAGATCCAGAAATGAAAGGTGTGTAATTTTTGGTCAAACTTAAATTTGAAATGTTTGTCTTGATGCAATAATAGCAATGTTTATTAGGAGTGTTTATGTTGTATATTATTATGTATTATGTAAGTGTAGGGATCTAAAACATGTAATTGTGTGATGGTACAATCATGGTACATTTATAATTAACTTTAAATATGGTAAATAGAACATAACTATTGTATTTTTCTATTTTTGTCATACTAAACCCATCCTTAAACACCCGATACGAATATACAGTGAGTGGAGTGTATAACAATATTTGTCAGGATTTGAACCAATTCATAGCAAAAACTGTGAAACATCACAAAAAACAGTGTCCAGTTATTGCGATAAGAGAGCCGAACCTTAATTACGTCAGAGGCGGAGAATGTGTTGACATCAACAACAACGCTGTCAACAGTTTTAACAATGGGATTGTGACGTAGGTTCACCCCACTTCCGCAAAATCTAACAAAGACTTGTGGTCATTTCTTCTGCAGCTGTGATCAACGCCGGCCGGCAACCTATTCACTTACGAGTGAATTTTAACTTTTTAGACCACCGTAGGTGGTTAATAAACAGTATAAGTGCGTCAACTACAAAAATGTGACCGTAACGTATACACGTAAAACTCGCGGTACTGGACGCGAAGTTTTACCGCACCGAAACAACAACCAGGAACAGAAACGAAATGGGTGAGACCGTTCCTTGTGTATTTTAAATCCTTATTTCATTATTTCCCAGTAAAATTTTGTTGCAGAAATCAATTATTCAAAATTTCAATTATTTATAAGGAGCTCCAACATTAATAATAAAAAATTGTACCATGAGTGTGAAAGAGAGAGAGAGGTTGCGTGTGTGGGTTATAATTTCTAAGAGCTGGGTTGTGCGGAAATCTATATAAAATTGTTTATCATATCTATATCATAATTAGCTAAGACAACACATTTTTTGATATATGTAAGGATTTTGGAGGGGAAATTGATTCTTGAAACGCCCATGGCAATATGTGGGTCATATATATTTCATTATGTAGTAACTATCACTTTAAATACTAATAAAATACTTTATATATGTTATTTGGTGTATGTTTTTATTTCAGGTAAATTGTTTCACTAACTGGTTCGTGTTACACGAATTCTGGCCCTAAAAGTAGATTTCGATCATGTTACCTTTTACAAACATGGCGACCGAGATTATTTAAGTATAGACGAAAATACATTTTTCACTATAAGTAATAAAACGATAAAAGTAATAGATTACATATTGCGCCCGAAAGAACAGGGACAATAGATTACATATGGCGCGTGCCGAACATGGACTCGACATAAAATGAAATTTTATGGAGAGTACACCTACTAGTATGTGAAACAGTTACTTGAAATAATAGCGTAATAGTTCGCAAAGCGTGCGTAAGGTAAGGTTACAATTTTAGGTTATAAACAAATATGTTTTAGTAACCTAAAATAAAACAACATGAGTACAAGTGACAATATTGTAATAGAAACCAGTACCTCTGAGATAAATTTAACTAGTGAAATGGATGTTCAATTAAACCCAATTAGTCAGGTTGGCGAGGCGAGTGCGACCGAAAATGTAGAGACTGAACAAGTAACCTCCATCTCACTTCATGAAAACAAAACAGACGAAATGTTAACACGTCTGTATAACATGATGTGTAGCAATTTTAATGACCTCAGAGGGGACATGAATTTTAAATTTGATGTTCAGAAAAGTGAAATTAAAGAAATTCAAATTAGTTTTAATAACAAATTTGATAAACAAAGTGACAAATTCGATAGTTTAGATATTAAATTCAATGAATTAAAGAATGAAATAAAAGGTCAAAATTTTCACTTAGAAGAGCGAATTAACACAGTAGAAACACGTTGTGACAACATACAGAAAACCACACTAGCAATTGTTGATGATAAGTTCAGTAGTACCCTTAATGAGTTAGACACTAAAATTGATCTAGTTTATGACACAGTAAATAACACGATTAAAAGTCAATTAGAGTCACAAAGTACAGAAATACAACAGAAATGTTTAAATTTGGTAGAAAGTCAATTAGAAAGACAGAAAGTAAAGAGTAGTACCCAGCAAAATGCTGTACTGAATATAAACCTATTTAAAAATAATAGTTTAAGTAATGAATGTAGTATAGATAACTCAAATATTACAAGTAGTAAGATTGTGGTGTTAGAAAAGGATAAAAATGATAATGAAAGTATAATTAGTGAAAATGAAATGTTTGAATTTATTAAGTCAGAAAGAAAGTTGAGAGAAAGTATTTTAGTACAAGGAGTGCAGGGGGTAGAATTTTCTTTTGATGTAGTGTTAGGGGGTGAAGACAAGTCTTCATGTAATTTTTATAAGGATAAGAATTCCTTAAATTTATATTTGGGAGACGAAAGGTCTACAAATAAAGTTACTTTATGTTTTTGTGTACCTAAGAAGTGGTGCACTTATGTTAGGGATAATTTTATGTTAGGGACCCCTGTATATTTGGAGAGAGAAAGTGTAATTTGGTGTTATGGAAAGAAATGTATTAATAAAGAAAATATAGAGAGATATTGTGAGAGTAAGAGAGTAATAGAAATATTTAAAGTAAACAGAAATTATAGACAATTGTTGGAAAGGTTAGGGTTAGATGTGGTATATGAAAATGATGAATACTTACCTGATAATAACAATAAATTGGAAATAACAAGAAATGAGAATAAAGACATTAGGTACTTACCTGTGGTGGAATATTATGGGGATAATTATAATATAAACCGATTAATGACATATGATACTGAGATAAACGGAACCCTACTTGATCGTGACTGGAAATATTTGTTTAATAACCGTTTCATAAAGGAGTACGAATATAATGTATCTAGTAATAAAATCTATTTATTAAATAAGAATTTATATAGACCTAAGATTCGTTTGTTGTTCAATGATGGTGGATAGACTGTTGTATTGTGAAATGAACATTAAATAATAATATGAAAAGTGGTATTGAATTGGACTGCTATGAACTGAGTTTGGTATATAACAAGATGAGTTGGAGTGTATATTTTTCATTGTTTTATATGTATTTATCTATCCATGTATTTTTGATATGTATTATGTATTACAGGTATATTTACACCAGTATGTATTATTATATATTGTACATATATAACATGTTTAATAATAATATTTTTAAATTTTAATTGGTAATGAAGGTAATTACTGATGAATAATAATAATGTTTAAGTAAGAATATATATTTGAATTTTGAAAAGAGGTATTGTTATAAGTAGGTAAGAGAGGAATTTTATAAGAGAATTGTCAATGATTACAGTAAGTGTTTAAACAGGAATAGAGCCTGGGTATAGATAAATGCAGGTGAGTTTAATTAAGGAAAATGGAGTTAGAAAGATAAGAATTTTTAAGAAAATACAAGAGAATTATTAGAGATTTAGGGACACAGTAGTTAGTAATTATTTGTAAAGGTGTTTAAGTAAAGGTATAAACATATATTTGTTGTTGATGAATTCTGTAGTGGGGGTGAGGTGATAAAGAGTAGCCAACCAATAGTGTTGTGGCAGATAATAGCGTAGTTTTAGGGAGTGTTTGCCGAATATTTTGGAAGGGCAAAATAATATGAATGTATATAGCCAGTTAGGGAACACCCAACCCAGTGCAAAGACGAGCGGTGCCATAGGATTTAAATGAAATTAGTAATGAAGTTTATGATTGAGATATTGGTGTCATTGATAGGTAAATTTGGTGGTCAATTAGAAGGTGAGTAAGATTATAATAAATAGAAGTATAGTGAATATAGGAGTTATCCAGACTAAACAGTGATAGAAGGTGAAAGGTTAGTTAGTTAGGTAGGTGGAAAGTTCAGAGAATAATGAGACAATGAAATTGTATGAATATTGATAATAAATTTAAAATGAATTTTATAATTATAATAAAATTGATGTCTAATTAATGACTTAACTGCAATGGTAAATTTTTAACTCAAATGCAACTTAGATAGAATATGCAAATCAAGATTAAAAATGAATCAAGAATATTTAATGTATTAATGTATCAGTGTTAATTATTAATGTATTATTATTATGTAAAATGTATTTATGTTATAGAAATTTCAACATGATTCTATAATAAGGAAATGTGTAGGAAAAAAAAAAAAAAAATTTTAACTGGCGCTGTTAATAATAACAATAAACCAGATTATTACCTGTTAATAATAATAATAATAATAATTCTTTTTAGTTTTCTCATTCAATAAGAGTTATAAATAAATAAATATACCAATTTATCGTTTCTTTTATAATTTGTTTTTCTCCAGGTTTGGGAGATATATAGTGTGTAATTTTCCTATTTTCAATTAGATTTTAAATTTTCTTATATCAATGTTTATGTTACAATTACAGTAATTGTAAAAGAAAGAAGATAAATATTATCGATAGTAATCGAAACCATTTATCAATTCAGGCTTTGTAATATGAAGAAGGGAAATTCTTTCTAATTCTTGAATAAATATAACTTTTCTAAATATATTAAGCCAACCCAGTGCTTATTGGCACAAACCAGCACTTAGCTAAGGGGAACCAGATCAGTTGAGGATGGAGTGATTTACTAAGCCACTATTTTAATATTTATTATGTATTGTTTCAGTGTTTGGTGATATGACAGCGGTCCTGAGCTGGCCAACGAGTCAGAGCAGGGGCGTTAAGAGCCTAAGTGGCCTTATGGTGTTGGGATCTCGTAGGAGAAGTCCAGTAAGGTCATGTAGGTACGGTCATCATCACCAGACCAAGGGTGAGTTGTTATTTTTTATGTAAATTTGTAAGGGGGTTGTGGCGACTTGTCCTGGCTGATCCCTTTAGGAAGTATGAAAGGGTCAATGAAAGTTTGTGTGCTTCGACACACAATCTTTCATTGAGGGGGTTTTGTGATGGTACAATCATGGTACATTTATAATTAACTTTAAATATGGTAAATAGAACATAACTATTGTATTTTTCTATTTTTGTCATACTAAACCCAACCTTAAACACCCGATACGAATATACAGTGAGTATCAGCCTTATTTCCCTCATTTAGCTCCATCTGACTTTTAACTACTCCCAAATGTCAAAACTTCCCTGGGGGAGGGCGGCAGTTAACGTTGTTTTGAGTACCTAGAACAACCAAAGTTCTGCAATCGGATAAAAGCACTGCAGCATGTAATGGGACGTGTAAGCCCATCTAAGAATATTTTGGGGAAAATAAACAAAAATAAATTATAAATTTTAATAGAGTGAGTGAGAAGTTCGTTGAAATAAATAATAAACTAGAGAAACAGAGTGAGACTATTGCAGGAGTGAAAGGTGAAATGACTATAAATATAAATAAAATACAAATTGAGATAAAAATGATATAAAAACAATTAGTGAAAAGCAGGAGGAGAAACTGCTAGAGACAGACAAAAAAGTTGATGCATTAACTAATAAATTAAACGATAAACTTAAAAAACAAAATGAAAAAATTGACGATAACATGGAGAAGTTTAAAGCTGAGTTGAAATGGACATGAACAAGAAAATTGTTACAAAGATAGAGGAATATAAAATAGAAATTGAGAGTAGTGTTCAAGATGTAATTGTTGAATGTGAACAGATTAAAAATGCAAATAAGCTACAAGAGGGTGTTAATAATGGATTCAACAGTAACACTGAACAAATTGATACAATTAAAGCTAGTGTAACTAATTTAAAAAGTAAACAAACAAAACATGAACAAGAAGTAATTAAAGTTAGAGAAGATCTAAACTTAGCAATTAATCAAAAACTAACCAATATGAGTGAGAGAGTGAACGTTGACGTTGAGTTAGGTTATTTCAGTAATGAGCATAAGGGGGTGAACCACATACAATTTTTAAATTCAATAAAAAGTATTAATAAGTATAACAAAGAAAGTTGGGAAATAAAATTGGTACGAATTTTGAAATATTTTAAAGAGATTAAAAAATTCTTCTTGTTATACGCAGGTCCATATGAGGTTAGTAAAGTAAAAATGGAAAATGCTTATGTATTAATAGACCTGCAAACCCGAGAAATAAAAGGAACTTATAATGTAACACAATTAAAAAGGTATTATTTATTTGAGTAATGTTAATTATTCTTTTAATTCATTAAAATCATTAATAAATAAATACAGATTATTTTATAATTTAATGAAATGTGGGGTACATAAGGCTCCATAAGTGAGTAATTATGAATCGCAAGTATCGAAGGAGTGTATAAAGGTAGCATTTACATTTTGTGTTCTTAAATTAGTCAGTTAAATTAAAGTTAAAATCTTCTTAAGAGAAATGAAATAATAAAGTAACTTAGTAGGAAATGTAAGTTGGCATGATGTACATTCCATTCTAGAAAGTGATCAATAATAAGATGGAGTCATAGTTGATTATATAACGATTAAGAAAGTTTTTAAATTGAAATCACAATTGTTGTGATTATAGATTTTGTTCAGATCCAGAAATGAAAGGTGTGTAATTTTTGGTCAAACTTAAATTTGAAATGTTTGTCTTGATGCAATAATAGCAATGTTTATTAGGAGTGTTTATGTTGTATATTATTATGTATTATGTAAGTGTAGGGATCTAAAACATGTAATTGTGTGATGGTACAATCATGGTACATTTATAATTAACTTTAAATATGGTAAATAGAACATAACTATTGTATTTTTCTATTTTTGTCATACTAAACCCATCCTTAAACACCCGATACGAATATACAGTGAGTGGAGTGTATAACAATATTTGTCAGGATTTGAACCAATTCATAGCAAAAACTGTGAAACATCACAAAAAACAGTGTCCAGTTATTGCGATAAGAGAGCCGAACCTTAATTACGTCAGAGGCGGAGAATGTGTTGACATCAACAACAACGCTGTCAACAGTTTTAACAATGGGATTGTGACGTAGGTTCACCCCACTTCCGCAAAATCTAACAAAGACTTGTGGTCATTTCTTCTGCAGCTGTGATCAACGCCGGCCGGCAACCTATTCACTTACGAGTGAATTTTAACTTTTTAGACCACCGTAGGTGGTTAATAAACAGTATAAGTGCGTCAACTACAAAAATGTGACCGTAACGTATACACGTAAAACTCGCGGTACTGGACGCGAAGTTTTACCGCACCGAAACAACAACCAGGAACAGAAACGAAATGGGTGAGACCGTTCCTTGTGTATTTTAAATCCTTATTTCATTATTTCCCAGTAAAATTTTGTTGCAGAAATCAATTATTCAAAATTTCAATTATTTATAAGGAGCTCCAACATTAATAATAAAAAATTGTACCATGAGTGTGAAAGAGAGAGAGAGGTTGCGTGTGTGGGTTATAATTTCTAAGAGCTGGGTTGTGCGGAAATCTATATAAAATTGTTTATCATATCTATATCATAATTAGCTAAGACAACACATTTTTTGATATATGTAAGGATTTTGGAGGGGAAATTGATTCTTGAAACGCCCATGGCAATATGTGGGTCATATATATTTCATTATGTAGTAACTATCACTTTAAATACTAATAAAATACTTTATATATGTTATTTGGTGTATGTTTTTATTTCAGGTAAATTGTTTCACTAACTGGTTCGTGTTACACGAATTCTGGCCCTAAAAGTAGATTTCGATCATGTTACCTTTTACAAACATGGCGACCGAGATTATTTAAGTATAGACGAAAATACATTTTTCACTATAAGTAATAAAACGATAAAAGTAATAGATTACATATTGCGCCCGAAAGAACAGGGACAATAGATTACATATGGCGCGTGCCGAACATGGACTCGACATAAAATGAAATTTTATGGAGAGTACACCTACTAGTATGTGAAACAGTTACTTGAAATAATAGCGTAATAGTTCGCAAAGCGTGCGTAAGGTAAGGTTACAATTTTAGGTTATAAACAAATATGTTTTAGTAACCTAAAATAAAACAACATGAGTACAAGTGACAATATTGTAATAGAAACCAGTACCTCTGAGATAAATTTAACTAGTGAAATGGATGTTCAATTAAACCCAATTAGTCAGGTTGGCGAGGCGAGTGCGACCGAAAATGTAGAGACTGAACAAGTAACCTCCATCTCACTTCATGAAAACAAAACAGACGAAATGTTAACACGTCTGTATAACATGATGTGTAGCAATTTTAATGACCTCAGAGGGGACATGAATTTTAAATTTGATGTTCAGAAAAGTGAAATTAAAGAAATTCAAATTAGTTTTAATAACAAATTTGATAAACAAAGTGACAAATTCGATAGTTTAGATATTAAATTCAATGAATTAAAGAATGAAATAAAAGGTCAAAATTTTCACTTAGAAGAGCGAATTAACACAGTAGAAACACGTTGTGACAACATACAGAAAACCACACTAGCAATTGTTGATGATAAGTTCAGTAGTACCCTTAATGAGTTAGACACTAAAATTGATCTAGTTTATGACACAGTAAATAACACGATTAAAAGTCAATTAGAGTCACAAAGTACAGAAATACAACAGAAATGTTTAAATTTGGTAGAAAGTCAATTAGAAAGACAGAAAGTAAAGAGTAGTACCCAGCAAAATGCTGTACTGAATATAAACCTATTTAAAAATAATAGTTTAAGTAATGAATGTAGTATAGATAACTCAAATATTACAAGTAGTAAGATTGTGGTGTTAGAAAAGGATAAAAATGATAATGAAAGTATAATTAGTGAAAATGAAATGTTTGAATTTATTAAGTCAGAAAGAAAGTTGAGAGAAAGTATTTTAGTACAAGGAGTGCAGGGGGTAGAATTTTCTTTTGATGTAGTGTTAGGGGGTGAAGACAAGTCTTCATGTAATTTTTATAAGGATAAGAATTCCTTAAATTTATATTTGGGAGACGAAAGGTCTACAAATAAAGTTACTTTATGTTTTTGTGTACCTAAGAAGTGGTGCACTTATGTTAGGGATAATTTTATGTTAGGGACCCCTGTATATTTGGAGAGAGAAAGTGTAATTTGGTGTTATGGAAAGAAATGTATTAATAAAGAAAATATAGAGAGATATTGTGAGAGTACGAGAGTAATAGAAATATTTAAAGTAAACAGAAATTATAGACAATTGTTGGAAAGGTTAGGGTTAGATGTGGTATATGAAAATGATGAATACTTACCTGATAATAACAATAAATTGGAAATAACAAGAAATGAGAATAAAGACATTAGGTACTTACCTGTGGTGGAATATTATGGGGATAATTATAATATAAACCGATTAATGACATATGATACTGAGATAAACGGAACCCTACTTGATCGTGACTGGAAATATTTGTTTAATAACCGTTTCATAAAGGAGTACGAATATAATGTATCTAGTAATAAAATCTATTTATTAAATAAGAATTTATATAGACCTAAGATTCGTTTGTTGTTCAATGATGGTGGATAGACTGTTGTATTGTGAAATGAACATTAAATAATAATATGAAAAGTGGTATTGAATTGGACTGCTATGAACTGAGTTTGGTATATAACAAGATGAGTTGGAGTGTATATTTTTCATTGTTTTATATGTATTTATCTATCCATGTATTTTTGATATGTATTATGTATTACAGGTATATTTACACCAGTATGTATTATTATATATTGTACATATATAACATGTTTAATAATAATATTTTTAAATTTTAATTGGTAATGAAGGTAATTACTGATGAATAATAATAATGTTTAAGTAAGAATATATATTTGAATTTTGAAAAGAGGTATTGTTATAAGTAGGTAAGAGAGGAATTTTATAAGAGAATTGTCAATGATTACAGTAAGTGTTTAAACAGGAATAGAGCCTGGGTATAGATAAATGCAGGTGAGTTTAATTAAGGAAAATGGAGTTAGAAAGATAAGAATTTTTAAGAAAATACAAGAGAATTATTAGAGATTTAGGGACACAGTAGTTAGTAATTATTTGTAAAGGTGTTTAAGTAAAGGTATAAACATATATTTGTTGTTGATGAATTCTGTAGTGGGGGTGAGGTGATAAAGAGTAGCCAACCAATAGTGTTGTGGCAGATAATAGCGTAGTTTTAGGGAGTGTTTGCCGAATATTTTGGAAGGGCAAAATAATATGAATGTATATAGCCAGTTAGGGAACACCCAACCCAGTGCAAAGACGAGCGGTGCCATAGGATTTAAATGAAATTAGTAATGAAGTTTATGATTGAGATATTGGTGTCATTGATAGGTAAATTTGGTGGTCAATTAGAAGGTGAGTAAGATTATAATAAATAGAAGTATAGTGAATATAGGAGTTATCCAGACTAAACAGTGATAGAAGGTGAAAGGTTAGTTAGTTAGGTAGGTGGAAAGTTCAGAGAATAATGAGACAATGAAATTGTATGAATATTGATAATAAATTTAAAATGAATTTTATAATTATAATAAAATTGATGTCTAATTAATGACTTAACTGCAATGGTAAATTTTTAACTCAAATGCAACTTAGATAGAATATGCAAATCAAGATTAAAAATGAATCAAGAATATTTAATGTATTAATGTATCAGTGTTAATTATTAATGTATTATTATTATGTAAAATGTATTTATGTTATAGAAATTTCAACATGATTCTATAATAAGGAAATGTGTAGAAAAAAAAAAAAAAAAATTTTAACTGGCGCTGTTAATAATAACAATAAACCAGATTATTACCTGTTAATAATAATAATAATAATAATAATAATTCTTTTTAGTTTTCTCATTCAATAAGAGTTATAAATAAATAAATATACCAATTTATCGTTTCTTTTATAATTTGTTTTTCTCCAGGTTTGGGAGATATATAGTGTGTAATTTTCCTATTTTCAATTAGATTTTAAATTTTCTTATATCAATGTTTATGTTACAATTACAGTAATTGTAAAAGAAAGAAGATAAATATTATCGATAGTAATCGAAACCATTTATCAATTCAGGCTTTGTAATATGAAGAAGGGAAATTCTTTCTAATTCTTGAATAAATATAACTTTTCTAAATATATTAAGCCAACCCAGTGCTTATTGGCACAAACCAGCACTTAGCTAAGGGGAACCAGATCAGTTGAGGATGGAGTGATTTACTAAGCCACTATTTTAATATTTATTATGTATTGTTTCAGTGTTTGGTGATATGACAGCGGTCCTGAGCTGGCCAACGAGTCAGAGCAGGGGCGTTAAGAGCCTAAGTGGCCTTATGGTGTTGGGATCTCGTAGGAGAAGTCCAGTAAGGTCATGTAGGTACGGTCATCATCACCAGACCAAGGGTGAGTTGTTATTTTTTATGTAAATTTGTAAGGGGGTTGTGGCGACTTGTCCTGGCTGATCCCTTTAGGAAGTATGAAAGGGTCAATGAAAGTTTGTGTGCTTCGACACACAATCTTTCATTGAGGGGGTTTTGTGATGGTACAATCATGGTACATTTATAATTAACTTTAAATATGGTAAATAGAACATAACTATTGTATTTTTCTATTTTTGTCATACTAAACCCAACCTTAAACACCCGATACGAATATACAGTGAGTATCAGCCTTATTTCCCTCATTTAGCTCCATCTGACTTTTAACTACTCCCAAATGTCAAAACTTCCCTGGGGGAGGGCGGCAGTTAACGTTGTTTTGAGTACCTAGAACAACCAAAGTTCTGCAATCGGATAAAAGCACTGCAGCATGTAATGGGACGTGTAAGCCCATCTAAGAATATTTTGGGGAAAATAAACAAAAATAAATTATAAATTTTAATAGAGTGAGTGAGAAGTTCGTTGAAATAAATAATAAACTAGAGAAACAGAGTGAGACTATTGCAGGAGTGAAAGGTGAAATGACTATAAATATAAATAAAATACAAATTGAGATAAAAATGATATAAAAACAATTAGTGAAAAGCAGGAGGAGAAACTGCTAGAGACAGACAAAAAAGTTGATGCATTAACTAATAAATTAAACGATAAACTTAAAAAACAAAATGAAAAAATTGACGATAACATGGAGAAGTTTAAAGCTGAGTTGAAATGGACATGAACAAGAAAATTGTTACAAAGATAGAGGAATATAAAATAGAAATTGAGAGTAGTGTTCAAGATGTAATTGTTGAATGTGAACAGATTAAAAATGCAAATAAGCTACAAGAGGGTGTTAATAATGGATTCAACAGTAACACTGAACAAATTGATACAATTAAAGCTAGTGTAACTAATTTAAAAAGTAAACAAACAAAACATGAACAAGAAGTAATTAAAGTTAGAGAAGATCTAAACTTAGCAATTAATCAAAAACTAACCAATATGAGTGAGAGAGTGAACGTTGACGTTGAGTTAGGTTATTTCAGTAATGAGCATAAGGGGGTGAACCACATACAATTTTTAAATTCAATAAAAAGTATTAATAAGTATAACAAAGAAAGTTGGGAAATAAAATTGGTACGAATTTTGAAATATTTTAAAGAGATTAAAAAATTCTTCTTGTTATACGCAGGTCCATATGAGGTTAGTAAAGTAAAAATGGAAAATGCTTATGTATTAATAGACCTGCAAACCCGAGAAATAAAAGGAACTTATAATGTAACACAATTAAAAAGGTATTATTTATTTGAGTAATGTTAATTATTCTTTTAATTCATTAAAATCATTAATAAATAAATACAGATTATTTTATAATTTAATGAAATGTGGGGTACATAAGGCTCCATAAGTGAGTAATTATGAATCGCAAGTATCGAAGGAGTGTATAAAGGTAGCATTTACATTTTGTGTTCTTAAATTAGTCAGTTAAATTAAAGTTAAAATCTTCTTAAGAGAAATGAAATAATAAAGTAACTTAGTAGGAAATGTAAGTTGGCATGATGTACATTCCATTCTAGAAAGTGATCAATAATAAGATGGAGTCATAGTTGATTATATAACGATTAAGAAAGTTTTTAAATTGAAATCACAATTGTTGTGATTATAGATTTTGTTCAGATCCAGAAATGAAAGGTGTGTAATTTTTGGTCAAACTTAAATTTGAAATGTTTGTCTTGATGCAATAATAGCAATGTTTATTAGGAGTGTTTATGTTGTATATTATTATGTATTATGTAAGTGTAGGGATCTAAAACATGTAATTGTGTGATGGTACAATCATGGTACATTTATAATTAACTTTAAATATGGTAAATAGAACATAACTATTGTATTTTTCTATTTTTGTCATACTAAACCCATCCTTAAACACCCGATACGAATATACAGTGAGTGGAGTGTATAACAATATTTGTCAGGATTTGAACCAATTCATAGCAAAAACTGTGAAACATCACAAAAAACAGTGTCCAGTTATTGCGATAAGAGAGCCGAACCTTAATTACGTCAGAGGCGGAGAATGTGTTGACATCAACAACAACGCTGTCAACAGTTTTAACAATGGGATTGTGACGTAGGTTCACCCCACTTCCGCAAAATCTAACAAAGACTTGTGGTCATTTCTTCTGCAGCTGTGATCAACGCCGGCCGGCAACCTATTCACTTACGAGTGAATTTTAACTTTTTAGACCACCGTAGGTGGTTAATAAACAGTATAAGTGCGTCAACTACAAAAATGTGACCGTAACGTATACACGTAAAACTCGCGGTACTGGACGCGAAGTTTTACCGCACCGAAACAACAACCAGGAACAGAAACGAAATGGGTGAGACCGTTCCTTGTGTATTTTAAATCCTTATTTCATTATTTCCCAGTAAAATTTTGTTGCAGAAATCAATTATTCAAAATTTCAATTATTTATAAGGAGCTCCAACATTAATAATAAAAAATTGTACCATGAGTGTGAAAGAGAGAGAGAGGTTGCGTGTGTGGGTTATAATTTCTAAGAGCTGGGTTGTGCGGAAATCTATATAAAATTGTTTATCATATCTATATCATAATTAGCTAAGACAACACATTTTTTGATATATGTAAGGATTTTGGAGGGGAAATTGATTCTTGAAACGCCCATGGCAATATGTGGGTCATATATATTTCATTATGTAGTAACTATCACTTTAAATACTAATAAAATACTTTATATATGTTATTTGGTGTATGTTTTTATTTCAGGTAAATTGTTTCACTAACTGGTTCGTGTTACACGAATTCTGGCCCTAAAAGTAGATTTCGATCATGTTACCTTTTACAAACATGGCGACCGAGATTATTTAAGTATAGACGAAAATACATTTTTCACTATAAGTAATAAAACGATAAAAGTAATAGATTACATATTGCGCCCGAAAGAACAGGGACAATAGATTACATATGGCGCGTGCCGAACATGGACTCGACATAAAATGAAATTTTATGGAGAGTACACCTACTAGTATGTGAAACAGTTACTTGAAATAATAGCGTAATAGTTCGCAAAGCGTGCGTAAGGTAAGGTTACAATTTTAGGTTATAAACAAATATGTTTTAGTAACCTAAAATAAAACAACATGAGTACAAGTGACAATATTGTAATAGAAACCAGTACCTCTGAGATAAATTTAACTAGTGAAATGGATGTTCAATTAAACCCAATTAGTCAGGTTGGCGAGGCGAGTGCGACCGAAAATGTAGAGACTGAACAAGTAACCTCCATCTCACTTCATGAAAACAAAACAGACGAAATGTTAACACGTCTGTATAACATGATGTGTAGCAATTTTAATGACCTCAGAGGGGACATGAATTTTAAATTTGATGTTCAGAAAAGTGAAATTAAAGAAATTCAAATTAGTTTTAATAACAAATTTGATAAACAAAGTGACAAATTCGATAGTTTAGATATTAAATTCAATGAATTAAAGAATGAAATAAAAGGTCAAAATTTTCACTTAGAAGAGCGAATTAACACAGTAGAAACACGTTGTGACAACATACAGAAAACCACACTAGCAATTGTTGATGATAAGTTCAGTAGTACCCTTAATGAGTTAGACACTAAAATTGATCTAGTTTATGACACAGTAAATAACACGATTAAAAGTCAATTAGAGTCACAAAGTACAGAAATACAACAGAAATGTTTAAATTTGGTAGAAAGTCAATTAGAAAGACAGAAAGTAAAGAGTAGTACCCAGCAAAATGCTGTACTGAATATAAACCTATTTAAAAATAATAGTTTAAGTAATGAATGTAGTATAGATAACTCAAATATTACAAGTAGTAAGATTGTGGTGTTAGAAAAGGATAAAAATGATAATGAAAGTATAATTAGTGAAAATGAAATGTTTGAATTTATTAAGTCAGAAAGAAAGTTGAGAGAAAGTATTTTAGTACAAGGAGTGCAGGGGGTAGAATTTTCTTTTGATGTAGTGTTAGGGGGTGAAGACAAGTCTTCATGTAATTTTTATAAGGATAAGAATTCCTTAAATTTATATTTGGGAGACGAAAGGTCTACAAATAAAGTTACTTTATGTTTTTGTGTACCTAAGAAGTGGTGCACTTATGTTAGGGATAATTTTATGTTAGGGACCCCTGTATATTTGGAGAGAGAAAGTGTAATTTGGTGTTATGGAAAGAAATGTATTAATAAAGAAAATATAGAGAGATATTGTGAGAGTAAGAGAGTAATAGAAATATTTAAAGTAAACAGAAATTATAGACAATTGTTGGAAAGGTTAGGGTTAGATGTGGTATATGAAAATGATGAATACTTACCTGATAATAACAATAAATTGGAAATAACAAGAAATGAGAATAAAGACATTAGGTACTTACCTGTGGTGGAATATTATGGGGATAATTATAATATAAACCGATTAATGACATATGATACTGAGATAAACGGAACCCTACTTGATCGTGACTGGAAATATTTGTTTAATAACCGTTTCATAAAGGAGTACGAATATAATGTATCTAGTAATAAAATCTATTTATTAAATAAGAATTTATATAGACCTAAGATTCGTTTGTTGTTCAATGATGGTGGATAGACTGTTGTATTGTGAAATGAACATTAAATAATAATATGAAAAGTGGTATTGAATTGGACTGCTATGAACTGAGTTTGGTATATAACAGGATGAGTTGGAGTGTATATTTTTCATTGTTTTATATGTATTTATCTATCCATGTATTTTTGATATGTATTATGTATTACAGGTATATTTACACCAGTATGTATTATTATATATTGTACATATATAACATGTTTAATAATAATATTTTTAAATTTTAATTGGTAATGAAGGTAATTACTGATGAATAATAATAATGTTTAAGTAAGAATATATATTTGAATTTTGAAAAGAGGTATTGTTATAAGTAGGTAAGAGAGGAATTTTATAAGAGAATTGTCAATGATTACAGTAAGTGTTTAAACAGGAATAGAGCCTGGGTATAGATAAATGCAGGTGAGTTTAATTAAGGAAAATGGAGTTAGAAAGATAAGAATTTTTAAGAAAATACAAGAGAATTATTAGAGATTTAGGGACACAGTAGTTAGTAATTATTTGTAAAGGTGTTTAAGTAAAGGTATAAACATATATTTGTTGTTGATGAATTCTGTAGTGGGGGTGAGGTGATAAAGAGTAGCCAACCAATAGTGTTGTGGCAGATAATAGCGTAGTTTTAGGGAGTGTTTGCCGAATATTTTGGAAGGGCAAAATAATATGAATGTATATAGCCAGTTAGGGAACACCCAACCCAGTGCAAAGACGAGCGGTGCCATAGGATTTAAATGAAATTAGTAATGAAGTTTATGATTGAGATATTGGTGTCATTGATAGGTAAATTTGGTGGTCAATTAGAAGGTGAGTAAGATTATAATAAATAGAAGTATAGTGAATATAGGAGTTATCCAGACTAAACAGTGATAGAAGGTGAAAGGTTAGTTCGTTAGGTAGGTGGAAAGTTCAGAGAATAATGAGACAATGAAATTGTATGAATATTGATAATAAATTTAAAATGAATTTTATAATTATAATAAAATTGATGTCTAATTAATGACTTAACTGCAATGGTAAATTTTTAACTCAAATGCAACTTAGATAGAATATGCAAATCAAGATTAAAAATGAATCAAGAATATTTAATGTATTAATGTATCAGTGTTAATTATTAATGTATTATTATTATGTAAAATGTATTTATGTTATAGAAATTTCAACATGATTCTATAATAAGGAAATGTGTAGAAAAAAAAAAAAAAAAATTTTAACTGGCGCTGTTAATAATAACAATAAACCAGATTATTACCTGTTAATAATAATAATAATAATAATAATAATTCTTTTTAGTTTTCTCATTCAATAAGAGTTATAAATAAATAAATATACCAATTTATCGTTTCTTTTATAATTTGTTTTTCTCCAGGTTTGGGAGATATATAGTGTGTAATTTTCCTATTTTCAATTAGATTTTAAATTTTCTTATATCAATGTTTATGTTACAATTACAGTAATTGTAAAAGAAAGAAGATAAATATTATCGATAGTAATCGAAACCATTTATCAATTCAGGCTTTGTAATATGAAGAAGGGAAATTCTTTCTAATTCTTGAATAAATATAACTTTTCTAAATATATTAAGCCAACCCAGTGCTTATTGGCACAAACCAGCACTTAGCTAAGGGGAACCAGATCAGTTGAGGATGGAGTGATTTACTAAGCCACTATTTTAATATTTATTATGTATTGTTTCAGTGTTTGGTGATATGACAGCGGTCCTGAGCTGGCCAACGAGTCAGAGCAGGGGCGTTAAGAGCCTAAGTGGCCTTATGGTGTTGGGATCTCGTAGGAGAAGTCCAGTAAGGTCATGTAGGTACGGTCATCATCACCAGACCAAGGGTGAGTTGTTATTTTTTATGTAAATTTGTAAGGGGGTTGTGGCGACTTGTCCTGGCTGATCCCTTTAGGAAGTATGAAAGGGTCAATGAAAGTTTGTGTGCTTCGACACACAATCTTTCATTGAGGGGGTTTTGTGATGGTACAATCATGGTACATTTATAATTAACTTTAAATATGGTAAATAGAACATAACTATTGTATTTTTCTATTTTTGTCATACTAAACCCAACCTTAAACACCCGATACGAATATACAGTGAGTATCAGCCTTATTTCCCTCATTTAGCTCCATCTGACTTTTAACTACTCCCAAATGTCAAAACTTCCCTGGGGGAGGGCGGCAGTTAACGTTGTTTTGAGTACCTAGAACAACCAAAGTTCTGCAATCGGATAAAAGCACTGCAGCATGTAATGGGACGTGTAAGCCCATCTAAGAATATTTTGGGGAAAATAAACAAAAATAAATTATAAATTTTAATAGAGTGAGTGAGAAGTTCGTTGAAATAAATAATAAACTAGAGAAACAGAGTGAGACTATTGCAGGAGTGAAAGGTGAAATGACTATAAATATAAATAAAATACAAATTGAGATAAAAATGATATAAAAACAATTAGTGAAAAGCAGGAGGAGAAACTGCTAGAGACAGACAAAAAAGTTGATGCATTAACTAATAAATTAAACGATAAACTTAAAAAACAAAATGAAAAAATTGACGATAACATGGAGAAGTTTAAAGCTGAGTTGAAATGGACATGAACAAGAAAATTGTTACAAAGATAGAGGAATATAAAATAGAAATTGAGAGTAGTGTTCAAGATGTAATTGTTGAATGTGAACAGATTAAAAATGCAAATAAGCTACAAGAGGGTGTTAATAATGGATTCAACAGTAACACTGAACAAATTTATACAATTAAAGCTAGTGTAACTAATTTAAAAAGTAAACAAACAAAACATGAACAAGAAGTAATTAAAGTTAGAGAAGATCTAAACTTAGCAATTAATCAAAAACTAACCAATATGAGTGAGAGAGTGAACGTTGACGTTGAGTTAGGTTATTTCAGTAATGAGCATAAGGGGGTGAACCACATACAATTTTTAAATTCAATAAAAAGTATTAATAAGTATAACAAAGAAAGTTGGGAAATAAAATTGGTACGAATTTTGAAATATTTTAAAGAGATTAAAAAATTCTTCTTGTTATACGCAGGTCCATATGAGGTTAGTAAAGTAAAAATGGAAAATGCTTATGTATTAATAGACCTGCAAACCCGAGAAATAAAAGGAACTTATAATGTAACACAATTAAAAAGGTATTATTTATTTGAGTAATGTTAATTATTCTTTTAATTCATTAAAATCATTAATAAATAAATACAGATTATTTTATAATTTAATGAAATGTGGGGTACATAAGGCTCCATAAGTGAGTAATTATGAATCGCAAGTATCGAAGGAGTGTATAAAGGTAGCATTTACATTTTGTGTTCTTAAATTAGTCAGTTAAATTAAAGTTAAAATCTTCTTAAGAGAAATGAAATAATAAAGTAACTTAGTAGGAAATGTAAGTTGGCATGATGTACATTCCATTCTAGAAAGTGATCAATAATAAGATGGAGTCATAGTTGATTATATAACGATTAAGAAAGTTTTTAAATTGAAATCACAATTGTTGTGATTATAGATTTTGTTCAGATCCAGAAATGAAAGGTGTGTAATTTTTGGTCAAACTTAAATTTGAAATGTTTGTCTTGATGCAATAATAGCAATGTTTATTAGGAGTGTTTATGTTGTATATTATTATGTATTATGTAAGTGTAGGGATCTAAAACATGTAATTGTGTGATGGTACAATCATGGTACATTTATAATTAACTTTAAATATGGTAAATAGAACATAACTATTGTATTTTTCTATTTTTGTCATACTAAACCCATCCTTAAACACCCGATACGAATATACAGTGAGTGGAGTGTATAACAATATTTGTCAGGATTTGAACCAATTCATAGCAAAAACTGTGAAACATCACAAAAAACAGTGTCCAGTTATTGCGATAAGAGAGCCGAACCTTAATTACGTCAGAGGCGGAGAATGTGTTGACATCAACAACAACGCTGTCAACAGTTTTAACAATGGGATTGTGACGTAGGTTCACCCCACTTCCGCAAAATCTAACAAAGACTTGTGGTCATTTCTTCTGCAGCTGTGATCAACGCCGGCCGGCAACCTATTCACTTACGAGTGAATTTTAACTTTTTAGACCACCGTAGGTGGTTAATAAACAGTATAAGTGCGTCAACTACAAAAATGTGACCGTAACGTATACACGTAAAACTCGCGGTACTGGACGCGAAGTTTTACCGCACCGAAACAACAACCAGGAACAGAAACGAAATGGGTGAGACCGTTCCTTGTGTATTTTAAATCCTTATTTCATTATTTCCCAGTAAAATTTTGTTGCAGAAATCAATTATTCAAAATTTCAATTATTTATAAGGAGCTCCAACATTAATAATAAAAAATTGTACCATGAGTGTGAAAGAGAGAGAGAGGTTGCGTGTGTGGGTTATAATTTCTAAGAGCTGGGTTGTGCGGAAATCTATATAAAATTGTTTATCATATCTATATCATAATTAGCTAAGACAACACATTTTTTGATATATGTAAGGATTTTGGAGGGGAAATTGATTCTTGAAACGCCCATGGCAATATGTGGGTCATATATATTTCATTATGTAGTAACTATCACTTTAAATACTAATAAAATACTTTATATATGTTATTTGGTGTATGTTTTTATTTCAGGTAAATTGTTTCACTAACTGGTTCGTGTTACACGAATTCTGGCCCTAAAAGTAGATTTCGATCATGTTACCTTTTACAAACATGGCGACCGAGATTATTTAAGTATAGACGAAAATACATTTTTCACTATAAGTAATAAAACGATAAAAGTAATAGATTACATATTGCGCCCGAAAGAACAGGGACAATAGATTACATATGGCGCGTGCCGAACATGGACTCGACATAAAATGAAATTTTATGGAGAGTACACCTACTAGTATGTGAAACAGTTACTTGAAATAATAGCGTAATAGTTCGCAAAGCGTGCGTAAGGTAAGGTTACAATTTTAGGTTATAAACAAATATGTTTTAGTAACCTAAAATAAAACAACATGAGTACAAGTGACAATATTGTAATAGAAACCAGTACCTCTGAGATAAATTTAACTAGTGAAATGGATGTTCAATTAAACCCAATTAGTCAGGTTGGCGAGGCGAGTGCGACCGAAAATGTAGAGACTGAACAAGTAACCTCCATCTCACTTCATGAAAACAAAACAGACGAAATGTTAACACGTCTGTATAACATGATGTGTAGCAATTTTAATGACCTCAGAGGGGACATGAATTTTAAATTTGATGTTCAGAAAAGTGAAATTAAAGAAATTCAAATTAGTTTTAATAACAAATTTGATAAACAAAGTGACAAATTCGATAGTTTAGATATTAAATTCAATGAATTAAAGAATGAAATAAAAGGTCAAAATTTTCACTTAGAAGAGCGAATTAACACAGTAGAAACACGTTGTGACAACATACAGAAAACCACACTAGCAATTGTTGATGATAAGTTCAGTAGTACCCTTAATGAGTTAGACACTAAAATTGATCTAGTTTATGACACAGTAAATAACACGATTAAAAGTCAATTAGAGTCACAAAGTACAGAAATACAACAGAAATGTTTAAATTTGGTAGAAAGTCAATTAGAAAGACAGAAAGTAAAGAGTAGTACCCAGCAAAATGCTGTACTGAATATAAACCTATTTAAAAATAATAGTTTAAGTAATGAATGTAGTATAGATAACTCAAATATTACAAGTAGTAAGATTGTGGTGTTAGAAAAGGATAAAAATGATAATGAAAGTATAATTAGTGAAAATGAAATGTTTGAATTTATTAAGTCAGAAAGAAAGTTGAGAGAAAGTATTTTAGTACAAGGAGTGCAGGGGGTAGAATTTTCTTTTGATGTAGTGTTAGGGGGTGAAGACAAGTCTTCATGTAATTTTTATAAGGATAAGAATTCCTTAAATTTATATTTGGGAGACGAAAGGTCTACAAATAAAGTTACTTTATGTTTTTGTGTACCTAAGAAGTGGTGCACTTATGTTAGGGATAATTTTATGTTAGGGACCCCTGTATATTTGGAGAGAGAAAGTGTAATTTGGTGTTATGGAAAGAAATGTATTAATAAAGAAAATATAGAGAGATATTGTGAGAGTAAGAGAGTAATAGAAATATTTAAAGTAAACAGAAATTATAGACAATTGTTGGAAAGGTTAGGGTTAGATGTGGTATATGAAAATGATGAATACTTACCTGATAATAACAATAAATTGGAAATAACAAGAAATGAGAATAAAGACATTAGGTACTTACCTGTGGTGGAATATTATGGGGATAATTATAATATAAACCGATTAATGACATATGATACTGAGATAAACGGAACCCTACTTGATCGTGACTGGAAATATTTGTTTAATAACCGTTTCATAAAGGAGTACGAATATAATGTATCTAGTAATAAAATCTATTTATTAAATAAGAATTTATATAGACCTAAGATTCGTTTGTTGTTCAATGATGGTGGATAGACTGTTGTATTGTGAAATGAACATTAAATAATAATATGAAAAGTGGTATTGAATTGGACTGCTATGAACTGAGTTTGGTATATAACAAGATGAGTTGGAGTGTATATTTTTCATTGTTTTATATGTATTTATCTATCCATGTATTTTTGATATG